>CM076576.1:95809924-96153261 GCA_034641835.2 Pinus albicaulis | reverse complement strand
AACATGCGGCCCCGCTCATAATGATTTTTCAGCCAATCACGACCGTTGATCTCTGCAGATCAACGGTCCTCGTTAATCCTTTCTCTGCCTTTGTATTATTTTTCATTTATCCCCAGATCACATCTCCATCATTGATTCTACTCATCCAACGGCTCATACTAACCCCGATAGGGCTGACCCCTGTGGGTCCTGCACCCCTCCAGTTCTGATCTCCGCCGTTCAAAATCTTTGATTCTACGGCCCAGATTAAAACTGCCCTTCCTCCTATCCCTCGCACATCTGGTTGGTTTCGCGCTCACTCTCCACCGTTCAATCTGAGGGCCAAGATCTGACGGCGCACGCGGAGTTTCACGCAACTTTCAGCGCGGAAGTTAATTTTCAAAATTTACGTGATGAAAGTTGTTTTCTGAAGCCACGTGTAGGGCAGGGACGTGTATCGTGTTCAAAAAGGAAAAACCGCCTCCCCGCCCTTTCACCATGCGAAACCCGTGGTTTTACCTCCCAAAACCACTTTCCCTCTTTTCCATTGTGATTCATCACGCGCCTCCTCAGCCGTTGATCCTTATGAGCCAATCTCATTCGACGGCTCATATTCCTCCCGAAACCCATTTTGATTTTTAATTCATTTTTTCCTCCGCCAAAGGTTTTTAACCTTATCTCTTTATATTTCCACCATTTCTCTATAAAGTAACCATTAGCATTATGTTTTCTCCCGATTAATCCTAACCGTCGATCTTTGCAGATCGATGGATCTGACTTATTTCTTCCCACTGCTCTCCTTTTGACCTCCGCTAGCATATTTCCACCGTTGGATGTCACCATCCAACGGCCACGCTTCTCCCCACGGCCTCCTAAGCAGTTTTACCCATCAATGCAGGATTTCTTAATTGTTTCTCGTATTTTGCAGGTTTTTATGATTTTTCCATTATATCAAAGGAAAACCAAAGGCTGGGGATGACGATCCCTCATGCCTTTGTGCATACAGAAAGATCATTCCACGGGGTTCAAACTTCACGTCTCATCAATGCTTCATGGGCATTGATGCCATATGGACCCTTTTATGAACCTGCACATCAACAAGACACAGTGAATTAAATCCAGCGAAAGAGTATCAGTGTTGAAGATTAAACAAGCCAGAACTGAATATTAAAGATTGTTTTCACAGTTTTTGGAGGATTACGGCTAAGATCGAAAATCAAAAGCCTAATCCTCCAAATTAAAATACAATTAAAGACAAATCAGAAGATTTATCAGTCAGAAAAAGCCTCCACTGTCACATCAGAGGCTAATTGACTCCTCTCAGCTACCTAATGCCACCTGTAGCCTCAAAGCATTCAACAGAGGCCGATTTATGATCAGAAAAGAAGATATTTGCCTAAGCACAGCCGAATAGTTAATTTTTCCAAAGGAACTTAATGCAAAATATCAGCAGAGTTACTAAAACCTAAAACAGAGCCTTAAAGTCAACAAAAGCTCCCATCGAGCTTAACTCTTAAATGTAAAACAATTAATACAGATAAACATCTATAAACTTCTCCATTGATCCCCTCAAAGGCCGAGAAGTATTAAGTCTGTATTAATTGCCCCAGGAGATCTTTTATCAGATCCCACCTCCTCATTCCTTCTATAAATACTTTTGTAGAAGATGAGAAAATGTTGGTTGCTGAACTTTGAAATATACTTGAGCTTGAAACTTCTACTTGTAAATAGTGTTTGCGGGCTCTTGAAGCTCTGCTTATGATTAAATAAGTTAGGCTGAGTAGTGAAGATGAATGTTAAACTGAAACATTGGACTTAAAGCTGTAACTGGTTTGAAGCATCAATACAAGTTGATTTATGGGATCCTGGTCTATGTCGACGGTGATGTTATTTCTTATTGTAAATTGTTATTTTATTTCTGTTTTCACTCTGTCCATCTTCTCTGATAAAGAATAGCAAGCATAGAGTTAGGATTTACTGTATATCAATACCCTTATTTGACTGATAAGCTTTATCTAAATGTTTTCTTCCAGATTGTGTTGTTTGGGAATGATTTAATTCAGTTTGAGCAGTTAGGAATGCTGGCGTTCCCTTGTCCTATTGTCTTAGCTAAATGTTGTTCTTAAATGTTATTTTCAGTTTATGTTAAGTAGAGATGAACTAAGGAAGTTATGGTGAGCCCTGTCCTAGTTTAATCCCAAAAAACTATCTAAAAGTTTCTCTAAGAATGTGTTGAAAGTTGGCTAGTTTCAAAGTACTTACCAGATCTTAGACATTTCTTTGTTATCATTTGTATTTCCCTTTGTGTTTAAATTTTTTCTATTGAAAGTATATCAAAATCTGGATCGTTTCAAAGTACTTACCAAATCTTAGGTTACTTTTATGTCTTTCTTAAGTGTATGTCAAAAGCTGGCTAGTTTCAAAGTACTTACCAGATCTTAGGCTGCTCTTTGTTCTTCATTTGTTTATTTCCCCTTCTTTATGTATCATTTCATTCCATAAAATAAACTTTAACGATATCCTTAGACATAGATGACTTGCCCCATGGACCATTCTTGAACCTTGTTGTTTCAATTAAATCCTATTATGACTCCATAGCCCAATGGACTAAAACCAGCGATTATCTATCTTTTTAGCAAAAGCTTGTTTTGATTGCTTGCAACTTCACACCTTTGAAACTCTTTCCATTTAGAACTTTCCACCCAAATAATAATCATGCTCAACCATCCAAAAAAAATAAAAACCCTCGGACTTCATAACTTGCCTAATATCATTACGCAAAAGATTTTAAAAGATAAATCCATCTTTTTCACTTTATTGGAGAGATCCCTCTCCGTATTCAGGAGGGCTAGACCCTAGAATCCCAAAGTGGTTGAAACAGTGTTTTCCCTGCAGTCAGAATTTTGCCAATCTTGCTGATTACGGGGAGCCAACAGGACAAACTTTTAGTACAAGCATATGCTATCCCCTTCAAGCTTGTTTTAAAAAATAATTTGGGTACTCACCAGAAATGCTGGGGAAAAATGGAACCAAGTTTTATTTATGTTGGCAATATGTCACTCTTGAACATGGCACTTGTCTGCATTCGTGTCGGGTTAGGGACATCTCATTTCATCATTTTTGCCTCCACGAGTTTGGGTAATCTCTTTTGACCTCTCATCTGCTCTTTGCCACGTCATCATGACCTCAAATCCTTTGATGTCAAATACTGCCAAATCCAGTGTTGTGCTAGTGATATGTTCAAGAGAAGTTTGCCTTTACATTTGTCGACCTTCCTCTGATCTCCTGTTGGTCCTGGTCCACTTTCATCATGTTCCTCTATCTCGTGTCAATGATGTGGGAAACAGTATGGCCCTCCTTCGACCAGGTCGCTTCCTGTCGACTTCAGCTCATTATCCATGAATTTTTTCTAGAGACTCCCTTCTGGTACCTTGGAGCTTATATGCCTCAATGGTAGGTTTTTCGCATTCGAAGCAAGGCTCACGTCATTGGCCTTCGATCAAGTGATTCTGCAAATGTTCGACGTCAAATCACTTTTCATATTTCGTAGATTGTACCTTTTGTAACTTGCGAGCCATCGTCATCATTGGTGGTTTCTCTCGCATCTATTAACATCTTTCATCATTGGCTGGTAATCAGGCGATTTTCTTGCATGTTCGACTTCAACTCATACATTCGCATGCTTGAAATTGTACTTGTTCGAGTCGAGATGGAGCGCAAGACCCTGGATTTTGTCTAATAAACTCCAGGTTGTAGATTTTTTTGGTTCATTATGAATTATTGCATGACTCTCTTGATTGGATGGCTACGACCATACCTGAGTCTATTTATTGATCCTTCCTGAAGGATGGCTATGTCCATACCTCATATCTCAGTTTTTATATACTCTATTATGGATGGTTGTGCCCATGCCACATGATTCATGTATCATGGATATCAGTTGTATTTGTAATTGCAGGTCTTCCGATAGTGGTGTTTGGTTCGAACGCGTTCTCATAAATCATTTCACCCCTCCCTCTCTCTCGGACTTCATACTTTAGGGGGCATCTGTTACACAGCATTTTGTCACTGTCCCTGAAATCCCCAACTCGCACATTGGAGGGTCGTTTATGTGACCAATACGTAGTGTCATGCTTGAAAATACCATCCTTGCATCCCTCTAGATGAAAGCAACATTCTTCTTGTTGACATTTCCCTAAGCAGAGCTGTGAAAATCCCTATTTTTTCCTCGGCGTGAGTAGCCCGTTACATCCTCGCGCCGACCAGGAAATTTAACATTGAGCCCGCGCCATTTAGCACTCTGTGCCAGTTAAACACCCATGCCAAGTTGTTTATGGAATTTTAAAAAAAAATAGAGGCGGAGGTTCCATTCCAACCACCTCGGGGATGAGTCATTGGGAGTGGTTGAACTGAAACAACCACATACTCCTTCCTTTAGTTAGTAGTTTCCACCTCCCTTGGAACTCTCCTAAAGGATATGACTCCCTCCCACCTTTGTATGCATCCCAACCTCCTATTTTCCCTCTATATAAGAAACTATCTCCTTTAGTAGAAGCTTGCTGAACACATTATAGAAAAATGGCTGAATAGTTGAACTAGAGAATTATAATATATCTAAGCTGCTAGAGGAGATAGTGTTGAGAGAGCTCGAATCGATGACTTCTAAGAGAGCTTGAGTCCGAATTCCCTGACCGACAGTTGAGACGCGTTTCGTCTGAACCCCACTGGAGGAGATCACGACGTCAAAGCATCGGTTGTACTCTTCCTTCTACTCATTAATATACATGACTACTGTTTGGTTCCACTATTTTGTTATGATGTTTATTTGATATGATAGTTTTAGCCCTCTTTGACTGACTAATAGTTGTGAGTGAAACTACGCTGCTATATGTTGTTATTGTTCTTTGTCTTATGTGCAGGTATCTGGGCGTGATAGCGAATGGATCGTGACTTGTCAAGGCAGGAGCAAGAGACCACTACTCTTTCTGCAACATCGACAGCATTGGATTCAAGGTAGGTCAATCTACCATGTCTTTTGTTCATTCATTAACTAGGAAGCAACACTTTAGCATGTTCTTTTGTTACTAGACCCACCCTAGGGCTAGAGGGATTGTCTCTGTCCACAGATAGGATTTACCTTCATAACAACATCCCTATATAGATATGTTTATATACATATTTTTTTTTAAACTCAGAAGAGAGCCAAAATTCTTTGAGTGTTGAGAGAAGGCATTGTTAAGCTCGAGAGAGATAGGAAAATAAGGGCAATAATTGAGTTCCCTTGTATGTATGTATATGTGTATATATATAGATGAAAATCTCAAGAGGAATAGACCATATTTTTTAGCATTGAGGTCATTCATTTGTAATACATATATGTATGTAAATGAAGCTCACGAGAGATATGGTATAATGGCTGAGTGTTGTGGACGTCCCCATAGCATACAACATGTATGTATTTATGTGAGTTAGGGATGGGAGTTAGCACTAGAAATTGATTGGTAACTTTCCTTTGTAAGGGAACCTTAATAGCGGACCCCCCTGTGACATCAGTGAGGGGGAGGGGGGGTACACGTTTTAGTTTCAACCATTGGATCAACAAGGTCATATGTCATTGGATGGGGCACATGAAACCGGGAGGAGGAACTATGATAGCGGACCACTCCCCCCTATGAAATCAACAAGCAGTACAAAGTGCCCATATTTTAATATGGTATCTTGGTTGTCCTAGATCACTGCTACCGTTAGATGGAGAGGGCCCTCAAGGTGTTAAAAGGTCATGCTGAGTCAGGGTTACGTGGAGGCCGAAGATAGGGATCCAACATAAAAAGAGAATAAACCTTTATAATGTCAATGACGTGATTTTTAAAAGGGTTGGGACCCTGGTAGAACCTAGGCCATCGTGACTGAGGTGGAAGTGACGTGGAGCTAGGGTGATGTGGTGTGCCATGTGGCAAGTTCTAATGGCCATGTTGGAGGGAAAAATGGACTAAAAATGGGTGGTATGTGTTACCCTTAGAGACAATCACATGGATGAAATGAAATCATCATGATGTGATATTAGGCTTACGTCAACATGACATCATATCTAGCTGATGTTAGTGTGATGTCATCTCAGGCCTCAAACCTCGGTGTATCTCACCATGGTAACATTGAGGATAGGGCAAGGTGGACAGGAAGCCCTCTCGTTGATTAACATGGAAATAATTTGTCTCACCTCAGGCCGCTTGTTTTGTGTAACACATGGAGGTGGCAATAAAATGGCAAGGGTGACATAAATATTCTCGAAAACTAACATCAGAATGATTATGTCTCTAAGCCTCGCCACAATTGTGCACAAAGAAAATGGTTGAGGTTAACTATTGAGGGAGATGGGAATATCTGAGACATATAATGATACGGGAATTTTGTCTCATATCTCGAGGTCTAAGGACCTAAAGGGTTTAACTTTGTGACCATGACTTGAGGCAGTAGGGGTGATATGACATGGCAGGTGTGGATATTTGTGGCTGCCATGCTAGAATCCTTGCTAATGGGGCAAGCCATGTGGGCCACTTAGCAAGTTCCACGTGGTTGCCTTGTGAACATGGTAGAGTAAAAGGGGATCTAGATTCAAATGGCCATAAATTTTGATCCAAGGCAAAATTTGTATCATCGAAAAGCTCTCGATGACCCAGACACGATGGTGGTATAATATTTAGTTTCGAGACAGTTACGGATAGAGTAATTTTGTGATCCCATTTCCGTGATAGGATTATAGAGATCGGGTTAAAATTAAGTAACACATCACACAAATTTTTTTTAGCCTAATTGGTGGAAGGGAGTGTTAGCTAGTGCTATGAGAGCATGGTTCAACATTGGACTTGAAGAGGCTCACATGCACACACGAAAATAAATGTCTGATCTGTTCAGTTTCCTTTCTGTTCAAAGATGTATGTTGATATTTTTTAACACTGAAAAATCGTACAAGAAAAAGACATTATAAAATGTCAAGCATAAGATACAAATAAAGATTTAAATGAAAGAAATACATTACATGAGCTGAAAATTTTAACTTTTCCTAAGGTCAGCAGGAAAATTTTTGGACCGCACACAGGAAGCACTGACCTTGGGCGATCATTGCAGCTTTTTCTTCGATAGTCGTGAAGAACATCATGGCTATCCCTCGAATAGTCGCGTGGTCCTGAGGATGTGGAATGTCAACATCTGGGACCACTTGGAACACTTGGAGAAAAAAAGTATCACTTAAGCTAATTAAGTACAATTGCCTTAGATCCACCTTGAATATTTAGTGCAGCACACAAATGAACCATACCCCCTCTATTGTGTCAACATCCATCTTGTACCAAGAGAGGGAGGGAAAATTTTAAATTTGTCTATAAACGCCATCCATGGGAAGAGAAATGGGAGACACATTGTTATGCTGGCTAAATTTCTCCTCAACAAACCAGCTTGTGTTTTCCAGCAGCAAGAGGATTGTAAGGATTCATTTGTTGGCCATCCACCACCTCAATCCAAGAGAGAAGAGTTCACCACGTGTCCGTCGAAATACCATCCTTTGAGAGGGATGAGAGGCTTGCTGAAAACTTGAAGGGAAGATACCCCCTTGTCTTGGATATTGGAGATTCGTAGCTCGAAGGATCCACTACAAGACATTTAGCATTCTATCTTCTACTACCACCAGCACCTAATAAAGGGAGAGATCTCTCCATTGTTGATTTATTAGTGTGTTTTCTCTATTGAGTGTGTTTCTTGTGCATGTTGTTTCATTTTTTGTTTCTTTATTTATGTAGCATGTTATGTTTCCTTTCAACTTAGCTTATTACATGTTGAACTTTATCCACTAACGTTTGACAAACCACTTTGACCTGTGAATTTCTTACAGGGAAGCAACTTCCCTATTCAGCATAGTGTGTTTCATCTGCCCATGCGCTAAATACACTACAACAGGAATGGCGACTCCACTAGATTATTTCTTTTGAGATGATGCTTGTTGATGCAGGTCCTCTCTCCTACTCAGACTTGCTGCAAAACCACTCCGCCTTCCTCTCAACACTTTTTAGTCACCCTTGGTGAGAAATTTGGCTCAAAGAAGGTGGATTTTTTCAATCTCTGCCATCCGTGGACATTTTGTTTAGAGAGACATGCGGTCTTCGTGCCTCTGGGAAGATATGTCATGCGGTAGGCAAAATGCCCAATTTTCACTTGTTTTTCTCAGTTTTTTTACAGTTGTAAGGTGTTGGCAACCCATAAGAAATTCACCATCACATAATATGATGAATAGGGTGTCATCATATCATCAACATTAGGGAGGCTCGTACCCTCCCTTGTAGGGGACCCAGTACTTAGCTAGGAATGTTGATGGAAGAGATCTCCCCCAACAACCTTACACCAACCAAGGATAGGGAAACCCATATTCCCCTTTCCCCGTGTTGTGGCTCATTTGCATTTACTTTTGAAATATTTCTCAAAACACCAAAAAAGAAGAAGCATATATGTTAGAAAATGTAAAATTTTTGTATATCGAAAAATATTTTTTGATTTATATGTTGGTGTATTAACATTATGTGCGGAGATGTGAAGGTGGGTCGAGTCGTGCTTATTCGCGTGCAAAATAGTTCAAGAGTCAGGCCGATGGATGCATTCAGCACATTATATGCCAGGGTGGAATCAAGTGTACCCAAATCCACTTGCCACGTCATCCCTACCTTTATCGCACATCACACATCACAAGCTCAGGAGGAATGGCGCTAAGTAATATGTTATAAAGGTCGAAATGTGAAGTGCGACAAGGGTCGAACCTGATGCAGCTCAGAACTATGATTTAATATATTCCAATCGCACATCACACATCGCAAGATTAGGAGGAATGGCACTAAGGAATACATTATAAAGGCCGAAATGCAAAGTGCGACAAGGTTTCATATCTCCGCTTGCGATTTGCGATCAGCCCCACCTCCACTTGCCACGTCATCCCTACCTTTATCGCACATCACAATCTCAGGAGGAATGGCGCTAAAAAATATGCTATAAAGGCTGAAATTTGATCCGCGATAAGTTTTATATCACCGATTGTGATTTGTGATCGGCCCCACCTCCACTTTCCACATCATCCCTACCTTCATCGCATATCGCACATCACAATCACAAATCTTAGGAGGAATAACTCACAAAATAAACGTCGAAGGCAGAAATACAATAAGGGGCGGATGCAATGTAGTTTCAGAGTTAAATTGCGAAGGATTTCAAATCCAGAAGTAAGGGCCTTTCCTTTGAGAAATTGCATCGGAGGTAAGAGGAGGCTTATAACGGAGTAGCATGGAAAGCCAAAATGCGATGGAAAGGCGAACGCAATACCATTCATAGGTTAATTTAAATTTATTTAAAGCCCAGGATTATTTGAAGTTGCTTTGTTTTATGAAGAAACATGAACGCTGCAGGCACGATCAGAAGAGGCGGAGTCGGGAAGAAGGGGGCATGATAACATTGTTTGAAACGCAGAGGCATAGGCAGAGTCAGGAAAAAGGAGCATATAAGTGGAACTGTTGGAAACGCAACATCTGGGTCAAGTCGGGCAAAGAGGCATTATTGCAGAATTGTTCAAATACCACAACAGCAAGCAGAAAAGACAAAATATTGAACTCTGGAAGAAATGCAGGGCAAGGATGTCCGATCTGTCAGGGAGACACATCAGCACTTCAGGGAGATGCATCATCAACAAATCAGATTCAGCAAAAAGAATAATAGTTCAAGTTTTAATTTGTTTTCTTTGTTTGTTAATATCGAAGTTATAGTGATGTCCTCGATTGCAATGTAATAAGTAGTTTTAACAGTTTAGGTAGTCGAAGTAGTTTCAAGAAGTTATAGCAGTTACGAATTGTTTTGATGTATTTAAGCAAGATAGAAAGAAGGAAGAAGGGTTCCGAGTTTTAGACCTCTTGAAGACTAAAAATTTGGTACTTAATTTTCTGAGGAATTAATGATAAAAGCATCAAGTTTCCTGCAATTGTGGATGGTGATTCATTTTTCCAGTGTCATTTTGTGTCCCTCCTTCCTAGAATGAAGTGAAGTAAAGTAGTTGTCGGTCTCTTAATTACATCTGTGAGTAAAAGTTAAATAACCTTAATTTGTGCTCCTTCACTCCAACTCCTCTCCCTTCACAAATTCTCCATGGAACTTAAAAGTGATATATTCTGTGTTTACAGCATATTATTTTGATTTTCCTCTCTCTCATTAAATTCATTCTAAAATTTAAAGTGGTAGATTCTGTGTTACAGCATATCATTTTGAGTTTCTTCTACAATTCTTCTTTTCCATTCAGATATCAGTAGTTAATGGCATTGTAGAGTCTTTCATTATACCAGATTATTAAGAGTTTTAAAAAATTAGTTTCCAAATGGACTGAATGAAGACCACCTGATAAAATTACTTATGTGACACATTGTTAAAAAATGTATTAAGCATTGATTCCTTTTCACAGCCAAGGAACTGTCTCTTAAGATACAACATTTTCTAGCACTGTTGTCGGGGACGAAGAGACGAAGTTTATTTTCCCTGGGTTTTTCACATTATTTGCTCTGGTTGTTCAGTGAGGAGGAAATATTTGGTTGTGTTTTTTTTTTCTCATAATTCTAGCTCACAAAAGGCCTCACACGAGGTCGGATACCTCACAGCAGAAGGTCCTTGCTTTGTCAGACCCTGAAAGGCTGGTTTCTAAAAGGGTTCGGAAACTCAAAACCCCCTCAACACCTAGTCCTACACTGTCTTCTCCTGGCAATAGTTCTAGTAATCCTTTGTTTGAAGATATCTCTAAAGTACTTCCTTTCTTGGAACATGATTCACCTTTCACATCAATTTATTTTCAAGAACCTAAGTTGGAAGAGCACTCCTTTGAGTCTGTTTCTTTTACTTTTAATCAAGCTCAACAAACTCCAGTTGTTGGTCCCTCTACCATTGTCCATCAACCCACTCCCATATCATTTTTACCTCCACCTTCGTTAATTTTCACAGAAGGTTCATCGACTGCATTTAACCAAGGAACATTCAATCAAGGTGAAAACATGGCAGCACCATCCTTTTTGTTGAACATATATGCCCCACTTAACCTTCCACAACCAATGAATGTGATGCCTCAAGAATATCTTAAATTACTCCCACATTTTACTGGAGAAGATGAAATAACTGCAGAAATACACTTGCATGTGTTTTGTAATATTGCTGAAAATATGAATGTAGAACATCTTGATGTTGTAATGAGGCTTTTTGTTTAGTCTTTGGATGGAGAGGCTAGAAATTGGTTTAAGGGATTGCCAAATGATTCTATTAATACATGGGAAGAACTGGAAAATCAATTCACTCAGAGATGGGGTGAAAAAAGGGATCATGGATATTCACTAACAGAATTTAATGCAATATAAAAAAAACAGATGAGAATATATCATATTTTATCAAAAGATTCAATAAATTGTATAATAGTTTGCCTGTAGAAATGAACCCCCCTCCTTTTGGAGCAAAGGTGGTTTTTGCTAGGGCTTTTGAAGTCGATTTTAGTTTCACACTTAGTGAAAGGAGATCCCCTACTCTAGAGCAGATACAAACATATGCTTTAGAAACTGAAGCTAATATGACTGCACTTGGGAGGGCGAAAGGGAAACATCTAGTCCAAGAGAAGGGGAAAGCAAAAGAAGAATCATCACAAGATCAAAGAATTGAAGATATGACAAAGTTGATAAAAAAAAATTCAAATAAGCTAGTTAAGATGGAATTGGAAAGTAAAATATCCCAAAGACAAGTGCAACAAAATTGAGGAGTATTTAACCCTCAATTCAAAAGACAACCCCTGCAAATTTTGCAAAGGGAAAGAAAAGATCAAGACCAAGTTCAAGCACCATTGTATATAGAAGCAGAACCCGGACAGTCAGCAGAAGATGACCAAAAGGAATTTGAAGATCAAATATCTGCTATATACACAATAGAAGAGGATGAAGAGGAAAATTTTGAGGGAGAATATGTTGAAGATGAAGTATTTTTTGATCAAGATGAAATGGATGAATACTGTAGGAAATTCACAGATTTCATGCAAGCTGAGTTACATAAAAAAGTGTGATTTAAGGTTTAGAAAGAGATCTAGAGTGCAGGATAATGAAGGTGAACAAAAAGATTCTATTCCTCCTCCAATGGCGACTCCACAACAAAAGGACCCTGTAAAACAAGTTAGTAATGGCAAGCAACCTCCAAAATTCAATTAATAGAATAGAAGCGCAGTAGGGTGAACCTTCCCACAGCAAATCAGTTGATACTAATATTTTGGAAAGAATTGCTCCTGTACCCGAACAAGCGGAAAATTCTAGAAAAAGTGAAGAAGAACCTGAAAAGAATGTTAAACAAACTCATGCCTTCAGCTTGACAAAAGAGTTGGAGAATGTAAAAATTCAGGTACCACTTCTAGAATTAGCTAAAATACCAGTCTACAAAAAAGAAATTTCAGAATTTATTAATCTCACGCATATTGAAGATATAAGTGAAATTGTGAACTTACAAGAAGAAAATCCAGTGGTTTCCTTTGGTCCTTATGTAGAAGAAGTAGATCCTTATGTTCCACCATTCTATATTTATTTTTTCCTTCGTGATTTTACTCTCCATGATTGTATGATGAACTCAGGTGCATCTGATAATCTCATGCTATTGTCTCTTATGAAGGAAATCGACTTGTAGATTACCAAACCTTACAGGGATATGTATTCATTTTATTCCAAAAGGGTGAAATGTGTTGGGTTAATTAAAGATGTAGTAGTTTCTTTGGCACAAATTCCAGCAAAGAGTATAGTCATGGATATAGTTGTTGCTAGGATTTCAACCATGTTTGGAATGCTCCTATTGGCATCTTGGGGATCAAAGTTGGGAGGTTTTCTAAAATTAGATTTCACTTATGCTATCATTCCTGTTTTTAATGGGGAATAAAGGAGATTGTACATGGAAACAAGGTTCGTGAAGACCACTACCAATAAAGATGCATGAAACTCCCCTATTTATAGTCAAGAAACAGAAGGTCTTTCATGTTTCATGCTGCATAAAGATGTAGAATTTGCTAAAGACACATGGAAGTAGCTCTCTTCAGTAGTTGTAAATAATGAGTTGCACTCACAAAATATTTGGAAATGTTACTTTGATGGTGCCTACTCCAAGGAAGGTGTAGGAGCTCGATTCTTACTGATATCTCCAGAAGGTAACCTCATGCCTTTTTCTTTTAAGTTAGAGTTTGATTCAACAAACAACGTAGCTGAGTATGAGGCCTTGATCATTAGCCTTAAAGTTTCTAAACAAATGGGAGTTCAGTGTATTTCAATTTTTGGTGCCTCTGAATTGATAATAAGACAAATTAAAAATCATTGTGAAACCAAGAATCTGAGATTAAGATCATATAGGAGTGAAGTTTGGGATCCAATAAAGAACTATTTTGAGGCCTTCAATCTTCATTTTATCCGAAGGAGGAGAATAGATTGGCATACTCTTTAGTAGTTGCAGCTAGCACCTTCAAGCCACCTATGAATCGAAGGTTAAGGTATGAGATTGAAATTAGACATAGAACCTCTATTCCTTATAATGTGAAACATTGGCAAGTGTTTGAATACGTTGAGCAAATAAATAATTTCTTGACAATGATTGTAAAAATTGAAGATGCTGAGATAGATCAAGAAGAACAACAAACAAAGCAATAAACAGAGGTAAGATATTTCAAAAATTCAATAGGTGATCAGAATATTATTCAGTTGAAAGATAATGTACTCCCTAAAGGTTTGATTCCTCTTGAGAGACTATTTGATTCAAATGATGTTGATGTTAATTCAAAGAAAATACATCATGAGGAAGAGATGGAAGATTGTAATTTGGGAACTCAGCAGGAGCCAAAAATGGTGAAGTTATTCAAAGGTGTTCCCAAAAATTATAAATAAATATATATTGGTCTCTTTAAAAAGTATATGGATGTGTTTGATTGGTCATATTAAGACTTGAAAACATATGATAAAATCATAATACAACATAAGATCCCATTGAAAGAATGAATCAAACCACACAGACAAAATCTCAGACAGATTAATCCATTACTGTTAGCTCTAATTGAAAAGGAAGTGAAGAAATTGTTGTAAGAAAAAATTATAGTCCCTCTCAGATATTCGGATTGGGTTTCTAATCTAGTTCCTATGAGGAAGAAAAATGGAGAGACAAGATTGTGTGTGGACTTCAGGAATTTGAACAGAGCATCTCTAAAGGATAATTATCCTTTACCTAAAATGGATTATGTCTTACAGAAGGTGACAGGAGCTTACAGGATGTCTATGGTTGATGGATTCTCTGGATATAATCAAGTGGCAGTGGATCAGGAAGATCAGAAAAAGACAACTTTTAGAACCCCTTGGGGCACCTTCATGTATGCAAGGATGCCATTTGATCTTATGAATGCAGGTGCAACTTTTCAGAGGGCCATGGACATAGCGTTTGTTGGAAATAAGTATGTGGTTATATATTTGGATGATGTAACTATTTTTTTGGGATCAGATGATGAACACCTAGAACATCTGCAATGAACTTTTGAAAAGTGCACGAAATATGGTCTGTCACTAAATTCCAAAAAATATGTGTTTGCCTCGGAGGAAGGTAAATTATTGGGTCACATAGTTTCAAAACAAGGGGTAAAGATTAACCCGGAAAGGGTGGAGGCAATTCATACTATTCCTTTACCCAGAAGCAAGAAATATATTCAAAGATTTTTGGGAAAAATAAACTTTCTGAGAATATTTGTACCAAATTATGCTGAGATTGTGAGAAATATAACTGACATGTTGAAGAAAAATGCAAAAGTGAGGTGGGATAAAGAAGCAAGAGAAGCATTTGCCAGAATAAAAGAAGCACTCCAGGAAGCTCATGTTTTAATAAGTCCTAATTATCAAAAGGTATTTAAAATATTTTCATTTTCTTCCCCCACTACTATTGTTGCAGTGTTATTGCAGAAAAATGAGGATAGTAAGGAACAACCAGTGGCATTCTTCAGCAAATTTCTCAGGGATGTTGAGCTCAAATATAAAATTTTGGAGAAACAAGTGTATGCATTGGTCAAAGCACTCAAAGCCTTTAGTACTTATGTGCTACAATCACAAAAATTGCTTATGTACCTAATTCTATTGTCAAGGACATGCTGGTTCAAAGTGATGTTGAAGGAAAAAGAGGAAAATGGATAGCTAAAATCTAGTAGTGTGATTTGGACATTAAACCCATCAAGTTAATCAAAGGACGCGGTTTAGAAAAGTTGCTAAAAGAAACAAATTTTCAAGCATTGGGAATTAACCTCTTGGCACCAATGGATGGATTTGACAACGAAGAAGGTCAGAATAAGCCCAAAACTCTCAACTCTCAAGCTTAAATCTCAACCATATGTCATAGTAGAAGCAAAGTTGTACTGGAAAGATCCAGCTAGTATTTTGCTGTTGTGTTTAACTAAAGGTGAATCCATTGAGGTTATCAAGGAATATCATGAAATTATATGTGGAGAACATTATAGTTGGAAGGTCACAACCCATAAAATCCTCAAGTCGGGTTTCTATTGGCCCACCCTGTTTGCAGATGTACATAGATTGGTCAGAAGTTGTCAGAAATGCCAATTGTTTGTGGAGAAGAAACGACTTGCTCCATTATCTCTTATCATTGTATTCATAGAAGAGCCCTTCAGGCAATGGGGATGGGGTTTTATTGGAGAGATCAATCCACCATCAAGTGGGCAGTTCAAATGGAGTCTAACTGGCACTGATTACTTCACAAAGTGGGTTGAAGAATCCCCACTAAGAAAGCAAATGACCAAGTAGGTTTGGATATCCAATCAAGATTCTAACTGAATGATAATGCTCAGGCATTTAATTCTTCTCACTTCATTAATTTCTACCAAACATATAATGTAATCTTGTCATATTCCACAGCATATCATCCACAAGGGAATGGGTTGGAAGAATCTTCAAAAAAGACCCTGGTTAGGATTTTAAAGAAGACAATCACTAAAAATCAGAAAATACTAGGATTCAAAGTTGAATTTTTCTCTGTGGGCAGTCCGAGTAACCCTCAGGAGGTCTACTGGCAAGTCACCCTATGAATTGGTTTATGGAACTCATGCACTATTTCCTACTCAGTTGGCCAAACCAGTGATTGCTTTCCTTCAAAAATCTCAAGAAGAACCTAATTCTCTAGTGAGAAGATTGAACAAAGTGATTGAATCAAGTGAAAACAGAAACAAAGTTAGAGATAACTTGATTTCTTATCACGAAAATATGAAGTCCATATTTGACAAAAAAGCAAAATTATTCCTCTTCCAAGCAGGAGATTTAGTATTAAGATGGGACACCAGAAGGGAGGATAAAGGAAAGCATGGTAAGTTTGACCCTCTCTCATATGATCTGTACGGAATTTTTGAAGCCAAATCAAACAATACTTTCATCCTAGAAGATTTATATGGAGAATATTTGCGGCTTCCTGTGAATGGGAAATATTTGAAGCTTTATTTTGAGCATTAAAAGTCAGCATTCCACCATTGTAAATACCATATTTATCATTTTTCATATGTCACCAAGAAATATTTGACTCCATGCCCAATGGATAAGGCACTAATCTGCGGTTCTTACCGCTTTTATGGAAAAAATCACTATCCCCAAGTGGAGCCAGATGTTGTTGCTCATTTGCATTTACTTTTGAAATATTTCTCAAAACACCTAAAAAAAAACATGTATGTTAGAAAATGTAAAATTTTTGTATGCTGAAAAATAATTTTTGATTTATATGTTGGTGTATTAACATTATGTGCGGAGACTCGTGCTTATTCGCGTGCAGAATAGTTCAAGAGTCGGGTCGATGGATGCGTTCATAACATTATATGCCAGGGTGGAGTCGGGTGTCCCCACCTCCACTTGCCATGGCATCCCTACCTTTATCGCACATCGCAAGCTCAAGAGGAATGGTGCTAAGGAATATGTTATAAAGGCCGAAATTCGAAGTGCGACAAGGGTCGTACACGATGCAGCTCAGAACTATGATTTAATATATTCCAATCTCACATCGCACATCACAAGCTCAGGAGGAATGGCGCTAAGGAATATGTTATAAAGGCTGAAATGCGAAGTGCGAAAGGGTTTCATATCGCCGCTTGCGATTTGTGATCGGCCCCACCTCCACTTGCCACGTCATCCCTACCTTTGTCGCACATCGTACATTGCAAGCTCAGGAGGAATGGCGCTAAGGAATATGTTATAAAGGCCGAAATGTGATTCGCGATAAGTTTTATATCGCCGATTGTGATTTGCGATCGGCCCCACCTCCACTTCCATGTCATCCCTACCTTTATCGCATATCACACATTGCAATCAAAAATCTCAGGAGGAATAAGTCACAAAAGAAATGTTGAAGCGAGAAATGCGATAAGGGGCGAATGCGATGTAGTTTCAGAGTTAAATTGCAAAGGATTTCAAACCCAGAAGTAAGGGCCTTTCCTTTGAGAAATCACATCGTAGGTAAGAGGAGGCTTATAACGGAGTAGCATGGAAAGCCAAAATGCGATGGAAAGGCGGACGTGATACCATTCAAAGGTTAATTTAAATTTATTTAAAGTCTAGAATTATTTGTAGTTGCGTTTTTTTATGAAGAAAAACATTTTGGGCACGAGCAGAAGAGGCAGAGTCGGGCATAAGGGGACATGATAACATTGTTTGAAATGCAAAGGCATAGGTAGAGTCATGGAAAATGAGCATATAAGTGGCATTGTTGGAAACACAATAGTTGGGTCAAGTCAAGAAAAGAGGTGTTATTGCAGAACTCTTCGAATACCACAACAGCAAGCAGAAAAGACAAAATATTGAACTCTGGAAGAAATGCAGGGCAAGGATGTGTGATCTGTCAGGGAAAAACATCAGCACTTCAGGAAGACGCATCAACAAAAAATCAGATTCAGCAAAAAGAATAATATTTCATGTTTTAATTTTTTTTCTTTCTTTGTTAAGATCGAAGCTATAGTGATGTCCTCAATTGCAATGTAATAAGTAGTTTTAACAGTTTAGGTAGTCAAAGTAGTTTCAAGAAGTTCTAGTAGTTACGAACTATTTTGATGTATTTAAGAAAGATAGAAAGAAGGAAGAAGGGTTCTGAGTTTTGGACCTCTGGAAAACTAAAACTTTGGTACTTATTTTTATGAGGAATTAATGAAAGAAGCATAAAGTTTCCTGCAGCTGTTGATGGTGATTCGTTTTTCCTGTGCCATTTTGTGTCCCTCCTTCCTAGAATGAAGTGAAGTAAAGTAGATGTCGGTATCTTAAATACATTTGTGAGTAAGAGTTAAATAACTTTAATTTGCGCTCCTTCACTCAAACTCCTCTCCCTTCACAAATTATCTCTGGAACTTAAAGGTAATAGATTTTGTGTTTACAGCATATTATTTTGAGTTTCCTCTCTCTCTATGAATTCATTCTGAAATTTAAAGTGGTAGATTCTGTGTTACAACATATCATTTTGAGTTTCTTCTACAGTTCTTCTTCTCAATTCAGATATCAGCAGTTAATGGCATCGTAGAGTCTTTCATTATACTAGATTATTAAGAGTTTTAAAGAATTAGTTTCCAAAGGGATTGAACGAAGACCACCTGATATAATTACTTCTGTGACACATTGTTAAAAAATGTATTAAGCATTGTTTCATTTTCACAACCAAGGAATTGTCTCTTAAGATACAACATCTCGCACAAAATCCACCACCGCAGAACAACGTGTCGGTGAACTTAGTGCAACCTTCCCAAGCTCAATAGCATCAAGATTATGACGAGGATGACTGTAACAACCCTCTTGACACTGCGAAAAAATAATCTTAGGAATAAAATAAAGGGAGACTCTGGAGAGGGTGGGCAGTAACCAACAATGGCCCCCGCGATCTCAGTATGGGGGAAACTCCAATTGAAATCAAAACTAGGAGCCAAACAACAACTCCCAAGGGAAAAACAAGAGGTCCAGTCTAAGGAAAAACCATTCTTGTGCCATATGTGGTGGAAAAAAAAAAAAAAAAAAACTTAGGGTAACCACACACAAGAAGGACGTACCCAACAACCTGCTGTAATGCAGGAGCCTTTTCCCCACCCAAGAGTGGTTAAAACCCAACAACAACAACAACCCCTAAACGATATCAGGTGCGGTAACCACGAAATTTACATGACTGGTGAAGAAATGTTCTTCTAGACAAGTAATAGGACAGCGCCCCCCCCCCCCCCCAATCATGTATGAGCACGAGCGCACCTACTGCATCGTTAACCATATCCAAAGTATCTATAGAGCACCTTCCAAAAATGGTCAAGGGGCCAACCAGGCGCGTAAGACACCACTCAAAAGCTGGCCATAACTACATCATAGTGGATGATTTAGCACAATCAGCCGCTGCCATCTCAGCCTTAGAAGTCATACAATCATGCCCAAAACAATGGAAAGCCCTAATTTCCACATTAGGTGAAATTGACCCTTCTAATTCGCACTTGATGGCTTGTGACCCAGACAAAGAAAGCCCTGAGCTTCCTTCTCTAGTCGCCTTTCAAATATCGGTCTTAGTTCAGAATATCACCATACACCGATGCATTATTGACAAAGGAGAATCTACATGCATCATATCCAAATCCATTTGGCAGAAGTTTGGATCACCTGAACTGAAACCATTCGACATCATTCTTAGAGCATACAATGGTCGACCTTCAACCCCCATCGGTCTATATCATAATTTCCCTGTAAAATTATCTGGAAAGATGGTAATTATAGACATTGAAGTCTTGGACGTGCAGCTAGACTACAATACTCCTCAGGTAGATTTATATGTATGCCATGACTGTAATAGCATCCTTTGTCTTTCGGGCGATGATGTTCCCCATGAAGATTTAGTCATCATTGTCGACCAACTTACATACTATGATAAGAAATCCATGAAGGCTCTCGACGTCGTTTTTCCTTACGTAGACACAACTACGGAATCACTCATGCGGTATCAAAAATTTGGCCCCAGCCAATTCAAACCATCATCAATCTTAGGCTCATTCCTATGATATCCCCTTATCATACCATAGGCAACCCGAGAAATCACGGGGGCACTAGTGTGCATGATTTTATCATTAAACACTGAGACAAACCCAGAAATGGAAACCAATAGTACGGATACCAAAGCCACTTGCACAGCTTCCCTACCCTACGCCATCGCCGAAACCCCATTTTTATACCCCCCACCAAACATTTCCAAACATGGATTTCGAAATACCTGTGTGGTATTTGGTCCCACCAGCGATGCTTGGAAGTCCTGGCATCACTTCTACAGGGATAACCCCCATTACCCATCAAGATGCCACAACGGTTAACGAAACGCATTCAAGTGGGTCGGGTCATGTGAGGGCGCCCAAGGAACGCGTCCGGGTCGATCATGTTGGGTTGTGTGAGCGCGCCCAAGGAAACGTGTTCGGGCAGGTCGGGTCCGGTCCGATCGTGTCATGTGAGGCCACCCAAGGAAACGTGTTCAGGCAGGTTGGGTCGGGTCGTGTCATGTGAGGCCACCCAAGGAAACGTGTTCAGGCAGGTTGGGTCGGGTCGTGTCATGTGAGGGCGCCCAAGGAAACGTGTTTGGATTTGGCTCTAGTACAAGGTTGTGGGTTAGCCAATGGTGAATTTCTAGTACATAAGTGTGTGATTTCAAATTTATCTAACATGCACAGGCCTGTAAAATTAAGGTATGGTATACATTTTGTCTGGTGGAAAGAATTATTATAGTTTGGTTGGATTTTGCTTGATTACAAAAAATGGTAAACAACCTGCATCAATTTTGCTTTCCTTTATGATACAACCAACATCAATGCCTTCCAAAAACAACTCAAAACATAAGCAAAAAAGTCTCCATTCTTATCAAGTCAAGTTGGGGCACTAGGTAGCTGAATATAATCTATAAAAGAAAACACCTCCAACATTTCAGAATGAAGTATGAATAAAATGAACCATTACTTAGACTTCATTGTAAGCCAAGAAACCAAATTTATCAATGCAAGGATCTACAATCCCAGTTTTTTGTACTCTGCTCCATCTAACATTATAAGCATACTGGCCATTTACAAATGGAGCATGTTGACATAAATTTAAGATTCCTTGATGTGATTTCATGGTATGGAAATTTAATACAACAAAAATGGGAATATGACAGACTCAAGGTCAACTCTGTAATCACAGATTTTAATTTCTTTCTTGATCTATTGATAGCAAGTTTTTGTGGTGCATCAATTGTTTTTGTTTTCTTCTTTTAAATAATTTTTTTCCTAATTGGTATCTTGAGGACTCCTCTAGAGCTACTCGACAGGTTGGTGGGTAGAAGGCTCCAAGATTATTATTATATCTGCTTTGTAGATGATAAGCACTCTTTTGTGGGCTAGCTTATTATGGGCACCTCATAACCCTCTCACTTTGTTGGAACCAGAATTTTCATGGGTGAACTATATTTGAGCCTCCCTATTGTTCTAAGGCTCCATTTCATAGTCATACTTCTTTTTCCCTCTATCCCAAAATATTCCTTTTGAGAGTTTTCCACAATTAGTCTTAATTTTTAATCAATAGATTTTTGCCTTGCACTTTGTGTTCAGTTCCCTCCACCTTTCAAGATGAACTACTTGCTACAAATACAACTTTGGAATCCTATATCCAATGGGGTTTGTCTGTTAGGAAAGGTATTTTAGAAAATTCTTCCAAACCATAAAGGCTTTTTATGAATTTAAATTTTTCCATGGAGCTTGAATCCTTAGCCACAATTCCCAACCCCTAACACATTTAACCCCCTGTTGTGCTATACGACACCCCCCATTTATTTTAATAAATGGGGACCCTTTAGAAATAAATAGGAAATTTATTTTTATCTTTAAAACAAAACACTTTAGGAAATAAATATTTTCTTTGATATTTTCCTCTTTATTCCTTAGTGCGCATCGCAAACTGCATAGCATACAACCCAAAAAGACTTGAAATTCATTAAGTCATGCGGGCATCGAAACGCGCTAAGCCTTTTCCGAAGTTATGTTTAAAACTTGCAAACACTTCAATCAGCATTATATTTTGTTTATCGCATCGCACCTCATTTAAACGATCAACTTATAAAGAATTTCGGTAAAAGTTATAAGCTGCGATTACACGGACCCGACGAGCCAACAAAGAAAAAACCATAAATCTCTAAAGTCCCATAATGCGCAGATGCCTGAATTCTTGAATTCATATTTCGCATTTCGCATGACTTAACCAAAATAAAATTCGTTTACCGCATAAGAATTGCGATGTGCGATTTGCGCATATCGCATTTCGCATAATTTATGGGTAAACATCACAAACAGTAAAATTTATATGTTGTGATATGCGAATAAATGGCATTTGATTACTCAAGCATGCAAAATGACTTATATCGTATCAAACAGAAATCCGAGATCTAACATCTTAAGTTGATTGATAGCTATTTCATGCCAAGGTGTAAGAGATTTGATTTTGAAATGATTATCGATGATTAATATCATATTTAATACATTCATATCTATTCGTGCATGTTTGTTATAAACGACGGATTTGTCTCTCTATTCTCTATACTTGTAATGCTTGCTCTATTTACTTGAAACCAGGAAACCACTTAACAGAGTGAGGAAGATTGAAATGAACAAGAAAGGCAAAGAAATTTATCAAATGTTGTTTACTCAAGACTCAGACATGTCCCCCTTATTTTAAGACACCACCCACAACAAGGATTGCGGAAGTTCATCATGGGAGGCAATGTATAAGCTTTTTGAAGACGAAAATCCAACGGTAATAACCAAAGTAGCTACAACAGGCACGACTACTTCAGACGTGACTTACTTCGACGCTGCATGTTCATTTGTCCACATGGTAACCGCAAGGCCAAAAATTATCCCTTATGCAGACATGGCTAAGTGGGTAATTGACCACTTAAGCATAGAAGACAGAACATTCAAAGATTCGAAGGGAGAAAACATAGGGTTACTCAAGGTAGAAGATTTACAAGAAATGTATCATCTACCCTCCCCGCAGCAGAAATATGACAAGGATTTTTTGCAAAGCTTTAGATTAGAGCATCCAGACCTCATGAAAGTCATAAGAGAATGGAAGGAAGACCAGGGAAAGCTGAAGCGATATAAACTCGAAACATACCCAATTGCCCGAATTCCTTCCCCTTATTGCTATGCTGCCGGTATGTTGTGTAGATTGTTTTCAAAACCTGATACCACTAGGTTTTCAGCAGATTGGGTTCCATTGGTTGACGCAATCGTCAATTCCTTAATTCTGAATTGAGAAAATATCCTATCTGACATTTTAGCCAAACACATCACAAAATATAGGAATAAAAGGAGTGTTTTATCTAGAGACATACCTCGCTTTTATATGTCTGCCTATGTCATGGAAACAATCTTATTTTCTTCTGGTTTTCCTACCATGGGATGGAAATGGACTACCCAAGACCCTACCCCAATCCACATTTACCACATAACCCTTTGGGATTCAGACTTCCATCTGAATTTTTATAAAAATTTTGATGGAGTCATGTTGCCTATCCACCAGATGATATTCAATAAGAAATACCCTAGTGTTTCCGAGGAGGCTAGTGCAGATATTCTTTGTGTGGCTAGATGGTTTGCAAAGGAAAATTTTACATATGTCAGAGTATTTTGGAGTTATGCTTCTCCCCATTTCCTACCATATTATGTTCCTAATAAGTTACTTGCAAGAGAGATAGCCTATCAACTTGTTAATGGTATTACTAAACAGTTGAAAGATGCTAAGAAGGTTGTTTGGCCTAATTTCCCTTTACAGTGCGGTACTTTTGCACTTTTTGATATTGGGCATACCTATAAGGAGGATTCAAAGATTAATCTATTGAATTTGGCAGTAATGCCAAAGAGGCTGTATGATCCAAATGGTGTAATTAAAAACTACATCACAAAGCTCAAAATGAAGCCTTTTGTAAAGGAAATAGATGGATTTGATGATCTCTTTCAAGGCATGGAAAATTTTTCAAATATAATTAAGTTTGCAGCCAATCAACTTAACCAATATTATTTGGAAGCCTTCCAAATATACAGAAACAAGAGACTGGAAGACAGAATACAAGAACTAGAGAGACTGTTAGATCAAGAAAAATTTAATTCCAGTGAGAAAATGAAATCAAAGATGGCCTAATTTTAAAAGGATTCTGAAAATATTAAATTGCAGCATCAAGCAGAAATCACTAAGAAGCAAGCACAATTGGAAGCAACAATGACCGGGTTACAAAGCTAACCATAATTAGAGTAATTCATAAACGAAGCATTGGATGTAAATGCTAAGTTAAAGCAACAAAATAAAGTATTTTTCCAACAAGCTTCTATTATTCACTCTTATTGTGACTCCAAATAAATACTGACCCAACAAGTAGCTATCCAGAAACTTGAATGTGAGAAGCTCGAAAAGAAAATCAACAAACACATTCAATGGCAAGCATCAGACTCAAGAAAGGAAACCAATCTACCCCAGGTAGATAAGTTCCACAAGGAGATATTATTCAAAGATTGGGAAGCACAAATAAATCAGGCAGAGAAAGCAACAGCGAAAGCATCAAGATTATCAAAAGAAATTATTGAATCTGCATGTGAATAGCTGGTGAAAGCAGAACTTTTCAAAGAGTACACATCTGAAGTGTTCTCAAAATTCAAACAGCTAGAAACACAGTGGCAGCAAAAGGCAGACAAACAGGATGAAATTATTAAAAAGGTAAATAAGTTTGATCAAGAAAATTATTGGAATTTTCTGATCAAACCTTATCATCAATACCAGATCATGTAGTCTTTAACATATTCAACAAGAAGATCGCAGGCAGTACTCTCAAACACAGTATTCAAGGGATAGGTTAGATCAAGGATTTCACAGCTAACTCATGATCCAGGTGGATATTGGTGGTCACCCGCCTATCCCACTTGGGGCCCCACTATTGTCTCTTTCGGTTTTTCAGTTTCGGCTCAACTTACTATTTTTAGCAGTTTTTTGGGTCCTGAACTTCCGGAGCCGTTTTGAGGCCCTAAACGACATTTTTTGGGAAAGCTGAGAGCACCATGGGTCCATGAATTGATGTTGCTTGTTCAAAATTTGTATTCCTCAGATAGATATTTCTAACGAGGTATGGTACGCGTCAAACGGAGATCGTATGTCAAAGTTACGCCCTTGGGAAGTTGAAACACCAATTTACCCAAACGGGGCCCATAGTTTTGGCGCTTCATCTCCTGGGTTTAGGGTTTTGGCTGTTGAGGATTTCCCATTGTGTCTAAATAATAAATAGGCCCTCGAGCCACATTGTAACTCAATTCAGAGGCCTGTAGCCGCCACATTTCTTCTCAGAGATAGCCACCAGCGCCCTAGCTAGTTTCATTTCCATTATGTCTGTAAGCAAATTTCAATTCTTTGATATTAATGAAATGAAGTGTTATTTCCGCTGCATCTTTGTATTTATGGTTATATGTTTATTCTGTTGTGTTCCTGCATAAATACAGATCATTGGTATCATAGCGGTCTGCTTTTTCTCGATCTTTCTTTGCATGTCCCCAACGAGGTCGGGATATAAGGAGTTAGGGCTCGATTTGGTGGAACCTTTGCAAGATCAGCCTCGCAAACCCCGACGGATGCCCATGGGGACGAAAAGAAAGATGAGGGAGTAGGAGATCCTATCAAAATATTGCTCAAGGAGGCCCTTGAAAAACAAAGGAACACGATGATGGATAACTTTGCCCAGATCCTTCAATGGCTGCCCACCGGCGGCGTATCTACCAGCCACTCTGGAGGTGAAACTCCTTTTAAGGTACAAGCAAATTTTTACATTCCCATATTTGAGGGTCAAATAGATGCAGATGTCGTCGATAGATGGTTGAATCTATTAGAAGGATATTTCTCGGTTCATGACTTCTCCGACAGGGAGAAGATTATTTTTGCACTCCTCAAAGCTGCCCCCCATGTCAAGGACTAGTGGGAAACCCACTGTGAGAAAAAGGACGAGACATAACCTTCTCTATTCTCGACCGTACCCACTCGGAATTCTTTCTGAAACGCCATCAAGGAACAATATTATCCCGTGGGGAGCTATGAGGACAAGTACATACAATGGACCACGCTGCGACAACAAAGGGATCAAGATGTGCATGAGCTGACGAATTTGTTCCATACCCTACGCACCAATTTGGGTATAAAATATTCAGAGAAACATCTAGTGCTAAATTATCACAGTTTTCTGCACAGATACATTCAGGAGGAAATGGAGTTCCTCGACATCTCCTCGCTTGGTGCGACATACCGGTATGGTGCCAAGATTGAGCAGAAATTCAAGCAGAAGAAGCGAGACTTTGGATCTGCGAATCAAAAGCAAGGGAAGGGTGCTCCCAAACCGCAGAAAAAAGGACAGAGCCAAGGCATGGCGACTCAAGACAACTTTTCGAAGCCCCAAGCAAAGAACAACGCCGCAAAGCCAAAGAAGGATACGTGAAAGTGGTGTTAGTTCCATAAGAGCTCCACTCACAACACAAGTGAGTGTCGAGCCAAGCAGTCGCTGGTGGCCGAGATGAGGGCTTTCAGATGCATGCTCCAACTTTGAATAAAAATCTAACAAGGGGGATGACAAAGGGAAACAGATTATTGATGCGAAGCCCAATGCCACTGTTGCCACTACAAAGATCTAGAAGGAGGAATCAGAAGATCCAGAGGAGGAGGAACGTCTCTTCCACTCCCAAATGTGGGTAAAGGGCTCCCCAGTACAGTTCATTGTCGACAATGGGAGCCAAAAGAACCTCATTTCAGCAGATGTCGTGAAGCGGTTGGGCTTGTCAACCACTCACCCACATTCATACACCATCGGGTGGCTTCACCAAGGACGAGATCTCTGCGTCAGCCAACAGTGACACCTTCCCTATAGCATCAAGCCCTTCACGGATGAGGTATTATGTGACGTTGCTCCTATTGATGTTTCTGATGTATTATTAGGAAAACCATACTTGTGGAAGCATCATGTTGTGTATGAGTCTCGGCCTCGCGCTGTTATTGTTACTTTGGGAAATAAGCTGTACAGGATACCAGAGGTACCACCTCCTGCCGCTATCTCTTTGGTTACTGCAAAACAATGCAGTAAGCTCATTTCCCAAACCAAGAAATTCGTTTTCCTGATGATCCGCCCCCAGGGCAAGAAGAAGACTGTGGCCACGACCTCCATACAGGGCTCCTCTGCACAACAACAACAAATGGATAAGGTTGTGGAGGAGTACGGGGACATATTCACCTCACCCACAGGGGTTCCTCTGCACTGTCAGGTCAAGCACCCGATTGATCTAACCCCAGGTGCGCCGCTACCCAATGGACCGATCTATCGGCGCTCTGTTCTGGAGAATGATGAAATCAAGAGGCAGATTCAGGAGCTGTTGCAGAAAGGTCACATCAGACCAAGTTCATCGCCCCATGGGAGCCCGATCGTGTTGGTACAGAAGAAGGATGGGACGTGGAGACTCTGTATTGACTATCGGGCGCTGAACAAGATCACTGTCCGGAATAGGTACCCAATCCCACGGATTGATGACCTTCTCGACCAACTCAAAGGTGCAAAATATTTCAGCAAGATCGACCTGAAGTCTGGGTATCACCAGGTACCAATTGAACCCTTCGATGTGTGGAAGACTGCCTTCAAAGCCAAGGAAGGCCTTTTCGAATGGTTGGTCATGCCTTTCGGGTTGACGAATGCTCCCGCAACCTTCATGAGGATGATGGACGACATCTTGCGGCCATTCACCAACTCATTTGTAGTGGTGTACTTGGATGACATTCTGATCTTCATCAAGACTTGGGAAGAGCGCCTTCACCACATCCGACAAGTCCTCCAAACACTGCGGCAACACAAGTTGTGTGCCAATTTGGAGAAGTCCACTTTTGGCATGACCCAGGTTCAATATCTGGGATACATTATTGATGAAAGGGGGTGGCATGTGGATCCAACCAAGATCCAAGTCATTCGGGATTGGCCAGCCCCAACCACTATAACTGAGCTTCGCAGCTTTCCGGGTCTTGCTAATTTCTACCATAGGTTCGTGTTGGGATTCTCTCATATCACTTGGCCCTTGAGTCAAGTTACTAAGGGAGGAGTGAGAGAAAAATTCTTTTGGTCGGAACCTGAACAGAAGGCGTTCACAGAATTCAAAAATCGCCTCTGTTCTGCCCCAGTGCTCACATTACTAGACTTGCAACATCCATTTGAGATCGAGACAGATGCCTCTAACTATGTTATTGGGGTAGTTCTTACTCAACAGGGACATCTAGTGGCATATCATAGCGAGACATTGTCTGACACAGTTCGCAAGTATCCCACTTATGACAAAGAGATGTATTCCATTATGCAAGCTTGTCGACAATGGAAGCATTAAATTTTGGGTAAGGAAACAATCATCCATACAGACCACCGGCCCTTGCAGTTCATACAGACACAAGGGAAGTTGAAAAATGATCGCCATCATAAGTGGTCCACATATCTGCAACAATTTCATTTGAACATCAAGTACAAGAAGGGTAGCACCAATAATGTTGCAGACTGCCTCAGCCAACCACCGATCATGGCGCTCACCACCATTCTCAACTCTTGTGGGCACGAGGCTTCTGATTGGTTTCTTCTCTACGAGAGAGATCCAGAATTTGGCCACACTTACAAGGCACTCTTGGGGGGTACGCAAGTTCCAAAATTTCACCTCCAAGATGCACTTTTATGTCACTTGGGACACCTTTGTGTTCCTTCAAGCGAGCGTGCCAAGATGATATGGGAAGCACACTATAGTCGACTCGCTGGGCATTTCGGGGTCAAGAAAACAGTAGCAATCCTGCAAAATTATTTCTATTGGCCGAACCTTCAAAAGGATGTCGAGAAGCACATCAGATCCTGCACTGCTTGTGCCATTGCCAAACCGACCATCAAGAAGGCACATACTCCGCTACCTACCCCTAGTCGACCTTAGAACTATCCGTTGATTACATGTCGGCCCGGCTTACTACACATGGAAATGACTGTGTTTTCGTGGTCGTCGATAGATTCTTGGTGATGGCCATTATGGCGGCCTGCAAGAAGAATATCACAACAGAAGCCACTGCTAAACTCTTCTTTGAACGAGTGTCGGTGCACTTTGGGATCCCACAGTCTATCATATCAGATCACAACAACATGTTCCTCAGCACATTTTGGTCCAG
Source organism: Pinus albicaulis (assembly GCA_034641835.2). Classification (NCBI taxonomy): domain Eukaryota; kingdom Viridiplantae; phylum Streptophyta; class Pinopsida; order Pinales; family Pinaceae; genus Pinus; species Pinus albicaulis. The sequence goes on along the minus strand of CM076576.1, from coordinate 96,123,970 downwards.
CCTCTGGTCAATGTTGGACACCAATCTCACCAAGTCCATAGCTTTCGATCCCCAAATTGATGGCCAAACATAGGTTGTCAATAGGATGATTGTATACATTTTGTGCATGTACAATTCAAAGCATCCACGCACATGGGATGAGAGCCTCCCATATGTACAACATAGTTATAATCGTTCTGGCGTTCAACCTGCTTATAGCCCCCTTTTCAAGTGGGCTTGGATTCAGCCCAACATGTCCCATCGTACGAGCTGCTGCCATTTAGCACATTTCCAAGTCGATTCTTACCATGTCCAGTCTGAAGTTGACAAAGAAAATAGCTTCATCGAACGCATTCAACACATCCTCCAACAGGTTCATGACATATTGGATAGAGCCAATGCTAAGTACACGCAATGCCATGATCAACACTAGGTGGGACACAACTTCCAGGTGGGCGACAAAGTATGGCTACATTTGCAGAAGGAGCGCCTCACTAGACCCCACCGCAAGCTTCGCCCGATCCGATACGGGTCGTACACCATCACCAAGGCTGTAGGGACATTGCCTTCGAGCTCATTATTCCACCATTCCCTGGTTTGCACCTAGTATTCAATGTGGACCGCCTTCGTCCTTACTTCCTACCTCTACTGGACACCTCTGACATTGCAGAACAACTCACACCAACAGAGTTAAACCTAGACTGAATGGAACATGCCACCACAGATTGTATCACGGACATGCAAATCAAGAACACTCGCCAACAGAAGATCCAACTGTATCGGGTTGTCAAAGCTGGCCAACTCCTACACCAAGGAAAGTGGTTCACCAGGGACCAAGTTCAGAAGAAATTTCATTATCTCATGGAGGAACTTAATGCAATGGGGACCATTGCTTCCTAAGGGGGGAGGAATTATCCAAGTGGATATTGGTGGTCACCTGCCTATTCCACTTGGGGCCCCACCAATGTCTCTTTCATTTTTTCAGTTTCGTCTCAACTTACTATTTTTAGCAGTTTTTTTGGGTCTTGAACTTCCGGAGCCATTTTGAGGCCCTAAACGACGTTTTTTGGGAAAACGGAGAGCAACATGGGTCTATGGACCGATGTTGATCATTTGAAATTTGTAGTCCTCGAATAGATATTTCTAACAAGGTATGGTACGCGTCAAACGGAGATCGTATGCCAAAGTTACGCCCCTGGGAAGTTGAAACACCAATTTACCCAAACGGGTCCCATAGTTTTGGCGCTTCATCTCCTAGGGTTAGGGTTTTGGCTGTTTAGGATTTCCCATTGTTTCTAAATGATAAATAGGCCCTCGAGCCTCATCGTAACCGCCGTAGGCTCCAGCCGCCACATCTCTCTCTCGTAGATAACACACGCTCTACCTAGTTTTATTTCATTCTCGTCTGCATACCCCCGCCTGATATTAATGAAATGAAGTGTTATTTCCGCTGCATCTTTGTATTTATGGTTATATGTTTATTCTATTGTGTTCCTGCATAAATCCAGATCAGCTCAGCTCAAGCCCATGCTTGATATTTGTCAACTTCATGACCAAATCCAAAAGAAAGGGCGGAATTCATAAATCATATTGTTACTTTATTTTCCTAGATTGTAGTTTAAGTTAGTCTTACGAGGATGGTTGTTTGAAACCTCCTATATATTTTTGTAATAATCTATTTTAGAACATATTTAGTTTAGTATTTAAACCCCTCTCATGCGTTTAGAGAAGAGTCCATAAATTTTTCAAAAACATTTTCAAATAATGCACTATTGTAAGTTTGTGAATGCTTTGATGAATTAATGGAACACATCTATTATCTTTTGACAATTGAAGCTATTTAACTGATGTTGCACTATTGTACTTTTTAAATTGTTTGAAAATGCAGAGGAGCAGATCAATTCCTGTAAGTTTACATGAGTAGAACTTCATACATATGGTACTTTTATTCACTTGTATTAAGTCTTTCTTTATAGATTGACAATCATCTTTTTATTGCATTATATATTTGAGACATTATTATAGATGAATGTTACATGCACTTCCGTTCTAATATTTGTCTGTGATTTCTTATTGAATGTATAATCACACATATGAATGCGATACATTTTTCACAGTTCTTCTAGTCAAACAACTTTGTTAGAATAATCATCTTACATAATTTTCATCTCCTTCAACTGTTAAATGGTCTATATTACTAATAGTTGAAGGATATCTCTTTAGAACGCATAAAGGAAGAAACACCCCAGATATATAGTAGAATAAACAGTTTAAATAGATGCATATGATAGATTAAAATCATTCTCCATTTGCATGTTGTATAATCAAAACACACCCTCAAAATCATCTGTATTTGGAAACTGGTCCCATTATCCCCAGTCGGAGCCACTATACCAAACAGAAAAGGAGATGCTTTAAGGTCCAGACCGGGAGGTTTTCCCCCATGTTTCGACAAGGGAATTATGAGGCCTCAACACCCCCTAAACCTCTAAACCCCTGATCAATTTAACCCCTAAACCCTAAACCTATAAACCCTTAACCCTAACCCCTAAACCCTTAACCCCTAACCCATTTAACCCCCTAAACCCCTAAAACCCTAAACCCCTAACCCATTTAACCCCCTAAACCCTTAACCCGTAACCCCTTAAACCCTAATTCCCGACCCCTAACCCATTTAACCCCCTAAAACCCTAGCCCATTTAACCCCCTAAACCCTAACCCCTAAACCCTCAAAGGCACAAGGGATAAAATGGCAAATGGGTCGCACAAATGTGCACAAAGCACACGGGTGGTCACAACTTAGCATTTTTTATATGGCCTCCCTCACATGACCCAACACGAACGCGTTTCCTTGGGTGCCTTCACACGACCCGACTCGACTTGACCTTCCCGAACAAAGGCACAAAAGATCAAACAGAAAATGGGTCGTACAAACATGCACAAGGCACACGGGCTGTCACAACTTAGCATTTTTTATACGACCTCCCTCACACGACCCGACCTGACCCGACCCGAACGCGTTTCCTTGGACGCCCTCACACGACCCGACACGACCCAAATCGACTCGCTTGAATGAAGGCACAAGGGAGAAAATGGAAAACAAGTCGAACAAACATCCACAAGGCACACGAGCAGTCACAATTTAACATTTTTGATACAACCTCCCTCACATGACCCGACCAAACCCGACCTGACCCGACCCGAACGCGTTTCCTTGGGCGCCCTCACATGGCACGATTCGACCCGCCCGAACGCGTTTCCCTGAGCATCCTCACACGACCTGACCCGAACCACTCGAAATCATTTCCTTGGGTGCCCTGATACGACACGACCCGACCCGATCCGCTCGAATGTGTTTCCTTGGGTGCCCTCAAACGGCACGACCCGACCCGACCCGCCCGAACATGTTTCCTTCGGCGTCCTAACACGACACGACCCGACCTGACCGAATGTGTTTCCTTGGGCGCCCTCACACGACGAGACCCGCCAGAACGTGTTTCCTTGGGCGCCCTCATAGGGCACGACCTGACCCGACCCACCCGAACGAGGGCATGAGGGAGCAAACGAAAAACGGGTCGCACGAATGTGCACAAGGCATATGGGCAGTCACAACTTAGCATTTTTTATACGACGTCCCTCACATGACCCAACCTGAACACGTTTCCTTGTTCGCCCTCACATGGCACGACCCAACTCGCCCATTAAAGGCATGAGGGAGAAAACGGCAAATGAGTCGCACGAACGTGCACAAGGCACGCGGGCGGTCACAACTTATCATTTTTTATACCACCCAACCTGACCCGCCCGAATAAGTTTCCTTGGGCATCCTCACACGACCCAACCTGACCCGCCTGAACACGTTTCCTTGGGTGCCCTCGCAATACCCGACCCGCCCGAACACGTTTCCTTGGGCATCCTCACACGACCCAACCCTACCCACCCAAATGCGTTTCCTTGGGCACCCTCGCACGACCCGACCCGTCTGAACTCATTTCCCTGGGTGCCCTCACACGAATCAACCCGAGTACCTAACTCGCCAGAACACGTTTCCTTGGGCGCCCTCACATGACATGACTCGACCCGACCCAACCTGACCCTACAGAATGTGTTTCCTTAGGCGCTCTCACGCGACCCGCTCAAACACATTTCCTTGGGTGCCCTCACATGACCCAACCCACACGGACGTGTTTCCTTGGGCGCCCTCACACGACTCGACCCGACCCGCCCATATAAACACACAAGGGAGGAAACAACAAACGGGTCGCACGAACGTGCACAAGGCACACGAGCGGTCACAACTTAGCATTTTTGACATATTTGCCCTCACACGACCCTACTAGACCCGCCCAAACGAAGGCACTAGGGAGAAAATGGAAAACAGACTGCACGAACGTGCACAAGGCACGCGGGAGGTCACAAATTAGCATTTTTTACACAGTTGTGCTCACCCGACCCGACCCACCCGAACGAAGGCATGAGGGAGAAAAAGGAAAACTGGACGCACGAATGTGCACTAGGACCACAAGCGCTCAGAACTTAGCATTTTTAACACGACCGCCCTCACACGACCTAACCCAACCCGCCCGAACGCACAACCCGAACGAAGGCACAAGGGGGAAATTGGAAAACGGGTCGCACGAATGTGAACAATTCACATGAGCGGTCAAAACTTAGCATTTTTAACACACCCCCATGACCCGACCCGACCCCGACTCATTTAAATTAAATCCCATAACCCTTAAGCACTTAACACCTAAGCACTTGGTGCTTAACCCTTAACCCGTGAATCTCTTAACCACTACGCCATTAACCTATAACCCCTAACCCTTTACCCTTAATTCATTACTCCTAAACCCTTAAACCCTTTAACTCATAGAATCCCTAAGCCTTTCTCCCAAACCATAGGTGCTCTGACACTAATCTTCTTGATCATATTTGGTTTTTTCCCACTAGCCCTTCCAAATACAACCTTCAGGCACTACTAGGGTTCAAGGAAAAAAGCCGCAAGGTCCCCAAATCTGATCTACATTTTATGGACAAACACATTTCAACAAAACATCCTATATCTATTTTATTTCAAAGAGAAACAATATGCTTGTATAATGTCCACTGCATCTAATTTCATAGGAATAAAGTAACCCTGACCCTTTTCCCTTATACCGTAACCCCTAAACACTTTAACCCCTAACCCCTAACTGCTTAACCCATTGACACCTAAATCCCATGACCCTTAAGCTCTTAACCCCTAAGGCCTTAGTGCTTAACCCTTAACCCCTGAAGCCCTTGACCACTAGTCCAATAAGAACTAACCCCTAAACCCCCTAGATCTAAACCGCATAACCCCTAATCCCTAACCCTTAATCCTTGACACCTAAAACCCTAAACCCCTACAATCCCTAGGGCCTTGTCCCCCCTAACACCTAAATATGCTAAGCCATAATCCTTAAGCGCATAAATAAATAATAATCCTAACCCCTAGTCCTTAAGCCCCTAAGTATCCATATGTCAAGACATTTAATACAACAACAACATAAATTAAATCTTCACCATATTAATGAATCTTGATGAGTAGATATTCCATGTGGAAACTTTGACAAGTCGACATTTCTTCAATTGTGCCTCCTCAACACCAAATTTTCCATAGTAGGCAAATAGAATCTCATCATAGAAAACCTCAATTCAATGACAATATGAAGTTTCCATAGCAATAAACCTCACCTAACCTTCAACACGACTCCATAAGATACACAACCAAGTCTTTTCATAATAAAAACAACCAAATGAAATTTTTCTTCCCTACTATTAGGTTGTGCTTAGGTTGGGCTAGACCACATATTGGATGGAAAAACAATCTACCCAAATGTGAAATGTTGTCGCTAAAATTGTCTAAGATTAAATCAAGCCTCACTACCCTTTAAGATAGATAGTATAACTCCTATAATTAACTCCCACATCAACCATTCTAGAAGATTTAAATTAAAAAACTTGATGAGAACTAAAATACACACAAACCACCTTATTTATAAGTCAAGATTACAAATTGATAAATCACATGTACAAAATATAAAAAATCTCAAAAGGTGAAATTATAATTTTTTTAAAAAGCATAGGTTTCCCAATGTTAAAAAAAAATAGGATATGTGACTTTCCCAAATATTCATCCTAGCCACTGGAGAACCTCAAAGTAAAATTCTAGTAAGAATGAGCTCGAGTATTTGGCGCCAATCTGGTTAAATTCAAACTAATTTTGAAGTGTTGAATTTTTTCATTGCAATTTTTTCCAATTCATCGAATATCAGCGGATGTTTTGGAAGCTCCTACATTCTCCCTCAGCCTTGATTTTGAATAGCAGTGGATGTTTTGGAAGCTCCTACATTCTGCGTCGTCCTCGATTTTGAATTGCAACACCTACCCTTGGATTTCAGGACGATGAAGGAGGGTTTTTCCTCGGCCTCGATTTCGAATAGTAGTGCTCGCCCTTGGCTTTTAGGACGATGAAGGAGAATATGAAAGCCCTGCCACTTCTAACAAAGATCATGTCAGAATTGATCCCCAAATCCTTGGGCTTCCAACAGCAGGGATTGAGCCCAGGAACTAAAGTTTTCCCAGATCAATACGATGAATATCCAAAGTACTGCAACGAAGATCCGCTTCTGAGATTCAAGAGACTAAGGCAAGGCTCCCTTGCAAATGATAATTAGATCCCTTGGAAGACTTGAGTCAAGGTATCGGTTTTCCTACAAGATTTTGGTTTAAATTGAGTGAGCATGTAGACTGTAGAAGTTTTTGTAATGTTTAATAGTTGTTACTCAGGGATAGAATAACCTTCCGTAAATTTCAGGTTAATTGATGTCATGGGTGTCAGAATCTAGTGCAAGTCACAGTTGCCTTAAGGCAATCAAACTGATCTTCGGTCAATGAAGATTTCAGGTGTAGAAATGTCTACCTATCACTGCAACCCGGATAATGAGGAAAACACTATGAAACCATGACTAACTATAAGTTAACAGACTAATATTTTTTTCTATAATCTTTTGTCTAATCACTATCTATTGTTTTCTTTAATTTTTATATAATTGCTAGCAGAGCAAAACGATTGTAAAAATTAAAGATTACCGACAACAGTGCCTCAATTATGGTCTCTTCGCACATAAATTAAATAGTATATGTTTTCAATATTTGACGTAGCTTTATAGGTACTTAAAGAACTCTTAGGGACATGTATATTTTCAAGTGAAATATAGGTTCAACCTTCCATGAAATAGTTCAAAATCAAATAAACTTATTACAGTAGGTCTCTAAAATACTCTGCGAAACCTTGAAATATTAGTTGACCTTAGTTGACATTATCCCTTGCAGGGTAGATCAACAGAATCCTGTTCAAAGTGGGATTGATTCCATTCATTTTTTTTTCCTTTATTTTGGCTGGATGTTCAATTTATTGTTCCTTTGGCAACAACAATATTCAAAGTAACTGTAAGCTGGCACACTATCCTGATAATAGTTGGCATGGCTTCAACTACCACTGCACAACAAGTTTCAAGCAGTGTTGTGAGACCTGGTCAAGACCCCTAAGACTTTCTATGTGTCTCCAGCTCAAACCTGACACGGGTAATCAATATAAACTTGGCCTGAAACTTGATTGAAAATGAAAATTGCCAAAACACATTCAACCCTTCTCAAACATGTAAGAGTTTTCGAGTCTTGAACCGAGCCTTGCGAAGAAAATATCCCAAGTCTGGAAGTGAGAACTGTAGGTATATATTATTTTGTTAACAGAAACTAGGTAAATTTTATGATTCAAAATGGTTGTAGCAAAAGTAACAACACTCTTAAAGCATACATAATTTGTTCGTAGTTCAAGCTATTTGCACAGGTCCAAAACAACATGCAAAGTTCATATATAGCTACTGGAAAATTATCCCTTCTATCATTTTTTGATACAAATAGTGCTTTACTCTTTCTGATTTGTAAATTAGCTTCAAAAATATAGTCAACAAGGTTTCTTGGAAAAAATTTCCTCCATTAAGGTGGCTTTGCAAGTGTAATCCACCCTTGGGTGTGCAAGTACACCATTACCTTTTCTCTTGTCTCTGATTTTCTATTTTTTCAGCTCACTCCTATCATATTTTTTTTTGTTATTTGCTTTAGCTGTAGTAGTGGTGTCATTTTTGGTAGATGAAGACTGCAATGGACCAGGCAAGGAACTTCATATTAAAGAAAACCCTTTCACTCCAAAGAGCTTGCATTCTATTTTTCCCTTTATATTTGTAATTGTTGGGATTCCACTTTCTATTAATCTTACTTTGAGTAGAAGGTCTAGAGATCATCTTTTCATACAAGTCTAATGTCTGGTATGTTTAGCTAGGTGCCCAAAAACTCTAGCTCCAATCCCATCAATTATGGGAGAGAGGAGCAACAAGTACAACCTGCTCTTTTCTTCCTCGGGAAAGGCTTCTAAAATATCTAGAAGGGATACTTTGTCATTCCCTAATTACAACCCCTGTGCACGTTCATGCGACCCGTTTTCCATTTGCTCCCTTGTGCCTTCGTTCGGGCGAGTCGGGTCATATCGTGTGAGGCCGCCCAAGGAAACGCATTCGGGTCTAGTTATGTGAGGGAGGCCGTATAAAAAATGCTAGGTTGTGAGCACCCATGTGCCTTATGCACATTCATGTGCCCAATTTTTTGTTTGATCCCTTATGTCTTCGTTTAGGCGGGTCAGGTTGGGTCGTGTGAGGGGGCCCAAGAAAACACGTTCGGGTCGGGTCGGGTAGGTCGTGCCGTGTGTGGGTGCCCAAGAAAACACGTTCGGCTAAGGTCGGGTTAAGTCATGTGAGGGAAACCGTATCAAAAATGATAATTTTTGACCGCCTGTGTGCCTTGTGCATGTTCGTGCAATCTGTTTGCCGTTAGATCCCTTGTGCCTTCATTCGGGTGGGTCGGGTCGTGCCGTGTGAAGGCGCCCAAGGAAACATGTTCGGATCGGGTCGTGTGAGGGTAGTCATATAAAAAAATCTAAGTTGTGACCCCTCGTGTGCCTTATGCCTGTTCATGCCCCATTTTCCATTTGGCGCTCCTTGGTGCCTTCGTTCAGGCGGGCCGAGTCGTACCGTGTGAAGGCGCCCAAGGAAACGTGTTCAGGTCAGGTCGTGTGGGGGAAGTCGTATCAAAAATGCTAAGTTGTGACCACCTGTGTCCCTTAATGTGCACATTCGTGCGACTCGTTTTTTGTTTTCTCCCTTATGCCTTAGTTCGGGCAAGTCGAGTCGTGTCGTGTGAGGGCACCCAAGGAAACACGTTCAGGTCGGGTAGTGTGTGTGGAAAGTTGTAAGTTTTACATATTAAATAATTTATATACACCTTAATATCTTATTTATTTATATTCAAATTTTAATTTTATATATATATATATATATATATATATATATATATATATATATATATATATATATATATATATATATATATATATATATATATGTGATTTACATTTAATCTTTTAATTCTTTATTTTAATTCCAATTCCCGCCTAAAAAAAATTCACCCTTCACCCCAGCCTCCCTATTCCCACTTGCTCCTGCTCTTACTGCACTACCCGACTCGACCTAGAAACTGTCTGTCGCCTGAATCATTGTTCCGAACGCGCTGTCATTGTTCTGCACGCAGACTCGGGTGAACTTGACTCGACCCTACCTGATGCCCTAAGGAACCCGACTCTCCCTGAACCTGAACATTGTACACGTTTTCCATGACTCGACCATTCCATTTCTTTAGCCGCATTAGAGCAGGGTGTGGAACAAACCCATGCTTTTATGGGCTCTGGGGTGCTTTATAATCGGGTTCAAGGAATTTCAGATGTCGGATTCTTCCCAGATGGTTAGTTTCTTTTACTATTTAAGGTTTTGGATTTTTTCTAATTTTCTCGTGTTTATTCTTGTTATTTATTAAGATTTTAAATAAAATAAGGGGTGCCCTAATGTATCCCTGAAATGATGAAGCAAAATTTAACGTGAGCTAAATAGCTCATTCAAGAGGATGAAATAAGAGAGAGTGCAAGAGAGTATCTTGAATTCTGTAAGATTGAATGATAATGAAAAAGGCGAGGAGCAATTGTCTGCAGTTAAGTCAAGAACAGAAAGAGATCCGATGCATTATCTAATAATGTCATATGGAGAGTTTATGGGCCTGAGAGGAATTAGCCGAATGACCTTGGGAATCACCTTTGAAAGATCTACATGCAAAACTATATTTTTTCTCCACATCACGAGTAGCTTGTCAAACACTATTACTGACATTCCATTTACCCTTTGGTGATTGCAAAGTTTGGATCACAATTTCCTCGTTGCCCTAAACAATTATGCTTAAGAGATCTAAATTTCCTTAATTCTGAGCAATAGTCACAACTCTGAGTATAATAAATAGGTTGATGTCTGAATCACTCAAGTAGAATATAGTGTGAGGTATATACAACAATTTAGTTAATTTTTCATAGGCCCAAAGTTTATTTTATTTGGAATTCGTGGTTAAATTGGGCACCTTACATGATGAATTATTAGCATAATTGATGGCTCTGGGGTTTCACTCTTTGTTGTCACAAATTTTCTAGCATGCATAAGCTCATATTGTAGTTGGCCAATAGTTAAATTTCACAGCAAAAATACTTCACATTTGGCATAGTTGCAAGCACCAAAATTCCCTTCATAAGCATTGGTTCATATTTCACTAAATATATGGTCATTTTTCATCTCACAAGGCTAATAAACTATTGGGTTTACGTTGGACTTAAGAACCTCATAGCTTGATCACATTTCTACTTCAATGTGTGTCCATCCTTTTACTACATTGTGGAATAATAATGTTGAGTACTTTGTGAGCTTAGATTCTAAGAAGTTTTCTCTCCCTTTACAAAATTTGGACTGCATCTTCAAAAGTGAGTTGGTTTGATTGAGTGTTGTCATTTTAAGCTAAGACACTTTCACTCTGTATCAAACAATTAGGCTTAGGTTGACACAGGGATTCCCCCGTAGACTAGTCTTTCCTTATCCTGAAGAGTGGAGCAAGACCACCAAAGTGACAGCAAGTGGCTTGCTTGATATTACTTTTAACCTATTCTAGAAAAGTTTAGGGCTTGCCTTGTAGGTATAGATTGCTTGTTTTGGCATTTCGAAGTTCTATCTCCTATTGAAATTTCACGTTAGGAACACCGCAAATAAGGGCAAAAGCACGGGCACAAGGTTTGCACTCCTTTTCCTTTTTTATCTAGTGGTTGTTTTAACTTCTCTACTCGAAACCAGCCTCTACCCTACTGCAACATTTCCTTAGCTTCACATTCCACAATAGGGCCCTGTTCAACTTGGTGTGACTTGTGATACAAAGGGACATCGACTAGGATAGGTACCCACAGTGAATGCAATAAGTATCATAACAATACAAAATCAGTGTATACCATACTCTTCATTCTTAATCCCATTATGTATGCTAAGTTCTCAAGTACTAGAAATATTTTATATCATACTCAACATTCTTAATCCCATTGTGTTTTCCAACTTATATTTAAAGTCTCAAGTACTGGAATCTTCCTGTATATTTTAAGTCATAACCCATCACTTCATTAGTCTTAGAATTGGAATGTTTGGAAAGATTGTATACCATACTCAGCATTCTTAATCCCATTGTGTCTGCCAACTTATATTCAAGGTCTCAAGTACTATAATTTGCCTATATACTTTAAAAAACAACCCGTCACTTCATTAGTCTTGGAACTGGAGTGTTTGGACTCTGATCCAAGTACATGTATGTGAACACAAGATTAATGAATATGGTGTAAACTATTCAGATTTTTTTGAATCTTGCATCATATTGCCACTTGGATTGTTGCAGCTTTTTTTCTGCTGGTGGTCTTATGTGCAAGTCTGGTATCAGGTGCCCTTGTAGTGCTCTCATCATTTCATTTCATGTTGCCAGGAAGAATTTATATATATTTTTTACAAAGTTGTTCCACATGATGCACTCATCTCAGTTCTTATGATTAAACTAGGTAAATATATTTAAATGCAAAGAATAGTGTCCATCTAGCACTACAATAATGTTGAAACGCGCCAGAGCTTTATGACTCTGTTCACTGCATATTCTTTTAGTTGTCAAAAATTTTAAATATATACTACAATGGAGAAGAAGGTAATATTGATTTTCGTATATGCATCATTGCCAATAACTAAGAACTTCAAATGTAGTGGATGAACATTATTTCTCAAAATATTTATATGATGTTTACAACCATTTTCATATTTTCATGGCTTATGTTTTCCTTTTCCTTTTAACCTACTCAGGCCAACAAAGTCTATAGAACTTTCCCAACTATTCATTGGCTTATAGAGGATCTCAATGGTAGTTTTCTTAGTCTATTGATGTTCTCAGTTCTAGGAAGCTAAGAAAGAAGTATCAGAGGTTGTCTTGAGTCTGTAATTTATGTTGTTGTAGGAAGCCATCACATAGTTACAAGGAGATAGCTCGCAATTGTATATTTATAGCATTGTTGAATTACTCTTTTCCCTCAAGGTATGCTATTCAATATTATTTCTATTACATAGTTCACAGAACTCCTAACTATATTTTTGTTTCAATACTTTTGGCTTCTGATCAAGTGAAACAACATCTACGTTATGATAACATGTTTATGCTCTCATTTGTCTTGCATGTTGTTCTCATGGAAGAGTCAAATTATATCAGAAGGGAAACTTTGTACATATACTAAGCAACATAGAAGAGGGTATGCCTGCAATGTGCTTTTCTAGTCCCAATACTATGCTATTGAATCCAATTCTTGAAACTCCTTTCAAGCTAATGGATTTTCTCACATGTCCATGGAGCAATTCCTCAATCAAGGTCATGTAGGCTTTGTCACCAAATTCACAAGAAAATAACCGCTTAATAATATTGAAGTCATTCTCCATTATTGCACCTTCCTCCAACCGTAAATAGGTTAAAAATGATTATCACTGCAAGGAAAACACCTAAACTTGACTCTGCTCCATAATTTTTAGATTTTTGAACACCATTTCCAAAGCTTTTTATTCAGTTGTTGAGGCTCAAAGTTCAAACATAGATCCATGCTTATTAAGAACCCACAATCTTACCGTGGTTTGGGAAGTCCTCATTAGTCGCTTACCCTGGTAGGTCCACACATACTGGTTGCAAAGATGTTGATTGTTAGGTCCATCTGTGCAAGATGTCTCACCTCTAGCACAATATATGATTGTGGGACACAATTCCTAATGTTAAGACCTCATTCAGGTGTAGCCATTCTAATCGAGTAAACAATTTTAGTTGATGCCATAGGTGATCTTTTGTCCAAACATGTTGGTTAAATATCATATGTGAGTTCAAGTGAACAGTTCTATCTATTACATGCACATGTGAGGTGCCACAAAATGATATGCACTTTCTTAAGTGTAATTTTCTTTGAGAATGCATCCATTTCAAACGAGGGAATAAGCCCATTCAAAAGTGTGAACTCCAATACATGCTAATTGATAGAATTGAGCACAGAAGACAGGTAGACAACATTTTTGTGAAATAGATGAGCATAGGATCCTGAACAAAGAAACGGAATACTTTGGTCACCCCTAGCTTGAAGGTAACCCATCTTAGTCAAATGTCAGTGAGCATACTCACCAATTTGAGCTCGATCCTCTGCTTGATGAGTTAATGTTTATGCATCTCCCAACTAATCCATTGATTGACAAGATGAAGAGGATAAATAAGAAGATTAAAAGCTTGAAAGAAGAAAATATGGATCTTACGGTATTAAACAAGTACATGCAGAAGGAAAATGAATAGTTAAGGGCTCAGAGCTATAGGTTCTAGGAGGAAAACAAGGCATTACATTTGGAAAATATGAGGTTACAAGAAATTTTTAGAATATTTTCCATCATAATCTCAAAGGTGATAAGAAAAGGTGATTAGAACTAAAGGAGACCTCAACGTTATCCTCAATGTTGCAAGGCTTTCGTAAAAGGGTTGAAGGATGATAACAATTTTGACAGAACTAGTTTTTTATTTTTGCATGCCTTTCATGAGGACATGCAAGAAAATCAATACAAGGGAGATGGTACTCAAAATTTGAATCACAAGCTATCCCTTTCCTTCACCATTCCGTTACCTTTTGTTCCTATTTCCCCCCAAAACCCTATGGTTTTGAGCCTAAATACCCCTTAAAAAATGCAACCATTTTACTTCTGGTACCTATAGAAGGATACCAATACCAAGGTTTATGAGGTCATTGTTCAACGTATACATGGACACTTAAATGGGACTCCAACAGATGTATTTTGAAGTCATAACTATCGACACAATGTACTTTTGTTGGTGTGTGAAGGTCCAAAGGTCACGAACTGAGTCAAGTCACGAAATGCAGGTATTTTGTTCAATGTCTCAGATCTTTTGTTGAGAAAAATTATATAGTGTAAACCTTATATATATCATTGTTCTATTTTATCAACAATTAGTTTTTATATAGGAAAATTATTCAGGTGTTAACAAGAAAACCCCATGAAGATACAAAGCAATTGACAAATTCTTGCTAATTTGATGATATGTGTTAACTGTTGATTGCTTTAGTTTATTTCATTGCTGACATGGTATCCATATCACTTGTAAGATAAAGTGTTATCTTTCAATTAATTTGTACCTTTTTGGTGTTAAATATTAATTCAATCTTTTTCATCCATGGTTTGGCATGAATTTGTGTTCATCCTTCTGTGATCTCATGTTTCATTGAGATGATGATGGAATATATTAAATATTGACTGTAAACCATAAAATTTTTAGGCAACAGGTCAATCCTAGTGTTTAATACTAATTTATTATGCAAACAAAGTATCAAAACCTTGATATCAAATATATAAATCAATATTGTTTCTCCTTCATACAATTCAAAGTGTACTTGTTGCTACACCTATGATAGAGTAATAATTCGAGTTCCAAAGGTTAATGTAATTGTATGAGCTTTATGTGAAGCCAAATGCAACAAATCAAATGGAAACAATATATTACTCAAAACACACATTTAATGTGATGCATAATTGATTTGAAAGGTTAACACTCCAGTTAAATCCCGTGTTATATGAATGGATTAACCAAAACAAAAAAGAGAGATAGAGCATTATACAACACAAACTTCAATAATATCAAATCAATTTTAGGTTTGTCTTATATACCAATATTTCTTACGAATCAAATCAGACAACTCCTATTTGTTACACATTCATGCACACAGTCATAAATCCAATGTATATCATGATGCATTTCAAAAAAATATAATGCTACAAGAAATAAAACGAGTATTGTAATGAAATATTCAAATCACAATCACAAAATATACTAATAAAATATAAATAATAGCTATGTAGTCAAGTGAGGGGACCTTCCCACGGTAGCATAGTGATTAACTTACAATCATAGAAGAGAGATCACAACAAAGTTGTGAATCAAGACAAATTCGTATTAATAAGAAATTGTTAAAACAAGCACACGAAGATACAATTTTTTTTTCATATACGTTTGTTGCCGTCATTATTCCGAAGCTTCAACAACGTTGGAACATCGATGAAATTTTGGTAAATTTGGAAGAGTGACGAACTTTTGGTAATGTCGGAAGAGCAACGCAATTTTGGTAACGTCAGAAGAGCGACGAACTTTTGGTAACATCGGAAGAGCGACGAAATTTTGGTAACGTCAGAAGAGCGACGAGCTTTTGGTAACGTCAGAAGAGCGACAAACACTTGGAAACATCAGAAGAGCGACGAAAATTTGAAATGTCGGAAGAGCGACGACAACTTGGAAACTTCAAAAGAGCGACGAAAACTTGGAAACGTCGGAATTGCGACATGACCAAAAAAATGTCGAAATTAGTGTTGCTCTACCGACGATTATTAGAAGTATTGAAATTGCGACAGGACAGGAAACAACGTTTTTCCCCACCTCAAAGTGTCACTCTTGGGACGCCTATGTGTCGCAAGAGCGACATTTTGGCCATCGGAAATTGGGCCAAATGTGGTTGTGGGAGTTGAATTTGAGACGAAGGATCTAGGACTTATGCACTACTACCTGGGTCTCGAAGTATGGTAGAAACCTAGGAAGATATATTTGGGGCAAGAAAAGTACATCATCAAAATATTGCAGAAATTCATAATGATGGACTCCAAGCCCATGACTACTCCCATGACCACCAATATCAAGAAGTTACAAAGTCTTGACTCAAGTCTTGTGGATCCTACCTCCTATCGACAGTTGGTGGGCTCTCTAATGTATCTCATAAACTCTATGCTAGATATATGCTATGTAGTAAAAATCCTTAGTCAATTTCAGTTGGAACCTCATCATGATCACTGGATAGCTTCCAAACACATATTAAGGTGTCTTCGAGGTACTATACATCACTGCCTAATGTATGATTGTAAGGAAGTAACCCTAGTTGGATTCACAGACTCTGATTGGGGTGGCAATGAGACAAATGGAAGGAGTACTACTGGTGGATACTTTAGTCTGGGGTCTGCTATGATTTCATGGATGAGTAGAAAGAAAGGTCATGTTGCTTTAAGTAGAGCTGAAGCAAAATATGTGGTTGCATGTGAAGTAGGAAAGGAAGATGTGTGGTTAAGGAATCTTCTGACATACTTGTTCGAGAATTCTCTAAGTCCTACTATAATCAATTGTGACAATCAAAGTTGTATCAAGATGTTTGGAGATATCGTGTTTCATATTAGGATGAAGCACATCAACGATATGTCCCACTTCATTAAGAACTTGGTACAAGATGTGATCATGAAGTTGGAGTATGTCTCGACATATGAACAAGTAGCAGACATACTAACGAAGTCTCTTCCTAACAAAAAGTTTGAATATTTAAGATACATGCTTGGTCTGGTAAATATTGTTGATTGTATTGATGATAATAGATTGGAAGAGATATTTTGAGGCTTTGCGAGTGAAGCATTGCCTCAGAAGTCATCGGGACAACACTTTATATTGATGTTTGGTAGGGAGGGTGGCATTGGGTGGATGCACACCGAATTCCCTGGGTTAGTGGCTAGTAAGTAAGCCTGATGGTATGTAGAGAGTCTGAAAGCTTTAGTCCACCTTAGTCCCACTTGGATAAATTGCCTTGGTCAGGAATCTAGTCCATGGCATTGTGGTGCCTAAAGCTCTTCATAGTTCATATAGTTTGAGAACTTAAATTTGTATATTATTGATACCTACCTAGTTAAGAGGGAGTGTTGAAGATTGTAACTAGGTTCGGTCTTCATAAATTATATTTAATGTTCTTATCAAAAAATTTAAGGAAAAAAATTTATATTATTATTAAATGACTTATTAAAGCATGGGTTTCATGCTTGGGTCATATTATTTTAGGTCAAAGTCCCCACTGTGGACTTATAGGATTTATTTTGAGCTTATAGAGTCATTACAGATTTAAATTGACCAATATTGGGCTTTTGAATCATGTAAGTAGGTTTAATATTGAGTAAAAAATGATTTATAGTACCTCCACATGAAGTCGGCCTTAAGGAGATCAATTTGTCCTAAAAGGAAACTATTCGACCTCACCTGGAGCCTATAAAAGGAAGGAGATCGAATTCATTTGGAGCATCATTTCTCAAGCAAGATTGATATCTATTGTTTCATAGGAAAAAGTGTGATGATGGTCAAGGAAGCTAAAAGTAGTGCGAGTTGGGTCAAGAAGATAGAGAAAGATAAAATCGAAATTTTGGTGGTGGTCTCTCTCCATTTCGTGCCCTAACTTGGGAGATTGAAGTCTTTTTGTATTTGCTACTGTTGCTGCTACCACAACTGCTGCCTAGTCAAAGTTGCTGGAGGAAAATTCTTGTTGTTGCTAGGTCGAAGATCTGGAAGGCTGATTTGGTGTGGAGGGAGGGTTTGGTCTATGTCTAGGGTGAAAATTCTCAAAGAATACTATTGAAGGAAGATAATTTTGACTAGGTTTTCCCCTAAGAGAGGGGTTTTTCCTTGGCATAGTGCCTACATCTTATCTCTTGCGTTCTTGTGATCTTTGTACGTACATACTTTGGTAATTGCTTGATGAAAAATGATCTAACATAGAAGTAAAAGAAGCCGACGTAATTCACAAGTAATTATCAAGAGAAAGACATAAAACCCTAATCTAATTACATTAATTTCTCAACACGCCCTAGGGATGAGGGGGAACCTAGGGAAATGTTTCCCTATGTCCCGCTTTTGGCGAAACTTGGGGAAACATTTCACTAGTGTGGGGGATGTCTGGGTGCCCCCCTCCCTTGGATTAGGGATGCCTAGGTGTTGTCCACCTCCACATTTTTTGGTCCAACAAACCATGAAGATAAAATTAAAGACAAAGATAGAGCTTTGAGGAGTGTGTGACTTTGTTATTAATGGTAATATTAAATTCTTAAAGTAAAATGACAGAAAAGGTAAGATAAAGATAAAAATAGATAAAAATGATATTATTTTGGCCAACAATTGATGAAGATTAAAAAAATATGGGGGATAGGGCTTTGAGGAGTCAATGACCTTGGTAATTAATGGTAATATTAAATTCTCAAAGTGAAAGAATAGGTAGGATAAGATAAAGGGGAACGTTGATAAAGGAGAATAAGGTAAAATAAAGGAAAGTGTCAAAAAGCAGAATAGAAAGAATAAGATACAAGATAATGACAATAAAGGAGAATAAGGTACAGTAAAGGAGAATGTCGATAAAGGAGAATGCCACCTTTACTTAAATTTGTAACATTGCCATTAACTGTTTCAAGATGTTTGATATGGTTCCAACCTTATCAAACTTATATGGAGAAAGTAGAATTTCATATCACATTTAGAATTCAACAACCTTAACAATTTTTAGGATTTCAAGGTTGGCAGGATTATAATGTTTCTACCGAATTGCACAAAGATGAATCTACATGGGATGAATTGTATTGTTGACAATTTACCATTATCATATTTTTATAATTTTAGAGATACATACCCCTGTGCTATGAACCTCAACGTTCCCCTATCCCACCCAAATTTCTCTAGAATTTAGGGGTGCTCCCACACATTCCACTTATGCATCTCTCCACTCTCATGCTCCCTTTATCGGGAACTCGGTGGAACATTGAATTTTCCTTATTCAATAATATATATAAGGTGTTTGTTTGCTATTGGGGGGAAAATGTACATGTAACTAGATTAATAAAACCTCGACAAATGGCTTGAAACTTTATTAATCTTATTGCAAACAAATTTGTAGCTAAGTTTTTTTTAAGGAGAATAGTGTTTTTAAGATTAAAGTTATGCTTATATTTTTGTTGGTGTTACCTTAATTTTACAAATATGTCACTTTCACTTTTAACCAAATTACAATTAAAAAAAATGGTCAATATACATTTTCTAAATCATAATGAAGAAAATTATTATCATGAAATTAAATCTTTCAGAGAGAGAGAGAGAGAGAGAGAGAGAGAGAGAGAGAGATATATATATATATATATATATATTTGTTTTTTTTCTTAGGTGTGTGGGATAAACACCTACCGAGTGTTTAAACCTGAAATCTCACAATTTACAAAATACTTCATAACACATTGATCACTAATTGAACTACCCCTTTAGTTATATCTTAATATAATAATAACTTGTAATTACAAACACTAAATAAATAGTTACTCCAATTTTGAGATGATTTATCACTAAGAATATATGTTTCATCATCAAAGGCCATAGGTTCAAATCTAGAGTGGGGTAGTAGGGTAGAATATGTACAGTTTTATAGATTTTAGTAGTCAAATATCTATACAAAAGCAAGTCCCTTATTCCACAAACAAATAAATTTAATACACCAAAAATTACCAACCATACTAACACAATGGCAATGAAGAACACAATCATATTAATATAGTTGAATTTTGGATTTTAAATAAATAAGTTTTTGATATATATATATATATATATATTCCGTTTAATTATTCTTGAAATTATTGCGAGAGGCACTCTACAACCCAATATAGTTTAGAGGTGTAGGAGTTAGATGCAAAAAAAAAATACATTCAATTTTTTTTTATATTGTAATTTTATTTTTATTAATAAAATCACTAACAAATTTTTAAATAAAAGAAAATCATAATATACACATGACATTAAAATATATAACTTATAAATAGTAGATATAAATTAACAACCATTTTACCATATAAATTAAAATAATGATTTCATAACCACATTTAAATTTAATTAATAAGCACATAAAAATTTAATATTTACAATAGAACAAATTCTTAACCATGAATATTCACCCCACTTTACCATGGATATTATTAACTTCTAAATAGGCTTTCTTACAATACCATTGGCTAATACCATGACTTATCAATATCACACACCAAAAAACCATAACCCATTTCAAAATAAAAAATTCTATAAACATTTTATTTTAATTTAATAACATTTTTTAAAATTAAAACTTGACACTTACAATAAATATACAATATAACAAGATTTTTAACCATGGATATTCACCCCATTTTACCATGAATATTATTAACTTGTAAATAGACTTTTTTACAATACCATGCCTCAGTACCATGCCTTATCAATACCATTTGTCCAAAAACCATAATTTATTTCAAAATTGAAAGGCAAAAAAAATAAAAGGTTAAAAGTAATTGCCTAGAGAGGCACTCTCCAACCTAGTAGAAAGAAATAAAGAAGAAAAATATATATTTTTAAGTCCAATAGATAGCTTATGGGACAGATTGTCCACCCCTTTTCCTCTGAAGCCTCACTCACTCTAGTGTTGTCTTTGAAGGCCTCACATTTTAAAATGAAATGTTTTTCTATTTCCACATTTCCCAAAGAAGAAGAAGAAAGCATGCTCTTTCTTCACAAACTTCTTTTGACATTTTCCAATACCATGTTTCACAACAGAGTTAATGAGAATTAAAAATGAAATAATTAATAATTATTATTATTAATAAAACATATAACATTTTGACTTCGTCAAATTACATTAAACTAAGAATAAAATAAATATAAAATAAATAATTATAATTAATAATAAAATCAGGCTAACCTCTTTTAGAGTAAAAGAAGATTTGATCCCTCTACACACTTGGTTTGATCCCTTTCCATAGATTTAGAGTTAAAATACATATAAGGTAGTGTAGAAATTTATGAATCTTAATTCTTATGCAGAAATTATTACTGTTAACGCGGTTAAACTTCTCCTACTTATACAAGTTATCAACTGAATAAATTCAAGTTAACATCAAAGAAAAACACATAACATATCTCTACCAATTCAGATCTAGAATAAGCACATGCACACATTGACAAAGTGACACAGATATTTCTGGACAAACTGTCCCCGGAAAAACCCAAGGTGGGAAAACTGGTCTCTGGCGGCTGGAGGGCTCTATTATTAAGAATATTTCTAAATACACAACTCTGGGTTCCAGATCTTGAAAACCCTACAGAGAAAACTCTAGATCTATAGCTCCTGGCTAATCTAAGAACAAAAATATTGACCGATCCACACCCTCAAACGGGATTTACAAAACTCAGCCAGATCTAGGCCTAGAAACCCCAGATCTGCCCCTGAAAGACACTGCGTCAGCCTCTGAAGCCCTTGATAAGCTCAACGTCAGCCTTGGATGGCCTCTAAACCCTTAGTGCTACCTCTGGAAGGGACCGCGTTACCCCAGACTGGGTGACGCAATCACTATGCTGCCCCTAAGGTCTATGTGTAACCCCTGAAGGGCTTCCTGAAAATCACGTTGTCCTTGCTGCTACTGCCTTCCTCTGCGCTGTCCTTGCTGAACTCTTCTCTGCTTCTTGTGTATTCTAGATCCCGGGATCAGATCACCCCTTGGTCTAAATTCCCCTCTCTACAACTGAAACACTTATGAGAATTCTTAGCAACCCCACCCTAGAATCTCAGCTTAGCTTCAGTGCTCTGCCTCTGTGTGTGTTACAAATGACCCTAAGCCTTTCCTTTATACTTTTCTCGTTGACAAATCAACGGCCAAGATTAACTCTTTAATCAATGGCTAAGATTAAAAGAAGGCTTGATCCGTGTGACTTAAGACAATTTCATCACATGTTTAATTAAATTCACTTTTCTGGGTCTTGTAAATCAGATGAACTCTAGTCCTTCCTCAAAACTTGGGACCTAGAGCACAACTGATGCTACCCAAAATACACAAAATCTCAACATTCCCTCTTAGCATCAAGGGTGTGCTCTAGCAATACATCACACTTATGCATTACAAGATTTTGGGCACTGGTTCTGGGTTGCTGAAGCTTGGCCTCCTGCCCCTCAACTTTGCACTACTGCTACCATTTTGTACTACAACCCATTACTTTGCCACTGCCACTGCAACCACTGTACTGCAGCTCCCTCCCAATATGTTGCATCTGTGCTGCTCATAGCACTGCCACTGCTGATCTACTGCACTGCAACTTCAGTTGTTGAGAGTAACAACTGAATCTCCTGCCCAATCTTTGACAAACAAGTCTGATGGGCTGCTTCCTCATTACTGAAGCTCCATAGGCTACAGATATGTGTTGGCATGTAAAGAACGATGCATAGCTACAGCTATGCTAGTGTAATCAGACTCCCTCTGCACTACTGAAGTCACATCATCTCCTTGTGCTGAAATCTATCACACTGTTGCTGCATTGCACTGTCCCTCTGAAGCTCTCTGTGTTGCTGCAGCTCTGCACTGCGCTGCTGAAGTCACATCAACCTCTGTGCAGCTACTGCTTCTACGTTGTTTCTGTTATGCTTTATGCTGCTCCTCCCAGCCTCCAGATCAGCCTCTGCCTCTGCTTCATCTGTGATCTATGCACCCAATGCTCCATTTGTTCCGCTACTGTCTTAAGGTTGTCGTAGCTCGCTTGTGATCCAAGATATGAGCTGCTCAAGGATCCCGCCTTTACTTCTATAGTTCCTCTACAGATCCATGTCACCCCACCTCCGTGGTTCATGAGCACTCATGGCTACATCATCTACGGACCCATCATCTGCCACCTCTGCTTTGGAAGAAGATGCTTCCTTGTCCTTCTTCTTTTCTGGACAATGGTTGGCAAAATGTCTCATTTCGCCACACTGGAAGCACTTGATCTTAGAAAGATCCTTATTCTTCTTCAATTGCTTCTTTGATGCCAAGGCTGCATCTTCCTCCTCTTCCTTCTTAACCTTGCTCAACGCAGGGCTGTGTTGCTTCTTGGTGAACCTTCATAGTTCTTCTTGCCGCAGGATCGACCATAAATTGTCTCAATCTGGGAGGTTTGTTTTGCCCAAGATACTTTGGACAAAGGTTTACTCATCCGTGACTACATTGAGGGAAGTCCTGACTATCACTGCATCATCTACGGTTGCACCCGTTGCAATCAACTGATCCCTGATTGACTGCAATCTAAAGAGGAAGTGATCGATGTCTTCTCCCTTGGTCATCATGAATGACCTCATTTGGGCCTCCAACAACATCTTTCTTTGGACTGATTCTCCCTCATGTAAGGAAGTCAAGGCATTCCACATCTCATTAGTTTTCCTCTTCTTAGCTATGTGTGGTAAAATATGGTCCTTGATATTGTCCATTATCAGCCGCTTGGCATGCCCAGCAGCTTCCCTATGCTTTCGTAGGAGATCTGCATTTGTCGGTGTGGCCAGAGTCTGCTCTGCATGGTCTCTTAGACAATATGCCTCAAGGAAAATAGGGATCCTTGCTTTCCACACCAAAAATTTGGAGAGGCCCTGTAGCCTATCCTGATCACGTAGTCCATGAGGAGCCATCTGCTTAGAATGTGTCAAAGCTCCCCCTCTCTATGCTAGAGATCTAGATCTAGGGTCCTTTTCGAATTGGGCACCCTTTGCTCCCTCTGACACTTGATTTCCCTCCTTGGAAATATACCAAATCAACTATGATTCAGCTTCTTCTTTGATCCTCTGACCAAGCTACAAGTTTCCTTTGGCAAGAAACTCTCTGAGAACTTGATCTCTTCTCAAACTTTGTCACTTGTGCTAAGGCTACAAATCTGAAAACTTCAGAAGTTTAACCCCACCAGCTCTTCTGAATTTTTGCAACTTTTATGCACACTTTTTATGGATCTGACAGATTCAGATTTGAATCACACTAGCTGGCTTCAGACCCAACCAACATTGTTTCTGAGTTGCTTCTGCGCAATAATTGCGTGGCCTTGCTAGGACATAGCGTTGGACAATGTCACCCTTCCCTCTGCGTGATTTTGCTCCTGAAAACTGCACTGTCCCTTCAGATCTGCTTTTCTGCAGCTAGATCCTTCAGATTCTTCAACTGGTGACCCTTCTAGATCTGCAATTGCTCTGATATCATGTAGAAATTTATGAATCTTAATTCTTATGCAAAAATTATTGCTGTTAATCCGGTTAAGCTTCTCTTACTTATACAAGTTATCAACTGAATAAATTCAAGTTAACATCAAATAAAAACACATAACAAATCTCTACCAATTCAGATCTAGAATAAGCACCTGCACACATTGACAAAGTGACACAGATATTTCTGGACAAACTGTCCCAGGAAAAACCCAAGGTGGGAAAACCGGTCTCTAGCTACTAGAGGGCTCTATTATTAAGAATATTTTTGTTAAACACACACATGGTGTATGAAGAAACTAAACACACACATAGAAAGATAAGTATGAGATGCTCATATTATTCACCATAGATGTACATTTATAATACAATGGTGTGACTCTTGGATTCATCTTCCAAGGTCACTTGGACTCCTTTGTGACCCTTCGCCTTCCACACCTACCCATAGAGGATTAGGTGTTCAACATTCCACCCCTTAATCTGAAGGGGTATGTGTGAGTCCAAGAAGAGAGTTGTAATACAAATCTACAAAGTATGCATGGCAGCACTTAGGCTGAATCAACTCTCTAAAATGTTGGCATAAAGAGGAGGTTTAAGGATGACCACCAACACTGGAACACAACGCTTATTGCAGTTCCCAGAACTCTTCCAAAACTGGCAAGAAGCTGAGGGCTTCTGCTAGAGGAAGTGTCCCTCATATTTGAAGAGGGAGACCTTCAACCTAAAAGAAGGGAAGTCTACAACTTGTGATGGTTTAGGGATGACCACCAACATGGGAATTCTTGATGCATTTCCCAGAACTCAACCAAAACTGGCAAGAAGCTGAAGTCTTCTGCTAGAGGAAGTGTTCTGAAAGAGGAAGAATATCAACCTCACATAGATGGTTGAAGGCTGTCCACCAACCAAAGGCATGCACATGGGCATCTGTGTCTTTGGCTACAATTCTGAATCTAGAGTGACAAATTGTGGCTCAGGCTCGCTTGAACTGTTGTGTCTTTGGCTACAACTCTGAACTTGGAATGAGAGATTGTGGCTTAGGCTCACTTGACGTGGCATCAAAGCTTGTAGATGACCACCATTTTCCTCCCTGTCAGGTACAAGGTGAGATGATGGCGAAAACTCAACTGCAAGATTGTTCAATATTCTAGAACAAGTTCTGACATGTGACTTAAACATCTTCTTGGTTGTTGATGCCCATTTCCAAGAAGCGATCCATCTGAGATGAATCTTTGTTATTGTAGGAGGCTTGTTTTCGAAGCATCTGTGTGAAGAATGGGTGTGTCGACCATAGTGCTTGCATGGGTGAAGATCGAAACAATGATCTTTCATATGGGAAACACGATCATAATGTTGGAATTTTACAATTTGTTGTTGTTGTTGTGGAAGTGGAGCAGGATCTGGAACAGCTACAGGTGAACTGTCATAAAGAAATCTGGCACTCTGAAATTTGATGGGCTTGGAGTAGTCCGGAATATGAAAGGAAAAATCCGTGTCATATCTAAGACCAGTTCTGTGCTTGTTATGGACAAGCTCTTCCCAAGGTCTGATGATGGGCTCGGGAAGTGCAGACTGAGTTGCTGCATCTGCATGTAAATCTGCTCTTGTACAAAGAACTGACTGTGAATCGACTACAACTTTATTTTCTTGCTGCTGATGGGAGTCCTTCTCAATTTTTTGAACAGAAACAGGTTCTGAATGATGACTCTTTTACTGAAGTTCATTTTTCTAAAGCTGAGACTCCAACTGCAAAAACTCAATCTTGTCTTGTGCATCTTGCAAGCAAGTTTGAATATTAAAAAGAGCGTTCTTGCTCATTTTTTCCATATCATGAACAATGGAATGAATGAGGTTATGTAGCAACTCTAATGAATCATTGATTTTAGCCATTTTTCTCAACAACTCAGGCTCAAGAAATAAAGGGTGTCGGCTTCAACCGATAATGCACCCGTTTATAATGTGATTCAACTTACTTTAAAAAATACAAATGACTTCAAAGACCCTTTTTTTTTTAAACTTTCAATTATGGAATTCCCAAAGAACAAACTCTGCTACTCAAATTATGGAGGGCCTCAAGGTGTAGAATTGGTCGTCTGACCAGCAAGCAACAATGACTCACATCATAGAAGTATTCAACAATTTCTCAACTAGATCCTGCCTCGAGAATTTGTGGGAACTCATCGATTTTCTTATTGCACTCACAATAAATATGAAGGAAAATTCCAAAAACTATGAGTAAGTTTTATGATGCCACCAATTTTCAACATTTGCCTTCACATTGTCAATATCTTTCAGAGAGTCACCCTTCTATACATGCCACACATCTTGGTCACATTTTCATAATAGAGAAACATGCAGCGAAAACTTCACTCTTCACTATATAGAAAATCCATATATCTATTTATTCATATACCATCTCCTCTCTCTCTTCTTTTTTTTTTAGGAAAAAAAAATCGGGGGAAAAAAACAGAGGTATTATCTGGGAGAGGTGTTTTCTGGGGGAGGTGATTACTGGGGAAGGGTCAAACTGTAAAAAAAATAAAAAATAAAAGGCAGAGGATAAAAAAAATTGAATGCAGATAATTTGCATGGGAGGGGAGGGAGAGCTGCGTGGGAGGGGAAGGAGGGCTGAGCGAGGTTGTGGGAGAGGTGAGGTCGGAGGCAGCAATGGCGTGGAGTTGAAGCGGCGAGGGGGCGGTTAGAGGGGAGAGGGCCGTCGTGAGAGGGGAGGGAAACGGGTGAGCGGGGAGGGCGAGCAGTTGGAGCCGGGGTGGGTGAGTGTTGCAGCGAGGGGAGGGTGGTTGTAAGGGGGCGGGGATCGTGAGGGGAGGGCGAGTGTGGAAGGGGGTGAACGTGGAGTGTACAGGGGGTGGGGATGGGGAGAGGAGAAGGCTGTGAGGGTCGTGGGGAGGGAGGATGCAACGAGCGGGCAGTTGGGGACTTTGCGTAGGGGCGGGGAGAGCGTAGGGAAGAGGGGAGGGAGAGGATGAGGGGTCGGGGGTGCGAGGATGAGTGCGTTGGGAACAACATGGGTTGGGATAGCCAAGAGGTGAGGGGGCGAGGGAATCATGTGAGGGGAGTGAGATGTGAGAGCCGAGAGTTGTAGTGAGCAGAGAGCAACTGTGAGGGAGCGGGTGAGAATTGTACAGTAAATAAATTTGTACAGCAATAGAGGTGAAAAAATAATAATTTCTAAACAGTAAGTACAATTGCAAAATTGCAGAATTGCTGTAAATAAATTTAACTGTAGAATTGCAGAATTGCAGTATACAGAGTAGAGGAATATGGCAGAGATTGCACAGTAATGTGCAGAAATAAAAGTAGGCAGAAATTGCAGGGAAAAATTGCATAATTTGTAGTAAACAAAAACTCAAAATTTTCTTGAATGCTGAATGGTAGGAGCAGTAAACAAAATGCCAGGAGCAGTAAAAACTGAATGTAGCAGGGAGCAGTGAGAAAACCTGCAGACTTTGAGATGCACAAAATTTCAAATGGTAGCACAAAACACTGCTCTTTGCAAAAATAATTTCTGAACTCTGCAAAAATGATTTATGAATGCTGCAAAAATGCACAAGATTTTTGCTGGTTTACACAGGCCACAAAAACAAGTGGCTCACTCAAGATTGAGCCGGTTATGAACGTATCAGCTCTGATACCATGTTAAACACACACATGGTGTATGAAGAAACTAAACACACACATAGAAAGATAAGCATGAGATTCTCATATTATTCACCATAGATGTACATTTATAATACAATGGTGTGACTCTTGGATTCATCTTCCAAGGTCACTTGGACTCCTTTGTGACTCTTCGCCTTCCACACCTACCCATAAAGGATTAGGTGTTCAACAATTTTTGGATACACAAATCTGGGCTCCAAATCTGGAAAACCCTACAAAGAAAACTCTAGATCTACAGCTCTTAGTTGATTTAAGACCAAAAATAATGACTGATCCACACCCTCAAACGGGATTTACAGAACTCAGCCAGATCTAGGCTTAGAAACCCTAGATCTGCCCCTGAAAGACACTGCGTCAGCCTCTAAAGGCCTCCAAATGCTCAGCGCTGTCACTGGAAGGGACTTCGTTACCCCAGACTGGGTGACACAGTCACTACGCTGTCCCTAAGGGTCTCTACGCAACCCCTGAAGGGTTTCTTGAAAATCACGCCGGCCCCGCCGCCGCCTTCCTCTCGCGTTGTCCTCGCTAACCCTTTCTCTTCTTCTTGTGTATTCTAGACCCCGGGATCAGATCATCCCCTTGGTCTAAATTCCCCTCTCCGAAACTGAAACACTTGAGAATTCTTAGCAACCCCACCCTATAATCTCAGCTTAGCTTCAGTGCTCTGCCTCTGTGTGTCTTACAACTGACCCCAAGCCTTTCCTTTATAATTTTCTCGTTGACAAATCAATGGCCAAGATTAAATATTTAATCAATGGTTAAGATTAAAAGAAAGCTCGATCCATGTGACTTAAGACAATTTCATCACATGTTTAATTAAATTCACTTTTTTTTTTTGAGTCTTCAGTCATCGTGAAATTCAGTCCTTCCTCAAAATTTGGGACCTAGAGCACAACTGATGCTACCCCGAATACACAAAATCTCAACACTCCCTCTGAGCATCAAGGGTGTGCTCTAGCAATACATCACACTTATGCATTACAAGATTTTGGGCACTGGTTCTATGCTGCTGAAGCTTGGCCTCCTGCCACTCAACTCTGCACTGCTGCTGCCATTCTGTACTGCTGTCCATGACTCTTCCATTGCCACTGCAACCACTGTACTGCAACTCCCTCTCAATATGCTACATCTGTGCTGCTCATAGCACTGCCATTGCTAATTTGCTGTACTGCAACTTTAGTTGTTGAGAGAAACCACTGAATCTCTTGCTCAATCTTTGACAGACAAGTCAGATGGGCTACATCCTCATCACTGAAGCTCCATAGGCTACAAATTTGTGCTGACATCTAAAGAACGATGCACAACTATAGCTCTGCCTACGTAATCAGACTCCCTCTGCACTACTGAAGTCACATCAACTCCTTGTGTTGAAATCTATCACGCTGCTGCTACACTGTGCTGTCCCTTTGAAGCTCTCTGCGCTGTTGCAGCTTTGCACTGCGTAAGCAGTACTGTACTGCGCTGCTGAAGTCACATCAACCTCTACGCTGCTACTGCTTCTACGCTGCAGCTGCTATGCTCTGTGTTGCTCGTCCCAGCCTCCAGATCTGCCTCTGCTTATGCCTCATCTATGATCTATGCATCCACTGCTCCACTTGTCCCTCTATTGTCTTAAGGCTGTCATAGCTCGCTTGTGATCCAAGAGATGAGCTGCTCAAGGATCCCACCTCACTTCCATGTAGCTCCTCTACATGTCCATGTCACCCCACCTCCGTGGTTCATGAGCGCTCATGGCCACATTATCTCTGGACCCATCATCTGCCACTGTTGCTTTGGAAGAAGATGCTTCCTTGCCCTTCTTCTTTTCTGGACAATGGCTGGCAAAATGTCCCATTTTGCCACACTGGAAGCACTTGGTCTTAGAAAGATCCTTCTTCTTCTTCGATTGCTTCTTTGATGCCAAGGCTGCATCTTCCTCCTCTTGCTTCTTAACTTTGCTCAACGCAGGACTGTGCTGCTTCTTGGTGAACCTTCGTAGTTCTTCTTGCCGCAGGATTGACCACAAACTGTCCCAATCTGGGAGGTTCGCTCTGCCCAAGATACTTTGGACAAAGGTTTCCCACTCATCCGTGACTGCATTGAGGGCAGTCTTGACTATCACTGCATCATCTACGGTTGCACCCGTTGCAGTCAGCTGATCCCTAATTGACTGCAATCTGAAGAGGAAATGCTCGATGTCTTCTCCCTTGGTCATCATGAATGACCTCATTTGGGACTCCATCAACATTTTTCTTTGGACTGATTTTCCTTCATATAGGTAAGTCAAGGCCTTCCACATCTCATTAGCTGTCTTCTTCTCAGCTATGTGTGGTACAATATGGTCCTTGATATTGTCCATTATCAGCCACTTGGCATGCCCAACAACTTCTCTATGCTTCCGTTGGAGATCTGCATTTGTCGGTGTGGCCAGGGTCTGCTCTGCATGGTCTCTTAGAGCATATGCCTCTAAGACAATTAGGATCCTAGCTTTCCATACCGAAAAGTTTGAGAGGCCCTCTAGCCTATCCTGATCACGCAGTCCATGAGGAGCCATCTGCTTAAAATGTGTCGGAGTTCCTCTTTTCTATGCTAAAGATCTTGGATCTAGGGTCCTTTTCGAACTGGGAACCCTCTGCTCCCTCTGACACTTGATTTCCCTTTGAAATCTACCAAATCAACTATGATTCAACTTCTTTTTTGATCCTCTGACCAAACTGCAAGTTTCCTTTGGCAAGAAACTCTCTGAGAAATTGATCTCTTCCCAAACTTTGTCACTTGTGCTAAGGCTAAAAATATGAAAACTTCATAAGTTTAACCCCACCAAAATTTTCCGAATTTCTCGCAACTTTTATGCAAACTTTTTCCGGATCCGACGATTCGCATTCGAATCAACACCGGGCCGGTTTCCTGCATCCAACCAACGTCAAGCCGTGTCGCCTATGCGCAGAATTGCATGGGATTGCCGGGACACAACGCTAGACAACGCTGCCACCCTTCCCTCCGCATGATTCCGCCCCGAAAAACCGCGTTGTCCTTCGTATATTCTTTTCTGTTGCTTTTCTATACGAGATCCTTTTCCGTATTCTTCAAACCCTGGGTGACCCTCCTAGATCTGCAATTGCTTTGATACTATGTAGAAATTTCTGAATCTTATATCTTATGTAGAAATTATTAATGTTAATCCGGTTAAGCTCCTCCTACTTAGATAAGTTATCAATTGAATAAATTCAAGTTAACATCGAAGAAAAACACATAACAGATCTGTACCAATTCAGATTTAGAATAAGCACATGCTCACATTGACAAAGTGATAGTTATTTCTAGACAAATAGTCCTTGGTAAAACCCAAGGTGGGAAAACTTGTCTCTGGCTGCTGGAGGGCTCTATTATTAAGAATATTTATGAATACAGAACTTTGGGTTCCAGATCTGGAAAACCCTATAAATAAAACTCTAGATCTACAGCTCCTAGCTGATCTAAGACCAAAAACACTGTCTGATCCACACCCTCAAATGGGATTTACAGAACTCAGCCAGATATAGGCCTAGAAACCCCAGATCTACCCCTGAAAGACATCACACAAATTAAGCCCCCGATAGCTCAACATCGCCTTGATGGCCTCCAAACCCTCAAACGTCGCTTTCCGGAAGGGACTCGCGTTCCCCTAGGATCGAGTGATGCAGCTCACTATGTCGCGCTTCCCTAAGGGTCTCGTAACCCGAAGGGCTTCCCGAAAATCACGCCGTCCTGTCGCCGTTGCCGCTTCCTCTCGCGTTGTCTTTCCTGATCTCTTCTCTGCTTCTTGTGTATTCTAGACCCTGGGATCAGATCATCCCCTTGGTCTAAATTCCCCTCTCTACAACTGAAACACTTGAGAATTCTTAGCAACCCCGCCCTAGAATCTCAGCTTAAGCCTTTCCTTTATACTTTTCTCGTTGACAAATCAACGACCAAGATTAAATCTTTAATCAATGGCTAAGATTAAAAGAAAGTTTGATCCGTGTGACTTAAGACAATTTCATCACATGTTTAATTAAATTCACTTTAATTATTTTATTTTCCTAAGTTTTAACTTAGGAAATACATTAAAATAATTAATTAATTTAATATCTCCTAAACCAGATGAAATTTCCCAAATCCATTTCAAGGGCTTGTAGATCAAGTGAACTCTAGTCCTTCCTCAAAATTTGGGACCTAGAGCACAACTGATGCTACACCAAATACACGAAATCCCAACAAGTAGTATTTAACAAACCAACATATAGGGTAGAATTTATGAATAATAATTTAACGTCTATTTCTTGTTTGCTTTATTTATTTTTTTCCATTTTGCAATTCAACCATTTTCTTACTCAAATTGATATGAAATGACCCAACCTTCTAATAGTCCCCTCATTGAAAAGACAATGCCACATAATTGATGCTAACATGCTGCCATAACTGTCTTTGATGAAAGCATCACATTCTAAAATGAAATGCTTTTTCGACCTACCCAGAAGTGCGAAAAATACATATTTGTTCTTCCCAAGCTTCTTTAGGTCTCTTCCACCGTCCCAAACTTCTTTAGGTCTCAGAAAGTACACACCCATTCTTCCCAAACTTCTTTAGGTCTCTTCTAAGTTGATGTATGTGAATTTTTAAATGACCAATAAAATGTATGTGAGTTTTGAATTGACTAATAAAAATCTTTGAGCTAATGTACTCTTTTTGTTTGTTTGTAAAAGATCACAAATGAAATTAAATTCATAAACGTGATGCTTCTTTTTTTATCCTATTATATAACAAACCAAAACATAACCAAAACATAACAATTTTTTTGTTGTTTGTTTATTAAAGATCACAAATGAAATTAAATTCATGAACATGATACTTCTTATTTTATCCTATTATATAACAAACCAAAACATAACAAAAAAAGAAACCAACCAAAATAGGATTTACGATGGTAATAGTTTGTAATTATACAGCAATCGAAATCACGAGATCCACGGAGACTTATTTCCAAGTTATTCGAGTTCAACAAGGTTTTTATGAAAAGATACCAAGGTACGGGAAGTATACATTTGTGTGGGGAATTCAATCTGCTTGTTGCTGCATTCATTCCTTCTTACTGCCTTATCATATTTGTTCGGGGTCTTGCTGTTGGGCCTTCCTTATGCCGGGAGACAGAGATCGTAAGTAGCTAAATTACAGGCATATTTATTATTGCCTTACCATCAGTTCAGGTAGAAGTTCGTGATAAGACAGCAGCTTCGGGTCAGGTATATAGGTAGGGGCGAGAATCACCACACCAGTCCAGTCATATTTTATTA
Organism: Pinus albicaulis; assembly: GCA_034641835.2. Lineage (NCBI taxonomy): Eukaryota > Viridiplantae > Streptophyta > Pinopsida > Pinales > Pinaceae > Pinus > Pinus albicaulis. Next base: position 96,090,628 of record CM076576.1, on the reverse strand, counting down.
AAGGTAAGAGAGGAGGGACAAAGGGATAAGAGAAGAAGGAACTCGAAAGATAACACGAAATACGTCTCCTGTGAAGCACACTACTTGAACTGGAGCGAATGGGTAATAATGACAGAAGTCCACAGCAATGGCAGTACTCGTGGGAAGCACTATCCCATGTCAAAACCCTTCGCTTATACTTATTTCAGCCCTCAATATCCCCTCAAGCCCAATGCCTGCAACTGAGTACATCGCTGTGTCCTCCAAATGCCTACTTCAACGGGTTATCTCTTCTCATAAAATGGACGGAGCCAAAAATACCTAATGGGAGTTCTCTGCAGGTGTTTGTGAGGGTACCTGTACCGCCTGTCGTACTGGACCATTCAATCCCTGTCCAAGCCAAGGCGATGTCTGATCATATTGAGGTCAAGTTAAAGCTCATGCTTCCAGTTGATCACCCTCTTGTAAGCAGCCTCTCCTCACTTATGGGGACCAATGATGGAGTTTCAGGAGAGCAGCAGCATGAAAAACTACCTTCATTCTCGCTGGATAACGGTCAGTTAGTTTTTATTTTATTATTTAAAATTTGTGAAAATATATATATTTTTAGCGGTGTTATTTGCATTTGTTGAAACATATATCGGGTGGAAACATATACACAGCACCAACTGCTGAACTTGTTTGCATTTCTTAGTAACTTTGAAATTTAAAATCGTTTTCAAACCTGGAGAATCTTTATACTGCTTCGGCCGCGATCGTCAGGTCAAGCGTTTATCATGTAGAATTCAGGAATGAAAACCCGCTGAAATCATAAGTCTGAATAAAGACGAGAGGTGGAGTTCACGAGCCATCATCAAGGGTAGAGGAAGCCCTAAACTATATAAGCCAAAGTCAGGTCAGAAGGTTCTGTGCGAACCCATGCCTCTCGTTGAGTATGAAGCCGGTAGACGTGGGATAGCGTGACAGCATTGGCAAACAAAGGAAGTTCGGAGAGGGAATCAAGTTAAGCCTGAAGGAAGTAGTCAGTCTGCTCAGCAAAGGCTAGAGTCTGCTTGCAATGGTTGGAAGCCCGAGGAAGTGGACGAAGATTCCTCTGGTAAATGTGGTTGAAAATATTCGGATTCTTTTCAGTGTGAGTTTGGTTAAGAGAAATTGTCTTTAGAAGACTTGGTAGGAGGAGGAATAAGAGCTTGAGAAGGGAAGGGGAGAAATTTGGTAAAAAATAGTAAGGCGGAGAGAGGATCAGGAGGAGGAAGAGCAACTGCATTAAGCTATTGAAAGAAAAAATGAAGTTGATAGTTTGGGAGGACATGGTCATAGACCAGGCCATCTCTATCAGGAGACAACCCTAATTGAAAAATTCTATGGCAGCACAGTGTCTGTTAAAACTCTGTCCAAGTGAGTAAACAGGATTTGGAAGCAGCCATTGGGATACTCCAATCTCCCACATTCTAGCCAAATGACAGATTACTTTTATATTTGAGAATGCTAGGGATGAGGAAGTTATAGGCAGGGGAAAATGGTATTGGGACAGTCTTACTTTTCATGACTAAGAAAAATAATAATGCAAAGAAGACTTCAATACATGAGAATGATCTTTGGAATCATTATAATCGTTGACATGTATCAATTTTTTTAATAAAGAAACTTTCATGGCTTTATCCATACTTCCATTAAAATAATGGTCCAAACAAAGACAACGTGCACTGCCCTCTTCTTCATTACTGACTCAAATTGAGGATTACAATCCCTAAAGTATAGCTCTTTTTAAACAAAATGCATCTTGATCTTTTGCTTTCGTTGTGAGAAATAAAGTTTCTTCATAAATTACCAACTATGTTTCTGATAATAAATACATGACTTTAGGATAAATACACAACGGACATAAGATTTTCAAATAAATACTTAAGGACAAAGGAAAAGATAACTTGGAAAATGCTAGTTTCCAAGCTTCTGTTTCTTACATTGACATTGGCAGATCAAATTCTTGACTTGGATATCATGTTGTTGCCACCATAATATCTAATATTGAATTCTATGTGCTTCTCTTCCATTTTTTGGTTGCTTGTCTTCTTTGCGATTTACATTACATTGTAATTGACTTTTACTCTAATATTAACCCTAGGAATCAACAATTTATATGATATTGCTGCTTGCTTGGATCGAGTTATGGTTTATTTCCACTATAGATTTCTCTTGGATGAAGGTAACCAAGATGACCATAAAAAATGCGTGTCTAGACCTACGCTATTTGGGAAACCCCCCACTTTGCTCTCAAATCATGATTTGAGTGGGAGTGCCCCTGATGTTGCTCTTCGGGTGGGAACATATGTTATTTCTGCTTGCTTTGATCGAGTTGTGGGTTATTTCCACTATAGATTTCTCTTGATGAAAGTAACCATGATGTCCATAAAAAATCTTGTGTCTAGACCTATGCTCTATGGGAGACCCCCACTTTGCTCTTGTTGGTTTGCCGGGTTGACAGAACTCCTTGGTCTTATTGGTATCCAGATAGATCACCTCCCCCCGTTCCAGTATTCATTGAACGCCCCTGGGCATCTTCTTCCAAACCAGCAAGGACTCAACAAAATCATCAGGGAGGACATCTACAGGCAATACATTCAAACTACATGGGTTCATCCTCCGGGCAGTCTGTGCCCAAAGATGGCCTTTTACGCTGAACACTGTTTGGAGATCAGAGATGGACTCATCACTCGATCCCCTTATACCCTCCAACATTGGATGCATGCCATTAGGACCCCCCTTGGGCAGCTCAGAGTTGGATCGCACAGGCTTTGGGTAGAAAAAGACCACCACATTGATAGGACGGAGAGGATCTGTCAGCTTTGTCACTTATAGGAGGTGGAGATCTAGTCACACTTCATCTTCAGATGCCCAGTCTATTATGAGATCCGCGGGCGCTTTTATTGCTTATTCAGAGGCCCCCAGAGCCTGGTCAGCTTCCTTAGATACCCTGACCAGCGATGCCTGGCTCTCTACTTCTAGGAGACCTTCAGACACCGTTCGACTCTACTCCAGCCTCCACCTACTTTGGCCACCACACAGAGGATTACAGACTTCTTCAGAGTACTCACAACACCACAGGGCACCAAGAGAACCATCGATCGATCCATAGACCAGGACTCCAGATCAGTTCGGTTTAGACTCCATCAGCGTTCCAGAACCAGGCACCCCCCCCATCCGGGGGGGCGCCCCAAATCCTCTAGACGGTAGTGACAGCAATCCAACCCCTCTTCAGGGCAGCAGACATTGACAAGTTTCCTTCAGTCCTCTTCTATCAGCCTCGGATGCTAGGAGAAGGAGTCTCCCCCCATTCAGGAGGCTCACCTTCTCCTCCAGGACTTCTTCATCACAACTCATTATCATGATGCTTCAGTCATTCATTTAGTCATCTAGACTTTACTTTTACTTTTACATTTCTTGTAGCTTTGCATTCCCTGCTTTTATGAAGAAAGGGGACCGTTTGGTCCACCGGCCAGTATGCTGTAATCATTGTAACCAGCAGTCCCATTAACCTTTTTGTGGTCATTTGTTGGACACTAATAAAATTATCTTATCTTGAATCATGCTTTGAGTGGGACTGCATCCTGTGTTGCTCTTGTATCTCTCTTCTAGCGGGAACATGCCTTGATTTCTTCCCAAATTGCACTTTTGAGTGGGAGTGCCCTTGAAGCACTCTTGGAATCATTCTTTTGGGTCACTCTCGCATAATAACGTTTGTAGGGAGTGCACCCTTGGGGGCTTTGGGATGCTCCCTACCCTTGTGGGAAGTGATGCTGGAGTGGTGCTCTTGATCCATTAAAAACACTCCTTGAGTGGGCTTGGTAGGAAACAAAACACTTTTGGAACCTTATAGATTTTTTTGTTTGGTTCACTTGTGGAGGGAAATAACTCATGCCTAGGGTATATTGATGGATTAAAACACTCTTTCACTTCATTTGCCCTCTTTTTATCACTCTTTTATCTCATTTATTTAATCTTTGCTAGTTGTTGATGAGTAAATTTGTGAGAGCTTGGAAGGGAGATTGAAGGTTGCCGTAAAGACATTCAATTACCATTGGAAAATTGAAGAGGTAGTCTCTAAACCATTATTTTTTATGTTGAATGTTGTCTTCTCCTACTCTCACCCATTCCTTGTTCTCCCTCATTCTATTGTAGGCAATGGATTATTGCCAACTTTTAAGAAGCATGATGGGTATGTGGCTCATCATTATGCTTCCATTTTTTTATTGTGATGGTGTTGTGAAATTTGTTAGATTTTGGTAGCTCGAAGGTACTTCTGCATTGGCAGTGACTAACATGCAGAAGTAATCAAGCAAATTTTGCTTCTAGGTACTTGACTTTATAAAGTTAGAAAAGTGACTTTTGTTATTTAACGACTAAAAGTGACTTTTTATAACCGCCATCGATTTCTCGCGAAGAACCAACGGGAGAGGGGCGCAAGCAGGCTTTTTAGTTACTTATTTGAGAGGGTAGATATATACCGAGCCCACATACGACTCTTTTGAAGAACCATGCTGGCTAACGTTTCTAATTTCATGCAAGTTCTCCTTCACCCACCCGCTTGACCATCTATAATCCGTAGGTGAGGGACTTCTCTCTGGCAGTAAAGTGAACGTGACTTTATTAGTGATTTAAGTGGGCCCAATGTGAGATTAAGTCATGACCATTGATCTTGAGATGGTTAGATCAAATCTTGGCCATTAGATTTGAGGGTTAGGGTATTTGGTTATTAATGTGTTATAAAAGTGAACCTAGAGAAGTGAAGAGACACACATTTTTCCTTCATTTAATGAAGAGTAAGAAAGAAAGGGAGAGCTGAAGAAAGTTTGGAAGGAGAAGGAGCAACAAGGAAAGGAGAGTTGGGCACGCATATCTAGGAGAGTTTGGAATAGTTCCCAAGGAACTTTCAACATAATTTAGCAGTTCGTACAATGCATTTAATGTTGGTTGTACAATGAAATTTGGGCATGTTTTTCGAGGCAGAGGGCACAAAAATTGGGGCAACAATTTTTTGTTTTGTTGGTACAGTACATACAACATTAGTACAATAGCTGGGCACAATTTTCTAGGGGGGTGTATGTTGTCAAACTGGGATTGATTTGGCTCAGAAATTAAGGAGGGAATTCTGGCATGTTTTCCTAGGTGTTTGGCACGGAAATTGAGGGCAAACTTAGTGAGATAAGTTGGCTATTAATTATTGGATATTTTTCTTGTGCATTTCTCTGTAAATTTTCTACGAGTTCAATAAAATTTCTCTCTTGTGGACGAGTTTTCACTTCAGGGTTTTTTCCAGGGGATTTGCCCAAAATATTTGTGTCAAATGGTGTGATTGTTTATTGTTTTGTTTTGTTATTTCTACTCGTAAAGGACAGTTGAATGTGTGTGAAAAATCTGCATTATTGTTGTATATTTATTTGAGTCAGAAATCAGAGTGTTGGCTTAGTGTTTGAAAAAAGTCCTACAAGAGAAAATTAGATTGTAGGTGAAATTTCAGCATGGTATCAGAGCCAAGTTGGCAAAATAGTTGAGAACATTAAACTAAACAAGGTCTTGTGGTTGAGAGGGAGCTTCTATTTGTAGGAATTTACAGGGCAAGTTCCTTAGATCAAAAACCAAAGGTCACCGCTCACAAACAGATCACACATCAGTACACCAGTATTTTCACGTGGTTAAAACCCTCGAAGAGGGAAACAGTGCACGGGCTGAGCCAACCCGGCCACTTCAGGCAATTTATTAATATAAAAGAAAGATTACATATGTTTCTCTCATAAACGGTTACCGGACAAATGACCCTCCATGCTTTTTAAATAGAGATCATGGACCAATCGGGTGTTAAGCCATGGATCAAGTGTCGTTAATACTGAGGAGAGAGTGAACCATCGGATCACTACAAATCGCGACCGTCGGATTATAAGTTACAAATGTACATAGTAAAGAAACACACTTTACCTAACTCTACACTAGACTAAGTTATTCTTAACTATTTCCTATGTGTCAGAATATCCTAACACTATTTACCCTTGGAAATATTTGAAACCCTGTGTTGGTAAGAATGTCAATGGAAATAGGGTTGAGGATGGAGGATAGGTTAAGTGGGGTTGAAAATTTTAGCCCATGGAAGGAGAGGTTTGTATTGGTGCTTCAGAAGTTTGAATTGTGGGATATTGGGGAGATTGCAGTAGTTCAACCCAAGGTTGCGGGGAAGCTTCTCCCCCCGATCCCGCTCCCAAAACACGCTCCGTTCGGGAGCACGCTCCCAAAAATGCTTCCTGAGGGGAGCGTTTTTGGGAGTGCGCTTCTGCGCCTGAAAAAACGCTCCCTGCCTTTTCGGGAGCGTTTCAGGGAGCGCTCGGGAGCGAATGCTCCCTGAGCGCTTCCCCCATTAAAAAATGGTTCGGGAGTGTTTTTTTAATGCGGGAAGTGGTCGGGGAGCGTTCGCTCCCGAATGCTCCCCAGCAAAAAAACGCTCCCTGGCGCGTAAAAAAAATTCGGACGTCAAAATTCGATTTTTTTTTGGGAGGGAGGGAGGGGGGGTTGGGTAAATAAAAGCCCACCCTCCTCATTTAGTTTTTATTGTTTTAGTTTGAGAGTGAGAGCAAGAGGAGCAAGAGCTTGAGAGTTGGAGAGTGATTTGGAGAGAAGGAGAGCTTGAGAGTTTGGAGAGTGGAAATGCCAAGGAGAGAGCAAGGAGCAAGCTGCAAGAGAGCAAGTTTGCAAGAGGAGGATTGCAAGAAAGAGATAGGTCTTCTAATCTAGTTTTTTATTTTCTAGGAATTGTTTTTAAGTAGTTCAAAAATGAAAACTTGATTTTTTTTCTCAATGTTGCATTCTAGTGTGTTGAAAAGTGAAAAATTGCATTGTTTTTTTCCTATGTTGCATTTCCTATTCCCATTTGGCATTCCTTCATTTTTTTTGCAGGCTAGAAACTTGAAACTTGAAACTTGAAACATCATGGCTATATGGATAGGGATTTTCTTCATGTTGGTTCCTTTCTTTGTAATAATGGTGTTGGAGAGGAGAAGAAAGAGGCCCATTAGAGAAGAGGAGGATGAAGAAGTGGGTTATAGTGGATTTGATGAAAATCCTGAAGAGGAGGAGGAGTATGCTGAGGAGGAAGGGGAGAGTGGAGAACATGAGGCCACAGATACCCCAACTAGACAAGACCAAAGTCAAACACCTTTGTGGAAATATGTTCAGAGGCATGAAGGAGGGAAAGGTGGTGGAAGCACTAAATTTCTTTGCCCCCATTGCAATAAAGAATACATAGGTTCATACACCCGTGCCAGAAGGCACCTTTGTGGGAAAATGCCAGGGGATGGAGACAAAAATCTAGGAATCAAAATTTGTGTAAGTGTGCCAGCAACAGAGAGAGAGAAATATAGAAAGGAAGAGGAGGCTGCCCTACAGAGATCTAAAAGATCTAGGGGTTTCATTGATTCTTATACACCATCATGTCCATCACATCATGGACAAAGAAGTCCATCAACTTCCACCCATGGCAGTGGATATGGAGGCACACCTGGACCAAACATCTCCTTAAGGCGTAGAACCATATCCGATTTCCTTGACGAAGGGTGTAGGAATGATGTGGATTCAAAAATTTTCCGGTTTCTCTATGCATGTGGGGTGCCATTCAATGTTCTTCGTTCACCTTATTGGCATGAAATGGTTTCTGCCATTAATGATGCCCCCAAAGGATACAGGAGCCCTGGGTATGACAAGGCCAGAACCGTGGGACTTGATCATGAAAAAGCTAAAATAAATAATTCTTTGGCTAGAATGACAAATTCTTGGAATGAGCATGGGGTCTCCATTGTATCTGATGGATGGACCAATGTAAAAGGAAAGCCATCGATAAGTGTTCTGGCTGTGTCTGTTAGTGGTGCAATATTCCTTTCAGCATATGAGTATTCAGACAAATTCAAGACCGACATTAACATTGCAAAACCATTACTTGCAACAATTGAAAGTATTGGGCCATACAATGTCATCCAAGTCATCATTGATAATGCTGCTAACTGTAAGGCAGCGGGAGAAATTATTGAGGATAAATACGCCAACATATTTTGGTCTGGGTGTTTGGTTCACACAATGAACCTTTTGATGCATGATATCATTAAAAACAAACAACCTCAATACAAATGGCTTGGTGATTTGTACAAGAGAGGTAAAAAAATGATAAAATTTATTACAAATCATAGCAATACCCATGGGCTTTTCCGTTCTCACTCAAAATTGGAGTTGTTGAAGATAGCAAAGACTAGATTTGCTAGCTATTACCTCACCTTTAGGCACCTTTTGAAGGTAAGAGAGTCATTGGCAGCCATGGTATCAAGTCCACAATGGTAGGTATTAAAGGACAGGGCAACAACAATAGTTGACAGGCAAGGTTTTGAACAGGTGGAGGAGACCGCCCTTGATCCTTTGTTTTGGGCACGTGTGAGGGAAATTTTGAATTACACTAGGCCCATTTATCACATGATTCGTTTTTCAGAAACAAATAAACCAGTGATTGGGGAGGTTTATGAGCAGATGGATAGCATGTTGGGGCAAATAAAAGATATTGTTAAGGAAAATGATCCCAACTTGTATGCAATGATTTACAACTGTGTGTGCACGGTGGAATAAACTTAATGTTCCACTACATGCCTTGGCATATATCCTTATGCCAAAATACTGCTCTCCATCTTGGTTGGGCTAACCTGCACCTGGAGGTGGGGTTAGGATCAAACCTCTCACAGATCCAGAGGTACAACAGGGATACATGAAGGCATTAGACAAGTTGGTCCCCGACAGGGAGGATTGTGCTGCATTGCGCCTTGAATTAGGCAGATACTTCAGTTGCACTGGTAACTTTGGTTCTTTCCATGCAATGGAAGACAGAGACAGATTTGATGCTCTCACATGGTGGGAAGCATATGGCGGCATGGGACTTTTGCCAAAGTTGGAAAAAAAATTCTCTCACAAGTTGTGAATATTTCTTCTGCAGAGAGGTGTTGGGGCACCTACAACTTCATACATAATGTGAGAAGAAACAGGTTGAATGAAAACCGAGCTGAAAGCTTGGTTTATGTGCATTACAACTTGAGGTTGTCGAGTTATTACTGTGATCGGGCATATGAGGATCAATCATATAAAGTTTGGGACAACAATCGAGAGGATGATAATTTGGAGGACAACACTGTAGATATGGAAGAATTGGAAGCATAACTTTTGAGGGATGATGATGTAGATGAAGCATCAACAGCCATGCCACTGCCACACACAGGGCCAGTCCCACCATCCAGTGGCAGTGAGGTTGCCATTGCTAGTGCTCGATATCCAACTATTGTTCCTTTGCAGATTCAGCGTCCACCTACATCCTCACGTTGCCCTCCGCCTTCTAGTCGTGGTCGTGGTCGTGGTACTCTTGAGAGTACTAGAAGACCACCATTGCCTCGTGGTTCTCACAAATTAGACATTTCTTGTGGGCGTGGCAAGGGGCCAACCAATAGATAAAATAGATTTGTTGTTTACTAGTCTTTTCATATTTATTATGATAATTTTTGTAAACAATATGTGACAATTTAAGTTTGAAGTTTGAATTTGAAAGGTGAAACTTTGAAGTTGGCATCTATAAGTTTATAAGTCATTATGAATTATGAATATGATGCTTCATGAAAGTTATATGGTGATCCATGAATCAACGATGATAAATGTTATATATCAACGATGATAAATGTTATATATTGAATTTTGAAATCAATGAATCAATGATGATAAATGATATATATCAATGATGATAAATGTTATGTATTGAATTTTGAAATCAATGAATCAATGATGATAAATGATATATATCAATGATGATAAATGTTATATATTCAATTTTGAAATCAATGAATCAATGATGATAAATGATATATATCAATGATGATAAATGTTATATATTGAAATTTGAAATCAGTGAATCAATGATGATAAATGTTAAGATTGATAATGATTTGTGAGACTCAAGAGTCAATATGTTGCATGTTTCCAACTTGTGGGTGTGGTTGATGAAGATTATAACTTCTAGATGATTGATGTTATATGGTTCAATCTATGTTTTTATGTTTTTTATGTCTAATTCATCATTCTACATGCTTTTGTTGACATATATGCATCAAAATATAAAAAATATATATATTTAAACAAAAAAGCTCCCCGAAACACTCCGGACCAGGAGCTTTTGAAAATGGCGCTCCCGCTCCCGCTCCTAAGTAACCATGGTTCCACCCATTGATCTAGTACAATTGGCTGATTTTAACAAGAAGAATGTTAAGGCCAAGAGGCTTCTTCTAGATGCTTTCAAAGACCATGTTATTCCCCATGTTTCGGGGAAGACTTATACCTTTGAGATGCGGGCAACTTTAATCAAAATTTTCCAAAGCACTAATGAGAACTGAAAGATGGTGTTGCAAGGAAAGCTAAGGCAAACCAAGATGACCAAAACTCACACTGTTTCCTCATAGCTCACCAAGGTCATTCAAGTGAGAGATGCGTTGGTAGTCATGGGAGAAACCATTTTTGATGAGTATTTGATTAGAGCAGCCATGAGTGGTTTTTCCAAGGAGTGGGATGCCTTTATTGATGAGATAGTTTCCCATGATAAATTTCCAGATTGTGGAAGAATGTGGGATGATTTCCATCAAGAGGGGATAAGGTGAAATGCCAAGAGGGTCGGCAACATGGTGGGGGAGATGAGGAGATTGCTGCTCTTGTGACAAAGGGCAGAGGTAAGGTAAAGGGAAGTGGGGGATCTGCTTCTGTGAAGGACATGAGCAAAATGAAATGCTTTGCATGTCATAACATTGGTCGCTATGCGAGCCAGTGTTGTTAAATTTGGACAACTAGGTCCAAACTCCATATTAAGATGCTCAGATTAAGAGGCTAATATTTTTGTTGGATTCCTCTTTCTGAGAGGTGTAAAATCCATATAAAATATGTCTTAATCCGATGAGCAGAACTTATATTTTGAATTTATTATTTTAATAAATTATATGTGCAAGGTCGGCCAGTTTTGTAATGTAGGCTCGGATGCCCAACAGATGTGTCACACACCCTCATGATGGATATATATACAGGAAAAGTTGGAGAGATTTTGATCATCATCACAACTCACATCTTCCTCTCTCATCAAGGAGTACGAGCTACCAAGAAGGACGAGTTTAATCCACACGTGTGAAGGACGAAGAGGACAAACTGTACGGTCAAGCTGAAGTACGGATTTGCTGCTGCTAGGGTTTCGCAGAAACTTTGACCAGCGTTGACTTTGGTCAACGCTTGGTCCAAACAAGCTGAAATTTGGTGGAAGGTTCGATTTATGAAGGCCGTACTACCTGGCACAAAAATCGAGGTCAAAGGGTTGACCGTTTTGCTGTTGCGTTGACTTTTAGCTTGCTGCCCTGCGTTGACTTTTTCAGGACAGCGTTGACTTTTGTAGAGTTGACTTGGGTTGACTCATTTGCTGATTGGAGGACTGTTGTGACACATGCTGGGCTGGCTGACCAAAGGAGACTTTGCTGGTTGAAGCATCCTGTTGACCGCCGAAACGAACACACACATTTTTCCTGTTTCTGATTTGTCTTCTATAAGATCTACTTATATGTTCTATCTGCATTTTGCTTACCTACTTGTATGATTGCTGAAAGAAAAGTGAAATTGCTACTAGCATAGAACATCTACAAAACTTTACATGGTATCGGAGGTGAGGTGAAGACAAACTCAATCTATAGCAATCATCATCGGAGGAAATGGGTTCCACTAGTCTTGAATTCAAGGAGAATGACAAGCTGACTGGAAGTGATGACTTCCATCCCTGGAAGATGATATTAGATCTCAAATTAGAAGATCATGATCTCCTGGATCATGTGACAGGAAGGATTCAAGAACCTCCATCCAATGCCTCTGCTGCTGTTAAAAACAAGTATAAGAAGGGAGAAATCAAAGCAAAGCTGCTGATCAGGGAATCCATAAATAAGAGTCTGGTTGCCTACATATCTGAACTAGGCACATCCAAGGAGATGTATGACAAATTGATACTTATGTTTCAAGTAAACAATGTGAAACAAGTGCTATTCCTCAAGAACAAGTTGAAGAATATGAAGAAGGGCCGAGATGAGTCTGTTCAAACTTTCTTTCTGAAGTTGACCGAAACCAGGAACAATCTGCTAGCTATTGGGGAGATAATAGGTGATCGTGAGATGGTTCTCACCGCACTTGGAGGACTTCCATATGAATGGCAAGTATTCACAACTACTATTCTCAACAATAATACCATTCCTAACTTTGATGAGCTTCTGTCAAGATGTATGCAAGAAGAAACAAGGATGAAGGAATTTGATAATGAAAGAAATGCTGCCTATGGTGCTCATTCCAGAAAGAAGAACTCTGGTGGTTCTAAGGACAAAAGAAGGACAAAGACTCAAGAGAAGAAGGGTAAATGTTTCACCTGCCATAGGCCTGGACACTATGCTAGAGAATGCCCCTTCAAGAAGGATTCTCCCGATAGTGACGATAACAACAACAACCGAAGAAATGGGAATCGAAAAAATGACAAATCCAAAGGAAAGAGGAAGGCTCACTTTGGTGGAAACAATCAACCTTCTAAGAGGTCCAGAAATACCAGGTATGAGGAGTCTAATGTTGTTGATAAAAGAAATGAGTATATTCTGGTATCTGCTCTCTCAGTTGCATCTCTGCCCGACACTATGGATGTCTGGCTAATTGATAGTGGTGCCTCAAGACACATCACCGGATTCAAGGAAGCACTTTCTGACATGGTTGAAAGGGATACTAATCTAGAAATTATCCTTGGGGATAATGCCACTTATCTTGTGAAAGGGACCGGGACTGTGACCCTCCACTTGTCCCAAGGACAAGTCCTCCGTTTGCAAGATGTACTCTATGTACCCAAATTGAAGAAAAACCTTGTGTCTGTATCTGCCATGGAAGACAAAGGATTCAATGTTACTTTCTCTAATGGGAAGGTGCTCATGTGGAAGAAGAGCTTCAAGGAAGCTATCTCAATTGGTTTTAGGGTTGGTACACTCTATCAGGTTGGAGGGAGTCCGTTGGGAGCTATGACTTGTGATACTATCAGACAAACCGAACTATGGCACCGAAGATTTGGACACCTTCATTACAAGGCCCTTCCAGAAGCAAGGAAGGTGGTGACAGGGATGCCTGACTTTGGAAATAATCATGAAGGTGTATGTAAGGGCTGTGCCGAAGGAAAACATACAAGGGGACCTTTCCCCTCAAGTGTCACAAAGACATCTGATATTTTGCAATTGGTCCATTCTGATCTATCCGGTATGTTGCCCGTGACATCCCTAGGGGGATGTTCTTACTACATGACATTCACTGATGACTTCTCTCGCAAAACCTGGATATATTTCTTGAAGAAGAAGGATGAGGCTTTCATGTGGTTCCGTACATTCAAAGCCTTGGTGGAAAATATGACCGGAAAGAAGATCAAGATTTTGAGGACTGACAATGGCACTGAATATGAGTCAAATGAGTTCAAAGACTTTTGCGGAGAAGCTGGCATTAAGAGGGAGACTACCACTGCATATACTCCTGAGCAGAATGGTGTTGCTGAACGCAAGAATAGGACTATTGTGGAAGTTGCCCGTGCCATGCTTTGTGACCAGGGTCTACCAAAGTTTCTGTGGGGAGAAGCTGCAAATACTGCTGTGTACATTCAAAACCGATGCCCTCATTCCGCTTTGGACTCCAAAACTCCCGAAGAGGTTTTCTCTGGTAAGAAACCTGATGTCTCACTTTTTAGAATTTTTGGATGTCTTGTCTATTTTCATGTGCCGAAAGAAAAGAGAAGTAAGCTGGATGCTACTGGGAAGAAAGGAATGTTTGTGGGCTATAGTGAGACTTCTAAGGCATATAGAGTCTATGTACCTGGTCAAAGGGAAGTAGAGATAAGCCATGATGTCACTTTTGACGAAGATGCTTCCCTGAAGAAAGTAGTAAATCTTCCTAGATCTGAAGAAAATCATGAAGAAAGACCTGGAAATCTGGAAGAACCCCAGGATGAGACTATGCCTGATATTGAAGGGCCAATGGACCCTATTGATCCACCCCCTTCACTAGGAAAGAGACCATCATGGCTCAGGGACACCCTCGAAGATGCTGAGGGTCATGCTGCCCCAAGGGGGACATTTCGAGAAAGCAAGAAGCCGTGTAGATACCAAGGGTATCTAGTTGCCATGAGTACTATTGTACAATCTGAACCTGGATCTTTTGAGGAAGCCATCAAGCATCAAGTTTGGAAGGATGCTATGCATGAAGAATATGAGTCTATTATGAAGAATGATGTATGGGATGTGGTCCCGAGACCGAAGGACAAATCTGTTGTCACCGCTAAATGGCTCTACAAAATCAAACATGGATCTGATGGGAGTGCTGAAAAGTTTAAGGCAAGGTTTGTTGCCCGTGGCTTCTCTCAAAAGGAAGGAATTGACTATGACGATATATTTGCACCTGTGACACGATATACCACCATCCGATCAATCATAGCCCTTGCTGCTACACAAGGATGGAGTCTTCATCAGATGGATGTCAAGACCGCTTTTCTGCATGGTGCAATAAAGGAAGAGGTGTATGTAGAACAACCTCTGGGATTTGAAGTTCAAGATCGAGACACTTATGTCTGCGGGTTGAAGAAAGCCCTCTATGGGTTAAAGCAAGCACCCAGAGCTTGGTACGAGAGGATGGATAGTTACTTGATGAAGCTGGGCTTCACTCGAAGCAATGCTGATCCGAACCTATACTTCAAGGTTGTGAAAGAGAAGCCTCTCATTCTAGTGCTGTATGTGGATGACCTCTTCCTGACTGGTGATGACCCTCTCATTCATCAATGTAAGAGGGAGCTTGCTGCTGAGTTCGAGATGAAAGACCTAGGACTGATGCACTATTTCCTAGGCCTGGAGGTCTGGCAGAGACCTGGAGAGATTTTCCTTTCTCAAGGAAAATACATTGTGAAACTTCTGGAAAGATTTGGTATGGTGGACTGCAAGACCGTGTCAACACCAATGGAACTCAACTTCAAGAAGTTGAGTGGCAGCGCTGCTGGGCCCGTATTGGCCAATCCTACTGAGTATCGTCAACTCATAGGAGCTTTGATGTTCTTAGTGAACACCCGTCCAGATATATGTTTTGCAATGAACACTTTGAGTCAACAGATGGTTGAGCCTCATCACTTTCACTGGGTTGGTGCCAAGAATCTTCTGAGATATCTTCGGGGCACGATAAACCATGGGCTGAGATACACTGCCGGGAGTGTGACACTCCGTGGATATACTGATGCCGATTGGGCTGGCAGTGTGGTGGATCGTAAGACTCAAGAGCACATCGGGATGCTGCTTCAATCTTGGTTCTGCTTCGATCTCATGGATGAGCAGGAAGCAGAAGTCAGTGGCTTTGAGCACCGCTGAGGCCGAATACATTACAGCAAGTATGGCCTGTTGTGAAGCAGTTTGGTTGCGTAAGCTCTTTAGTGAGTTGTTTGGACATGTGCTAGATACCACTGTGATACTCTGTGATAACCAGAGTGGGATTCGTATGACTGAGAATCCTGTGTTCCACGACCGATCCAAGCATATTGATATCAGGTACCACTTTATCCGGGATATGGTACAGCGAGGCGCAGTAAGGCTCGATCATATAGGAACTGATGAGCAGGTCGCGGATATTCTCACTAAGCCCCTGGGGAAGGTCAAGTTCCTAACCTTCCGTGAGAGTCTTGGTGTCGTGGAAAGACCCTATGATGTGGACGATGAGCTCTGGGAGCTCTGGGGGGCTTTGGGGAGAGCTTCTTGGAGCTATGGGCAACCACAAGGCTAGGCTTGCCAACCTTGGTGGTGTGCTTGGACCCCACCGTTGTGATTTTGAGTTGGTTCACCTCTCATTTTCTGTGCCCCGTATGCATCCTACCCATTGAGTTCGGGGCTCATGGGAAGTACCTCTCATTTGGCCAATGAGGTGTGGAAAAGTTAGAGACTATTAGCAAAGACTGATGGACGCATCAGAGATTGCCGTACTCTCTATCTAGGATCGCACGGTCCAACCACTTGATCTGGGATCAAGATTTGTGAGGTCTGGGACCTCTGGACTGACTATGTCAGTCGGGGGATGATGTCTTTGTGACTGACCCTCTTCTGTTCTGAAATAAAGAAGCCAGCAAAGCAAGTTTCGGCGGGATGACGCACGATGTTGATTGCACTAATAGATGGAGTTCTCCCTAGTTGAGAGGGAGTGTTAAATTTGGACAACTAGGTCCAAACTCCATGTTCTGATGCTCAGATTAAGGAGCTAATATTTTTGTTGGATTCCTCTTTCTGAGAGATGTAAAATCCATATAAAATATGTCTTAATCCGATGAGCAGAACTTATATTTTGAATTTATTATTTTTAATAAATTATATGTGCAAGGTCGGCCAGTGTTGTAATGTAGGCTCACATGCCCAACAGATGTGTCACACACCCTCATGATGGATATATATACAGGAAAAGTTGGAGAGATTTTCATTATCATCACAACTCACATATTCCTCTCTCATCTTAGAGTACGAGCTACCAAGAAGGACGAGTTTCAGCCACACGTGTGAAGGACGAAGAGGACAAACTGTACGGCTAAGCTGAAGTACGGATTTGCTGCTGCTAGGGTTTCGCAGAAACTTTGACCAGCGTTGACTTTGGTCAACGCTTGGTCCAAACAAGCTGAAAGTTGGTGGAAGGTTCGATTTATGAAGGCCGTACTACCTGGCACAAAAATCGAGGTCAAAGGGTTGACCGTTTTGCTGCTGCGTTGACTTTTAGCTTGCTGCCCCTGCGTTGACTTTTCAGGACAGCGTTGACTTTTGCAGAGTTGACTTAGGTTGACTCATCTACAGATTGAAGGGTTGTTGTGACACATGCTGGGCTGGCTGACCAAAGGAGACTTTGCTGGTTGAAGCATCCTGTTGACCGCCGAAACGAACATACACATTTTTCCTGTTTCTGATTTGTCTTCTGTAAGATCTACTTATATGTTCTATCTGCATTTTGCTTAACTACTTGTATGATTGCAGAAAGAAAAGTGAAATTGCTACTAGCATAGAGCATCTACAAAACTTTACAAGTGTCCATACAAGAAGAAGAAGAAAGAGGCTCAGGCAACAGTAGTAGCATTAAGTAAGACTTATGATTTTGCCGTGAAATTTGAGAAAGAGTTCTCTCTTATCACTTGCATTTCGGCCAGTACTACTGCTGTGTATGAGGAGAGTGGGATATGAGGAGAGTGGGATATGGCTAGTGGGCAATAAAGCATCCAGTCACATGACGGGGATGAGGTCAATGTTCCGCAACATTTTAGGGACAGGTTCATACTGCCATGTGAATTGTGGAGCTAACACCACACATGTAGTAAAGGGGATTGGATGTGTTAGATTCCAACTAGATCTAGGAGGATTTCTGGAGATGACGGGGATGTTATTTATGTTAGACCAAAGATCTCACTGAGAGAGGGGGGGGGGGGGTTTGAATCAGTGTAGTAGCAATTTTATCATTTCAATACATTTTATCAATAAGCAATTATGTAGCAATGTACCACAACCATTTGCTGCTTATCAATAAATAAAACAATGCATCAAGAAGCCATCATCATATAAAAAAGCCATCACATCAACACAAGAAGACACAAGTTTTTATGTGGAATTCCTTATGAGCAATGTTCCATGGGGACACGTCCCCCCATATGGGAATTGCGGTTCCTTGCTCTCTTGCGCTTCGAGGATGTGGGGACGTCTGGGAATCGTTTCTCGACGCTCTCAAAAGAAGGTAATGCACGAAAACTCTAAAGGGGGTCGTTTCCTCCCAAAAAAGGAAACGTTTCCTTCGTTTTCCAAAAAATCGAGATTAAATAATTTTAATAATGTCATATTCCAATTTTTTATTATAAAATATTATAATTTATAAGCATGTTATGAAGGGGTGGAAGGGTTTTTTTATTTTTTCATTGTTTCATAGACTCACAGTCGCCGCCGCCGCTGCTCGAAGTCTACATGGTTCTCTCAGTCGTTGCCGCTGCTCGAAGTCTACTTGGCTCTCTTAGTTCCCGCCATTGCTTGAAGTTGACTTGGCTCTCTCAGCCGCCGTCGCTGCACTCGAAGTCGACTTGGCTCTCTCAGCGTTTGCTACACTCCTGCCGCATTTCGGTTCTCCAACATCAATGCACAACACCAACATCAACTGCATACTCCAGGTCCAACACGTTCTTCACTTTAACAGAGCATACTCCAGCGGCCAACGTAACTTAGCGATTCAGGCACCCTGCAAGGAATCGTCCCCACAACGATTCACGAAGGAGGGTAAGTTCTTGTTTCTTCTTATGAATTTGTTGCCCTGCTGCAACATTTCTCTATTGCAGCGACACCTTTGAAATCACTAAATTTGTCAGTGGTGTATCACTGATAGAATGTCTCTATCGCCTTGTACACTCAATCTCAAAGCATTTATCATAGCCCTAGAATGACCATGATTCTCTATCTTGCTTGACCTTGCACTTATCATAGCTACATACTGTTTAATTTTATAATTCTGGAATTTATGAAAATTTTGCATAAAACCTTATTTATTCTTTTATTTTTAACATCAATTCAAAAACCTTGTTGCAGCCTATAAGTTACAACTATGAGTTATTTAGGGAACAATGATAACAACTACAGTGGTAGTGAGTCACATGGTGCACAAGAAAAAAATGAAAGTAATCACAGGAGGGCAGGAAATCAGAATAGGCCTTTGCATGGCGTAGATTTCGAAGGCCCACTAAAAGATCTGACAAAATTTGCAAAGGGGACATTTAATCCTCTAAAACAACTTCTAATTGATGTAACCAAACAATCGAAAAAACAGTCAAAAGCTGGTGGTGGCTCACATGATTGGGTCTGTAATATTTGTGGGCATCACTTTGTTGGCAGCTATACCAGGGTGAAGCAACATATTTTGGCTAGTGCAGGTAAAGGAGTCAATATATGTCCCTTAATGAACTTGAACCCAACTCAAAGAGAGCAATTTTGGAGGCTAGAAAGAGCAACCCAGGGAAAATGATTGTTTTCTAGCAAAAACGTTGATCCATGCACAAGTATGCCTCCGTGCTGTTATCGCTTGCCGCCTACACCTACCTACAGTTAGTGGGAAAAGCCTTCAACCCCACAAGTGTGGTTGGTGGCAAGGAACTCAGAGAAGGGGCTGTCACCTATTCCCAACTCTCTCCGTTTAAGCTATCTCCTAGGTTAGCTAAGGGGGGTGGTCCCTAAAGGAAAACTAAGTTAAAGATGTGAGATTTCTAGAAGAATTGATTAGAAGGAATTACTTATCAAAGATGACTCGATTCCAATATGTAAACAAGCATATAAGTATATGAACAATATTCAATGATGTGTTCAAAATATAGACCAGTGCTTTAAAGTAAATGACAAATGCTTGCTCAAAAATGAAATTCAAGATATAATGACAATAATCCCACAAAGGAAGTGTTAGACCAAGATCACAATATACAATTAAATTTGCAACACCAAATAATGGTTTTTTCCAATGAAATGAGATATATCAATCATCCATAAGCATAATGATCATTAAAATGACAACATGCAATGAAGTTGCATGTAGAAGCAAATTTCCAAGTACCATAGAATTAAACTTGTTGCAAAATTTAAGGAATTAAAATGCTTGCATCCAAAGTGCTTCTTGAGATAATATTTGCATGTGAATCTTTAAACCGTCAAGATAGCAAAAAATTTGGGAACTTTGCAAGTAAATGTGATGAGATAGTGCTCTTGGTTTATTTTATTAGTTAGTTCTAAAGTAAGGTTACAATTGAACTCTAATCCTCAGACCTCACCCTCGCCCAAATATTTGGATCTCACGGTGAGGAGTCCATAGAGGTAGAGGGTTCCTAAAACGTTTATTCAACCAACTTAAGTTGGAGGTAAATTTTAGAGATGCAAGTCTAGTATGAAAAGTGAAATGCTTAAATGATATGAAAGTGAGTTTGCAAGTGCTATGTAAAAGATGGAGATGATTCAATTAAATATGCTTCATAGTTAGAACAATAACTCAAGTTGCCATAAATTGAAAGTGCTATGCTTCTTTACTTGTAGTATATTGTGAAACTTATCCAAATGAGAAATAGATCACAAAACATAAGTAAGTGATGGCAAATGAGATTGCAAATTAAGAAATTAAAGGACTATGCGATTTGTGTTACTTTCCAATTAGAGCATGCATATGTGATGTGAAAGAAAATGAAAATGTCAAAACCACTAAGTCAATCCATCTACAAATTCTCTCCTTTGAAATGGAGAGGTAGGGATGCCAATGGGTAAAACCCACGCTCCCACAACAAAAACAAATTTTTTTATTAATTTTACAAGAATGAAATGACCATGAGGCCTTTTTTAAACCAAGGAAAGTCTTTACAAATAAAAATTGAGACCATAGACTTTTCCTCGATGAGAATTTCTAAGAACTCAAAATAAATTCAGACTTTACAATAAGAGAAGAGAAGCTAAGCCTCTTCTATGCCCATAACCAAAGAAGAGGTCAGCCCAAAGGTCCTGCAACAATTTGTTAGTAATTTCTTGTAGTTGTCCACTCAAGCTGTTGTTAGTAACCTATAAATATAGGATTCATAATTTTGACTTGATTGATGGTAATCTTGTAAATATGTACATACTTTGCCTTATGCAAGTTGTATTCTCATATTTTGTTAAAAAAGAAAAAAAGAAAAAAAGAAGGGAGGGTTAAAAAAAAAAATCCTAAAAGGACTTAGAAAAAATAAGATGCCCCAAAGAAAAAGATGAATAAAACATGAAAGTGTGCAAGTATAAATGCCACTAATTTTTGCAGTTGATTATGGCAGAGTGTCAATAAATGCCATAATCTGTGATGAGTTGAACAATTTAATATTGACTTGTCACTTTTCAATTTCAAATGTTGTAGATAGAGAATAAAGAATTGTCATATAGTTTAATCATGACAATTCAATAGTTAGGTAGAGAATAAGTGAATCCAACAGTTTAATCTGGATTCATGGATGAAATAAGTGTAGAATTAGATAGTTTTATTGCTTTCAGAAAGAATAAATGTTGTAAAGGTTGCTAGCTCAAATGCATCTAATCAAAATGGAAGAAAAAATGTTAGCAGTTAAAATTGGGTAGGTAGAAGAAGGTGAGAAGCATCATTGTAAATATTATTCACCAGGGTTGCAAATAACTAACTTCCCTTCCCCATAGCCATTTATCATTCTAAACTATTAGTCAGAAAGGCTAAAGGCATTTCCTTGACTTTTGTTGGGACCGGACCCAAGGCTCTATGGCTGATTAGTGGAAAGTGTTAAATGTCTATATTAATCCCAAAAAATCACATCATCATTCCATTCATGCATTCATTTCCTTGAATAATTCTAAGTAAAAACCTCATTTTTACTTAAAAGACACTCTAAATTCCCATTTGATTAATTTCCCACATCACATGAAAGCATTAAACTCTCAAAATCACATTTTATTCTAAGATTGAAGTGATGAAGTTATTATAATGCAAATCTACTTTTAAAACTTTACTTTTCTTAGTTATGTTGATGTGTTTTGAGTATACATTGTCCCCTTGTCATATTAACCTTAACTTATCTAATAATTCCCTATAGAATAACCTTTTCCTATATTATATAATTCCCTTTTATTAAATAGCCCCAAAAACCCATTTATTATAACTTTAGCCAAAGTTATTTATCCCCACATGTTTAAATAAAAACCCACATTATACCCCCTTTGGCTAAATATATCCTTTTATAAATATCCCGCCCTCTATGGTTGTTAAATCAACTTGATTTGATTAACCATATAATAAAAATATATGAAAAATTATTAAACATGTTCAATATGTGTTTAAAACAAAAAAACATAAAACCCGAAGTTTAATTCAAACTAAACTTTGCAAAAACCCATCCCCCTGTTCAATACATCCCCTTTCCCCGATCAAACCCCAAGGTTAAAACCTTAACTTTTGTTACCTTCCCGATAAATAATTCCTTTACCACAATTCTAACCTTGGTTTAAATACTTTTAAATCCCTCCCCGTCCACTTTATTTAATACATAAAGTCTTTTATATACAAGCCTTCTCATATCCACAGTTTTATCGGAATTAATTTCAACCATCCGATCTTCTATGGTTCTCAGATCTAACGGTTTAAAATATATGCGATAACCCTGTCCTTAGACTCTTATCATTCCCTATCACATTGAACCCTAACCGTTCGATCTTTGAATCCCTTTCATCCAACGATCTGAAATAAACCCGATAAAACCATGACCCCGTCCCCACCATTTTCGATCGGATCATATTTCAGTCGTTGATCTCCCTTTGTCAAATCAACGGTACAGATTAAAACCTTGGCCCCACAGTGCTTTCCTTGCAACTTTCATTTAAATCTTGACCATTCGCTCCGCTCCGCTAGATCGGACGATGCACATTCATTTTCGCATTTTTAAAGTAATCGAATGAAGTTGCCAAAAAGTTTTGCGAAAAAAGTAGTTTTGAGAAACCGCTGCCTGCTACGTGTCCTCCTTTCATTCGATCGCATTCCAAAAGGGAAAAACCACTTACTACTCAAACATAATGCGAAAACCATTTCTGGTTTCTCCTTCAAGCGCAAACCACTTCCGCCCAACCTGCAATTAATGATATTGAAATGTGATTGGACTTACGTTTAATGCATTAAAAATTAATGTTTTTCATCACATTTCACCTATTTGCGTAGTAAACCTTTGAAAACCCGTTGCAGAGCCTCCTTTCACCATTTTCGAAGCTATTTGTGTAACAATTTGCCATTAGAACAACCATTTTACTTTGAAAATCATTTTTGAAAACCTCCATCACCTCTGATAGCCAAATTCACCTGAATTGAAGACTGTGACGCAACTATAAACTTCATCAACCGCAAATTATACCATTTACAGGTATTTTTCACTATTTGACCTGCCAAATACTTCATTTTCAAAGGAGAATTCATCTATTAAACTACCATTGCTTAAAAATTAGTTGAATTAGCCATCTGGGAAGTTTAGAAACCTTCAAAATACAGGGGAAACCTTGTCAAAATTTCCCCAGAATCCACATTTTCCATTTTAGCAGTTTTTATCCATTCCAAGATCATTTTCACTGCTGAATTTGATCTAGAAGACCTTCTGCATACAGTCAACCTCTTCTGTCACCTTAAAACCCTACCCAGAGTCTCAAATTGCCAGAAAAACTCTTCAATTGTCCCAGGTATCCGAAAAAGAACTTAGCAAACTGTCTAATCTTGCTCTGTTCATTTAAAATGACCAAAAAACAAGTAACCCCCAAAATTGGAGGTCCTAAATCCCAGAAGTCTGCCTCTAGCAAGCTTCCAAATCCCAAACCTCCCAGAATTGATAAACCTACTCTTGTTTTAACTGCTGATTCTACTGAAGTGGTCAGACCATTACAGCCTCTTGTCACCACTGAAGAAAGCAATCCTTTGATTGTCTTAGATTACAGAATTGTAGATGCCACCCTTGAATTTGATCTTCTAGAAGTACATAATTGGTGTCAAGAGAAATTTGAAAAGAAAGTGGTCAATGACATACCTGTATGGGAGTCCAATCCAATTTGCCCAAGTATGTGGTTCCCATTACCCATCCTACTCAGGATTTCATAAGGTTGTGTCAAATGCATTATATTCCTGATCAAAGGTGCATAGCTAACAAGGATAGTGAGGTTTTATTTTTTATTACTGCTGAATCAATCAATGACATGCTCCAGTTAAGCCATAACCCACAGGCAGTGTCATTGTCAATTGAAGACTTCACCCAGATGTATTCAGACCTAGATTTCCCTAGGAAGTTCCAATTTCTTCAGAACTTCATGCCCAATCATGTCGATCTTCCGAAGGTGAATCCTCCTTATGATACCTTTGATTTTCCAGAAGGCTCCAGACAGGTCATTTCCATGCTGTCATTTATTTTGGGTTATGTTAATGATGAATTCACAGATGCCTCTGTCTTAGGCTTCCTCTCCACTTTGTCTCCTGGACAGCAACCAGACTTGATTTTTGACTTTGCCAAATTTATTGCTGACAATATTCATTATCAGCTGATAAAGTTGCCTGATGAAGGAGTGTTAAGATATACTTCATATATGTTACATCTCTTCTTGTTCTTTCAAGCAGATAATTTTCCCTTTGCAGTACAGAAGATGGACATGGAGGGCAAACCACTGTCAGTAATATTTTGGACCTCTCTTCTCAAAAAGAATAGCAGTGAGTACAGTGATAGTGATTTCAATGACCTATTTATCAGACCTGCTATCAGTTTGCTAGAAAAAGCAGAACCACCAAGAATAAATGAAGATGTCAAAAGGATTTTATAGTTGTCTGAAAACTGTAAAGTGGGTGATTGGTATTTATACAAAAATCACACTGAGATTAGAATATATGGTGCAATCTTGGCCCCATACAAATTGCCAAAGTTTTTGACCACCAGGATTTTTGCTCTAGAGTACATAAGGCAGATTTTGAATGCTGATGTAGTAAATTTCATAGCATCTAAAAAGAAGGCACAATTTAAATTAAGAAGTGAAATTGGCTCTTTCATTGTAAACAACAGAGATGCCTTAAAGGAAGTATCCAGCAAGCTATCAGTATTCAAGTTTCAAGAAAGTTTTTATTGGAACTATGACCCTTAGGGTATTATAAGCAATCTCAGAATTAAAAGCAAATTGCCCCCATTTCTCCATGAATCAAATCCAATAATTGAGAAATATGCCAATCAGTTGGAATGGGTGGCCAATACCTTAATTGATGATGATCAGAATAAGCAGGTAGACAATTTGAATAGTACACAGGTGGTTACAGTTGACCAGCTAGCAGAAGTATCAAACAAAAGACCAAGGAAGGAAGAAGGATACTTCGCCGAAACAATCATTGAAAACAAGTTCAAATCAGTATACAGCAAAAAGGCCAAAATTACTACATTAGAAATAGAAAGAATCATAGATGTTGATGACACTAATCAGCAGCAGACAGATGATGAAGCCACCATCATTGTGAATGAGACAGTCAAAGAGATTCAAAGTGAACAGTTAAAAACACAAGGTAAAGGCAAAGAGATAGTTGAAATGGAAATGGATACAAAAGCTCCCTCGTCTTCTTCTAAAAAAATTGAAGAAACTGATTCTGATATTCAGAAGAGGTTCAAGCTAATCAGAGAGAAAAATGAAAAAAATAAAAAATGAAGTTTATTCTAAACTTCTCAAGGAAAAACCAGGAGATAAGGACAGATTAGTAACTGCATTTGATTACTCAACCAACCAAATGATCATGTCTTTTCTCCAACCAGTGGTAGCACATCCAAAATCAACTTCAGACTACAAAAAGACAGAATTTGCAGTAAATGCTGATACTATTCATGAGCTAGATCAGATAGAATTTCATAGGAGTGCATCAGAAATGTTATATTCAAAAGTAGTAAGCAAAATAATGAGTGCCACTGCTCCAAAAGACTGTATCCAACTTGCAAACTCAAATGAAGTTGGATAAAGCATCTTTACATGCCAAGGATTTGAGAATAAAATCCTTAGAAGATTTGGTAATTGAGTCTGGAGCAGACCCTTCTAATACTGAAGCTGCTAAGAAGTTAATAAGACAGAAGAATGATGATATTACAGCCTTAAGAAAGCAGCTCAAATTACCACAGAGTGAGCACCCTCAAACAAAAGAAGTTCTTTAGGAAAAGACAGAGAAAGAGGAAAATATGCAACTTGTTTTGAAAATGACAGCCCTGATAAAAAATATGGAAACTCAAATAGAAGCTCTTATGCAAGAAAATGAAAATTTGAAGAAAACTCAGCAAGTTTCCATTCCTACAGTTATTCCAACTGTAAGTACAACTGTTCCCTCAACATTGGCAAATCATTTGGCACTGAAAGGAGTATTGGCAACTGCAGTGTAAATACAACAGGAGAAACAACTGCCATAGTCAAAGCTATGGAAGATATGTCCATAAAAGATAAAGAGATAATCAGTTTAAAAGGCACCATTAGAAATCTGGAAACATCCAACAGAGATGCCTTAATCACTTCAAAAGGACATGAACATAGGGCTAACAGATTACATGAACAGGTTAAGATTCTTCAATAGCAGATAAATCTCACTGAGTAGGTATCCTACATTAAGAATTATCTGTGGAATAACATCATTCAGGGCATACATTCGCAATGGCCCTCAATCCAGATAATTTATGAACAAAAAGAATTACTTAAAGGAGCACAGATAGAAATACATAAGACCAAAGAAGAACTGGCTGATAAGCCTGCTGAAGCCTTGAGGCTTATCACATTTTTGAATAGTAAACACAGAGAAGAACTTGAGGAGCTTAAAATTTAGGACAGAACTGAAAGTATACTCCAAATCAAAAAGGTCCCGAATAAAAGAAACATGATGAATAATTTGGAGGACAGGTGCAAAGATATGAACTTGGCTATCACCAGATTTGAGGCCAAATACACAGTACTGTCACAAGAAGGTTTACCAGATATTCATGCATTGAATGAGAAGTTAATGCCACAAAAAGATTATGACAACAAAATCAGGACATATGCCAAAGAGCAGGTCAACAAAGCTTTACCTCAAGGGTCTCCTACTGGTAAAGTCATTTTGGAATATTTCGAAAACTTGTTCTTTTTGCAAAACGAGATCAAGCATATTTTTGTGGTTAAGCCCAATTTTGCAAAATATACAGAAGCTGAGGAAAGTTACAGGAAGCTAAAGAGCATGAAAATTCGCAGCACAGAGCAATGGCAAGAATTCACTGATTTACTATGAAAATTTTGCAGTAAAAGTATATCAAGATGAAAAATCAGTGGTCAAAGTGTATTAGGGTCAAAGGGTATCAGTAAAAGCAAATTGTTACTGCCTGTTATTTTTCAATTACAGCAGTAAAACAGTGAAAAGCAAAGATAAAGAGTATCATAACAGAAAGTGAAAAGGAAGAGTATTCTACAAGTCATCTTCCACGAGATAATGACCCAAGTGCTAGCAATGCTTCCAGCTAATCTAAAAATCAGTTTGATTAGGATAAACAGTTCTATTTTTTCTTGTAAAAGAGGACAACTTGCAAACTGTTTTGTTTTTGTCCCTCTTCTTATGTTATAATTCCTATTTTTTCTTGAGATATTCTCTCAAAACTTTAGATATTTTGTAAGCAATTTATTTGTATAAATACTTCATCTTTCGAAGTATTCAGTGTGGAATAAAATCTGAAGATTATTATGGACTTATTTTGTTGAAACATTGGGACTTTTTGTGAGTTAAATTGAAGTAGCAAGCTGGAGACTGAAGCAAAAGACAT
Source organism: Pinus albicaulis (assembly GCA_034641835.2). Classification (NCBI taxonomy): domain Eukaryota; kingdom Viridiplantae; phylum Streptophyta; class Pinopsida; order Pinales; family Pinaceae; genus Pinus; species Pinus albicaulis. Next base: position 96,063,180 of record CM076576.1, on the reverse strand, counting down.
CATAGTTAAGGATTCATGAGATAAACAGATGAGTACAGTCTTTTCATGTTTTCATTGTCTATTTCTTTAAATTTCATTCATATATCATATGTATTTTCCTTCTTAAATGATAAACTAGGAAAGTTATTACAGAATCAGTGTTAAAAAACTTTCTGTATTTACTAGTTGTCATTATTTATGTTTTCTGCTGATTTCCAGACTAGAGAATTTTTAAATGCTCCTTAGTTTCGTTTGACCTCACCTTGCCCTCTTCCTTTCTGTGATCTAAGGATTCTTAATTGCCCTTAGTCTAGAATCACATCACTTCGTCAAATTAGCCTTTCAAACCCTCTGAAAGTTATCTAACTTGCCCTTAGCATATTTGCATCTTTTGACCTTGGTTTTAAAGTCTTGTTTGCTATATATTTGACTCCATTGCCCAATGGTTAGGTAGATCTTTCTATGGTTTCCCTTGTAGTCCTTTATTCCTACCAACATTCAAAAAATCAAACCAAATTGTCCACTCATAGCTAGCCTAATATCTGTTACCTAAACAAAGCTAAATCATAAGGTGAGATCCCTCTCCAGAAGTCAGGAAGGCTAGATCCTGAATTCTAAAAGAGGTTCTTGGTTACCCCTGGTTTTCTTAACTAGAAAAATCCTCATCCCACAACCTGAGAATTACTAGGGTGATAACAGTTGTCACAAGAAAAAATTCGAAAGAAGGCTACAAAACCAATCAAATATTAGAGAGATAAAATTACAAAATATTGCACAACAATTTACAAAGGGCTAAGCCAAAGAGTTCGAGTAAACTCTCCTCTTTGCTTAGTTATCTTCAAGCTCTTAGATAGCAAATGATAGCAATGAAGTATAATGTTTTAAAAGATATTCAAATTTAGAAGTATTCGGCTTGTATACAAGCTATGTCCCAAAACCCCTGTAAAACCACTCTGTAAGATAAGACTATGAAGGTTCAAAGAACAAATGAGAGCTCCTTTGAGAATGTATCAAGAGTTAGTTGGTCTCTCCAAAGACTTCCCCCAACACTTGATTCTTTGATCCCAACAAGATGTTCCCTCTACAAAACTTCAAACAAGAATTAGTTCCATATAGATCTAATAATAAACAATGATAAGAAACTCTAGAGATTTATTTGAAACCAACTAGAGCATTCTATACCTAGAGCATACTCTTAAATCAAATGTCAATGTAAGATAGCTCTACATTAACAAATCTACAAGAGCATATGGAAACAAATTAGATTAAAGCATAAGTAAAAGGAATTATACCAGTGATCAACAATTCATCACACTTCAAAAGGAGGAACACCTCATGAATGAAACCTCAAAGTCTTTATTGATATTTCTGAAAGTGTACAAGGCAGCAGTGCTTCCGCAAGCACAATAGCTAGTAAACAATGATTGCAATATGAGAGCCCATGGCTCCATTATATAGAAAGTTGGGAGCAAATCCCAGTGAAGAACCATATGCCAAGTGGTGAGAGGGAGGAGATCTCAAGGCAAATTCGAATTTGGTAAGTGGAGCTCCAATGCCAAGTGTAAAAAATCGAATTCTGGCAAGTGGGCATCATTTTCTTCTTCCCTTATGTGCCAAATTTGAATTTTATGATGGAATGACATGTGTATATGGGTGGTAACCCATGTGGGGACAATTTCCCACAAAAATCTCCACCAAATATTCTCTCAAATCCTCCCAAATATGCACTAACTTCACAAATTCGAATTTCCAAGTAAGCAACTCTCATTTAATGCTGGAAATTCAATTTTATTTGAGCACATGTTTTTTCCTTGATTTTAGGAGTCCATATCAGCTTGGGACTTCACTTTAACTCCTCCATAATTTTCCACCTCATTTAACATGTGTGGATATTTATTTTTCTCCATTTATTTAATTTTTGGCTTTTAATTAATTGCCAGATTTCCCACTAAACTTAAGAAAAGTGGGTTTTGAGGGCTCAAAACATATTTTAAACCCCTCAAAGTGTGTCATAGTAGAAAGTTGAGTGTGAGGTGTAATTTTGATTACTCATACCCCATACAACTTCTCTAGACAACACTTATTACAATTCAATTACAATTTTTATTGCAATTTTCGACTTGCGGAAAATCTAAAAAATTAAAAAAATCACTACCTAGACCTAACCAAATTCCACGAAATTTTTTGTGTGATCTAGTATGGTAATATACATTGACTTTAGACACTAGGACTCACCCAAGGCCCCACCATCAAGCCGTACTCCGGCTTTGGGGTAAAATTGAAGGAAAAATCTCAATTAATTATTAACTCCTAGTAGGGAGATGATAATTAACCAAGTAAAAAAAAACCTCCCAGAGTAATATTCACTTGTTGGCAAGGTCCCAGGCTACCTAGGCCTGTTACAGACTCAATACTGACTCAAAACTCATCATTACTAGCATCACTTATTACAATTCCCTGTAGGGCGTGGAATCTGGGTACAAGAGAAAATGATAAGAAGTAGAAGTAGAGTTTAAAAACTCTGTTGAACTGATGATTTCTAATGATATATGATGGTACAAATGTCTTCTGGTTCATCCTTGGGCATGGAGTCTTCCCATTATCATCAAGTGCCACTCCAGTGGTCAACATGTACAACGCTTCATCAAAAAAGATGAGGGTTCTAATGGTACATCTTGTTCTTGTGCAATGGGTGCTACAGTGACTGGGATGTACAATGTTTTAGTTCGAGATGACACAGATGATGCAATTGGAAAATTTCTTTTTGCCAATGGAATTCCCTTCCATGTTGTTCATTCTCCTTATTACAAGGAAATGGTCCAAGCAATTGCAAAAATAGGGCCTTCATATGTACCTCCCGGAGAACATAAGCTAAGAACAACAATTTTAGATAGACAAGTGTCCAAAATTAATGTGCAAAAAGAGAGAATGAGACAAACTTGGTTGAGGCTTGGTTGCTCTATTGTTATGGATGGATGGACTGACATCAAAAAACACCCACTAATCAAAATCATAGTGACATCTACAGATGGTCCATTCTTTCTTAAAGTCGTTGACTGTTTTGGAAAGCGCAAGGATGCATATCTCCAATTTGAGCTTCTTTGAGAAGCTATAGAGGATGTTGGGGCTGATAGTGTGGTGCAGGTTGTGACATATGCACCTTTAGTTTGTAGAACAGTCGGGTTATTGATTCAAAGCAAGGTATCAACATATTTTTTGGACTCCTTGTTGTGTGCATGACTCTATAATGCACTAAAGGACATTGACAAAATTCAGTGGATATCAGACTTGGTGACAACTGCTAGAGATGTACAAATGCTTCTCTACAACCACCACACCTCCTTGGCCATGTATAGGGCTCACATGAGGAAGGAATTCCTCAAGCCCACCGATACTAGACATGCTAGCTATTTTCTCTTATTGGAGAGGATGTTAGAGGTACAAGCATCACTACAATCCTTGGTTGTGAGTTTAGAGTGGGGAACATGGTCAGAATCAAAGACAGACTTGGGGAAGAAGGTCTCGCTTTAGGTGTTGGACAATGATTGGTGGGCAGATTGTTATTATTTGGTGTCATTCTTGGTCTCTATTGTGGAGGTCATTCGTTACATTGATTCAGATGCTCCTAGTCTTGGAGAAATCTATGAGACTTTTGATAGCATTTTGGGTCGTGTGAAGGCTGACATTCCACAGAGGGAGCCCTAATTAGAGTCCTATACATCCCAGATTCGACCCATCATTCAGTGTAAGGTGGGATCGCATGAACACACATTTGCACATGGCAGCATATGCATTAAACCCAAAATGGTATGTTGAAAGGCTTGGGAGAGTACTTCCTATTGATGATCCCGAGGTAAAGAATGACTTCCTAGATGCAATTGCAAAGATGTGGAATGAGGAGGAGAGGGCAAAACTTTGAAGACAATTTGTTCAATTTGCATCTCTTAGTGGCCCCTTCAACACATGTGGTGCTTGGGTAGATCGTGTTGAAGAATGTAACTAGTGCGGGTCTTCATAATTGTAATTGTCGAAAGAAATTTTATTATTAACAAAAATGACTTATTAAAGTATGGGTTTCATGCTTGGGTCAATGTTTTTAGGTCAAAACCTCCATTGAAGGCTTCTAAGTTTTGTTTCGAGTCAATAGAGTCATTGCCATTTTTATTAGACCCTTATTGGGCTTTTGTATCATGTAAAAATAATTATTTTTGAGTCAAAAAGGTTATTTGTCACCTCTACACCAAGTCGTCCCTGTCCCCATGAAGTCGGTTTACATTAGGGCAATTTGACCCAGCAGAAAGGCTATATATAGAGAGGCAGTTCGACCTATTTGAAGCATTCACTCAACAAGTTCAATCTACAAGAAAGAGAAGCAGGAAAAGAGAGCGAAGAAGCTGGAGAAGGAAGAAAGAAGAGGGGAAGACCCAATTCAAGCTCTTGGGCTATCTATCTCTCACATGTGCGAAATTTTTGGGCAATTGTTGGGGCCAAATTTCTTAGTCCACTGCAGGTCCGAAGTTCTGAAGTTGGGGGCCGAAAATCTGAAGTTGAGGGCCGAAAATCTGAAGTTGAGGGCCGAAATTCTGGATTGAAGCTACAACTGAGAAGTTGTTACTTGGAGACTTTGACAGGGATCATCTATTGGAAGGAAGGGCTGACTTGGTGGTTGGAGGAGGTCTTTGTCTAGGTCTAAGAGGTCTTGGATTGTCTCATCTTGATTTGAATCTACTACTAGTGGAAGAGTTGGACTGGGTTTTCCCCTGGTTGAGTGCCTACATCTTGTGTCTCTTGTTCTTGTGGTCTTCATATACATATAATTTGGTAATTGCTTGATGAAAGATAAACTAATAATGAAGTAAAAGAAAGCAACATAATTCACAAGTAATTATCAAGAAAGAGGAATGAAACCCTTATTCCTATAAGCATGATTTCTCAACAAATCGCATAGATCTATCCCAAGATGACCCGACTGGTTGGTGGAGGGTGTGCATGGGGATGGTGCTCCAAAGCTCAAACATCTAGCTATGCACTTTTTTGTTACAGATTGCTAGTTCCTCCGTAACAGGGAGGAATTGGTCCACATATAGCTTCATCCACTCTATCAAGAGGAACAAGCTTACCTCTAGAAGAGTAGAGAAGTTAGTTGTTGTGCACAGTGCCCTACGTCTTGACTCTTGAGCATAAGAAGACACCTGAGTATTTGAAGGGACCAACAACACGATGTGATGTTGATCCAGAGGATGATGCACAGGTAGACATGGAGGAGGGACTTAATGAGACACATATGGGGTTGGTTGGTGTGCCACTTAGCATGTTTGAGAATGCAAGTGATTCAGATTCAGATGGTGACATGGTTGATCCTGATTTATTCATGCAACAACTGGATGTAGAGACTAGCGGGGCATTACCTTGAGAAATTATACTCATTTTTCATTTGATATGTTCTGATGTTATCTGCTTTTATGTTTCAGAATTCAGTGTGTTTTGAATCTTGATATATGATATATTAGACTCGACTCTATAAAAATTTGGATCTTGATGTATCAGACTTGACTCTTATTTCAGTATTCAGTATTCACAATCGGAACTTCAATTTGGTTTAAAATTTTATTTTGATTGTACATTGTTATAGTTACATGTATGATTGTATCATGCTTTTCGTTTTAAATTTGTTTCAGTTATATGATTCATCAACTTATCCTTCATGGTGTAAGTGTTATATAATGATAAAGACAGTTAAATTATAAAATTTTAATGATATAGTTATAATTTTTTAGTATTTTTATTTTACTATTTTTGTTAGGGTCCCTTGTGTAAAAGACCTCGACGTCCCCCCATGTTTCCTATAAATTGGTGGGGAGTTTTTGCATAGGCCGCTTCTGCATATCCCCGCTCCCCAGTCCAAGGAATACTGAAGTGTGTACAATCCACTCATGTGATAACAATTCATCACAAGTTTCTAGTCACCGCAAGATTCCACAAAAGATTGATTTAGGATGGTCAGATCCTTTCTCAGTGCGACAATTTTGTTATCATTTAAAGGATTCTATCATCATGTATCAATAGAGATGACAATTCGAAGAATGCTGAAAGATGTAAAAGACAAAGAAACAATTGATACACCTTATCAACAATAAGCTTTGAGGACAAAGCTTTTTGAAGAGGAAGGCAATGTTATGGGTAAAATATATATAAAATAATACAAATAATGTAAACAATAATAATAATAAATAATAATTAATTAACTAGTAATTAGTTAATGAGGAGGTATGTCCTTGTTGTCGCACAGATTGTCCAGGCACCGCGACAACGGCTCAGATTGGGGGCTGTCACCTTTATCCCCAATCTCTCTATTTAAGCTGTCTCCTTGCAAGCTAAGGGAGGTAGACCCTATTATAAATGAGGATGATAAATCCAGGAGACACAGCTAAAACATCAAATACTTGATAGAAATGAACGAGATTCCACAGATCTAAATTAGATTTCACGTTTAAGACCAGTGCCTTATGGAGTCAAACAAAATCCCGTTATGCAATTATAAACAAGTAAGTGACGATTAACTGCTGCTTATTAAAACACGATTGATCACAAAGATATTTAACTGAAAAATGTCACAACCATGAATAACCTGAACTCACAATAATATGAGAATGCCAGATGCTTGAAATTTTTTTCGAAATTAAGATATTCCAATATAACCCAGTTCGAAAATTAAAATGATCCACAGTCAAACTTTAGATAAAAATTTTAGCGCATTTGACTATAGAAAATTTGAAATTTTTTTATATTTTTGTATTTTCTAAATTTTTAGGATTTTTTTGGAATTTTTTTTATTTTATTATTATTATTATTATTATTATTATTTTTTTAATCTCAAACAATCTAAATCTAAATTAAAACACAACTAGAATTAAAACTAAATGAAACTTAAAAAATTTTAAAATCTAAAAGCTAAAACTAAAAATTAAATTTGAAACAAGACTAACAATTAAACTCTAAAAGCTAAACTAACTAATCATCTAAACAAATTAAATTTAAATCTAAGTTAGAATTTAAATCTAAAACAAAAAATCAAAACCTAAAGTCTAAAATTAAAAATTGAACTTTCTACACTAAACGCTAACCCAAAGAAAAAAAATCGATTTGAAAAATCTATGCCTAAAAACTATACAATAAAAGAAACAACTATTGAAATCTAAAACAAAAAAAAAACAAAGAACTCATCAAAAGCCGACTCAAAAAATTCGAATTAAGAAACCCCAAAAAAACGCATATGAATAATTTCGTTTTCTATTTTTGCGTTTGTCTTGCAAGTCGACGAAGAGGTAGGGCACGATTTCAATTGGAGCAGCGTAGACGTTTTATGTTTGCAGGTCGATTGAGCAAGTATGGACGACAGAGCTGGAGGAGATAACGTGAGGAGTGGATCAGCGTGGGCAGAGATGATCGACGGCAAGAGGGAAGAAACCTGGACGGTGCAGAGCAGATGATGCTGGATGAGGGCAGAGGCTCGAGGATGGAGCAGCTTTAGTATAGATGAGACGGACAACGCCAAGACTGCAGGACGACAGTTAAGAATGGAGGTGCTTGACAGCGTGGAGGAGAAGTAGCGACGACTTTGATGGCTTGCAGAGGTGCGAAGGCAGAGGCTGGCTTGGATTTTGAAGAAATACGAATGAATGCAAAGCTGGACGGTAATGCAATGGAAGAAAAGTTTCAAATTATAAATCAACCCAGAGGAGCGAGGGAGATATTTAGCACGCAGAGATAAATGTAACGTGGATGAGTATGGAAATGAATCGATGACTAAGGAATCGATGAAGAATGGATGGAGGTCGATGAAGTTTCGAATGAGGGAGGACAATAACAGCAGCTAAGGCAGAGGTGAACCCAGTCTCTTCAAGCCACAAGAATCTTCCCTTCAAACTCAAATTTATCAAATATCGCCCAGATTTTACGCTCCTTTAAACCAAAATAATGTTCAGATTTGTCCACAGTAAGAGTTTGAGGCTGGATCTGGCCTTTGGAGGCTAGATCTGCCTTAGGTCTAAAAAAATTTCCGATTTGAACCCTGAATCTGCAAGAAACCAGCCAGATCTGAAGACACACACCAAGAAACGATTAAACCCTTACAGAAAAATTACAAATTTACAACTAGTTTACAGATTTAAAACCCTCATGGTCAGATTTGAATCTATTTTAGCACAGTTTAGAAATTAAATTTTTTGAATGAGAGGCACAAGCCTTAGAAATCCTGCAAAATCACAAATATCGTAAGATAGACCTGGAATTTAACAAATAAAGAGCTTATCAGATTTATGTTTATTGAGAGTCGGCTGGTCCAACCGAAGACTTCCCCAGACGCCCAAGCTTTAAAAAAAAATTCCCTGCACACTTAGATCTGAATCTTAGATCGATAGAGATTTAGGAAAACAACATGAAACCTTTGCAAAAAAAATCAGAATGTTATTTTATAAACCCAGAAAACTGCACAAGATACCTGTATGCAGATTAATCCATGAAGGCTATCAACCATAAAATACAAGAAACAAAGTAGCAGAGTTTAGAGACAATTCACCATATAGATCTGAGAAGGAACATCTAGATTTGTAACCCCAAAGTCTTTATGCTTTATTCCTCAAAAGTTTACAAGAGCTTCTAAGAGCAAGTGCATGATCCTGAGATCGGATGACTCAAGAATGACAAAGACCTCTAAATTTATAGGACAAAATCTTTAACGGCTAGTTTGGATGATCCTCGTCAAAATAATCTCAACCGTCCAAAAGATTTAATTATCTTTTAATCCTGAGCGTTGAAATTAAAATTTTGGGGAAAAAACGAATTTATCATTTAATTCAATTTTAATTAACTCAAAAATTTTATTTTTGAGTTAATTACCCCAAAATTTTGACCTCGACTTAACCACCAAGGCCCAAGGGTCCAATATTTCTTAAAATTCTCAATATTCCCTTGGCCTGGGGCTTTCAAAATCATTTTCCAAGGACTCACAAATTTTGCCTTTAAAGATTTAATTCTAACTTAGGACCCTAAATTAATTAAATTTCTAGTTTAAAAATTTATTAATTAATTGACCAAAAAATTTAATTAATTGACTAAGAGGGGATTATAATTATTTTTCCAACCCTCTTTTACATGAGATAATACATTTACATACATGAAGGGGGAATACCCATTCGTATGGACCCTCAAATTAATACCCAATTCTGCGACTCAAAACATGATCTAGTAGACCAAGTAGTTGAAACTACTTTTACAAGGACTCGATAGAACATTAGGACTCACTTAGTATGCTGATGATAAAATCCACCCTAGCTTTGGGGTGAGGCTGGAGGGAAAAACTCTGCCGATCACTTTCGTGAATCAGTGAGACAAAAAACCTCCTAGGATAGAGATCATCAACAACATACTAGGCTTACCTAGGTTGTTACATACATTGACGGTCTTATTTAGATCATTTACATCATAACATGCAGAATGGGTTTACATCATTTATAAAAACTGTCGATCGGCGATGAAATCTGGATGACACGAGCCTCGAACATGATAAGTCCCATTTGAAAAAATGGGGGTGTACTGCTATGGGGTCGTTGACAAAGTGTGGTCAACAGTCCCTAAGGACATGACCTTTGGTGAAGAGGTATCTGCGTAGGTATATAATCAAACCCTCACCCTCATTGTAATTATCTCATCAATTTTTTTATATAATATTCAATATACAATTACTTGTCCTACAATGAATGTTCTTATCTTCAAAGTATTCTGAAGATTATTGTTCCATATACGAACTTTGTTCGTTACATTGGTATCAGAGCATTCCTCTGAGTAGACGAACTTTGTTCGTTACATCTTGATATCCATCCTACTCTTCACTGATGATGTGGTCCTCCTAGCTTCTACTCCAAAGGGTCTCTAGAGGCAGCTAGATGCCTTACCCAACTTTTGTGATCTTCAATAGTTGATGGTTTACCTTGGTAAACCGTGGTTATGATTTTCAATGACTCAAAAAGTGTCTTGTCAGATTTCCATTTCTACTTTCAGGGTTAGGCGATTGAGATCACCTTAGTTTACACTTATTGGAGTGTTTAGTTTTATGGGCCCCAATTTAGTATGAGACCAACTCTCTAGTCCTAGATGAATAAAGGATATGGTTCCCTAGTTCTTCTAGAGCAATAATTTTTTCAGCACCACTTTCAAGATGTGCATTCCAAGATGGAGCTTTTGGACAACATTATTAAGCCCATGGTTATATAAGGTTTCAAGGTTTGGGTAATGGGTCTTTAGAGGAGGACTGGGTTAGAACAAAGAGAATTCAGGTTCTATTGCTGTGTCGTATCCTTCATTGCAAGAGGTCTCTTCCCCAACACATCATGCAGGCTGAATTTGCAGCCCATTTTTTCTTGGTCATGGCCATCTTTGCACTTGTTTCCATGCTTCATCATGTACGGGATTTTGATTCTTTGGCTGCCAATAGAGATCGATACCCTTACCTTGCATGCCACTCCTTGGAGACCATGGCTATTACCTCCACTGTGTTCTCTTGAGGAGTCGATTGTTAGTTTGCTGAGGTTAAATGCCTATTATAGTTAGTAGGCATATTGATGGCCAGACTGCCCCTCTTTAGACATTTCTTGGATTCCCCTAGGTATCTCTTGCCAAACAAGCAAGAACTGAACAGGATCATAGGGAGGACATTTACAGGCAGTACATTCAGATCACTTGGGTAGTATTACTCCACAAAATGTGTTTTGCATTTTGGGTATTTGAAGGATTTTCTTGCATGACCATTATGCCAAGGAGATTGCGATCGAGAGTTGTTTCCTTTGTTAGATAAGGGAAAATTTGCATTTTGGAGGTACACAAGGAGCTTTTGAATACAAATCACTGATCTGAAGATAAATTTTACAACATTAAAGATAGCTCCCTCAAGCAACATCTTGATAGGATCTGTTGCTCCACTGCCTTTCCTTTACTCACCATGTGAGGCCACTTGGGTTATGAGTATGGTCTTCACCAATTTTGATTAGTTCGAGGCACAACTCTTGTATCTTGATCTCGTCAAGGACTTGCATGGAAAAACAACAAAGAGAAGATTGCTTTGATACCATTGATTCAGATTATGTGGAGATCAAAATCAAGATAAGAAATATATAGATAGAATCAAATAGAGTTATTGCAGAGAGCACATTAATACTATGAAACCCAAATTCTATTAATGAATGAAATAGAAAAACACTGCAATATGCAAAGCAATACAAATTGGCTAGAATGGTGGTAGCTTATCTTTGAAGAGAGGTGTTTGCTACATTGATTTGCCACAAGATGTAGCGACCAATAGTCGTATACGCAACGAAATATTCAAAATACTTCGTAGACAAACACATCCATTGTAGGACAAAAATGTGTAAATTGTATATTGTATAAAGAATTGATTATATGATGATTACAAATGTGAATGAGGGCCTGCTTTTATACCCTAGGTAGGTGCCCTTTCACGAATGGCTATGTCTCTAAGACATGCCTCTTCATCACTAACTAACTAATCATTAGTTAATGACTTATTATTTATTATTAAATTTACATTTATATTTATATTTATTATTATTTTATTATGAATTATGTTCATAACATTGCCTCTCCCTTCAAGAAGCTTTGTCCTCAAAGCTTACTTAAGAAGGATTGGTTCTCTTCTGTCATTCGAAATATCTTCTCATTTATGAGTTTTCATCGTTGTTGGTACAAGACGATACGATGTTCTGAGCGATAGACAAAATTGTTGTACTGAAAACGGATCGGACCATCCTAGATTAATCTTCTGTTGAATCTTTAGAAATGAGTGGTGAGTAGTTATCGTATCACTGGATTGAGCTTACTTCAGTATTCTTCGGAACGTAAGTTTGTTTATGTTCTGCGTGATATAGATTTGTAGATTGATTAAGGTGTATAATTTTGTGATTGGGATGTAGATACGGAATTTGTGTTTCAACTTCCTTACACGTTTTAATGGTAGTTTCCTTATTTGCATCAGGCTTTATTGTTGTTGACTTAAGTATTGAATCCTTGTTTGGGGTGTCCTCCGTTTGAACGACAACCTCTGAGTACGTTTTTACTTCAATAGGGTTTGTATTTGCCTGAACTGCGAGATTAATGGTATTGATGTTTGTTTCTTCGACTTGGACTTCTACATCTTGAGAATTTGATGCTTCCTTTGTGACAAGTCCTTTGAACTTATTCGTCAATGATTTCTTTTCGTCCTTAATTTTTTTAATTTGTTTGAGAAGATTTTGATTATGATTTTTGAGACATAAGCATTCCTCATTATTTGGATCAACTTTATTTTGGCCTTTATGCTTATCGTCTTTTAAACACTTGATTTGTTCTATTAATGTTTGGTTAAGGCTCTTTAAACATAAATTTTCTTCTTCTTGTTTTAATAAACTCTCTTTGAGTTCCTTTTTTGATGCTCTAGCTTTCTTGACTTGTTCGAACAACTTTTCTTGGTGTTCTCTGAGGCGCGAAACTTCTTTGTCTTTGCTGGAGATGACTTCTTCAAGCTCTCTTTGCTTCTTTGATATAGTTTTTTTGTTATCTTTGAACATCAAATCCGAGATATCCTTAAAGTCTTTTGATGCAGACATTAATGATTTTGACTCCATTGTCATGTCTCGAAATGTGATCATTTTCCCCTTATAAGGAAAAGTCAAAACTTGTTTCTCTATGTTTAACATGACTGTACCCAAATCCTTAAACCAAGATTGACCGAGAATGATGTCAATCTTTCTATCATACATAGTTACAACATGAAATTGAGATATGTACTCATAATGATCTATTGTCACTTGTAAATCACTAATTAGTAATTTCATATTCTTTTCTGTCACAAATATTTTTCCTTTCACCAATGCTTGACTCTAGAATTAATAGCTGATTTGCCAAATTAATGTTGATGTAGTTTTCCTCATCGTGTGTGTTGATAGCGATAATAATTTCTTTTCCTTGGATACTTCCTTTTAATGCAATTAATCTATGATCTATAACTGAAAGACCTTCGTAGGAAAATCGTTCTTCCTTCGTCTTTTTAGACTTGAGCTCCATTATTTCCATCATTTTTTTTCCATGATTGATCCCATTTTTGTTATGTTGAGTTCAGTTTATGTATTATGTAATTGCCCCTTTTTTTATGTAGCGACCAATAGTCGTATACGCAGCAAAAATATTTAAAATACTTCGTAGACAAACACATCCATTGTAGGACATAAATGTGTAAATTGTATATTGTATAAAGAATTGATGATATGATGAGTACAAATGAAAATGAGGGCTTGCTTATATACCCTAGGCATGTTCCCTTTCGCGAATGGTCATGTCTCTAAGACATGCCTATTCATTATTAACTAACTTATCATTAGTTAATTACTTATTATGTATTTTTACACTTACATTTATATTTATTATTATTTATATATGAATTATATTCATAACATAACCTCTCTCTTCAAGAAGCTTTGTCCTCAAAGCTTACTGATGAAAGACTTGATCTCCTTTTCTGTTTCGAATGTCTTCCCGTCTCGACATTGTCATCTTCGTTGATACAAGTTGATATGATCCTCTAAGTGACAAACAAAACTGTCGCATTGAGAAGGGATCAAACCATCCTAGATTGATCTTTTGAGGAATCAAATTTTGTGCTGAATAGTTATCATAACACTGGATTCTGCAAACTCCAGTATCCTTGGGAACATAATTTTGTCGCTTATTTTCCGAGCGACATTGGTACGTATTTGATTGGAAAGTCTGCTCTTGTGGTTCGAATGTCGATAAATAATTCTTCTAGTTGGAATTTCCCTTATCATGTTAGTGGTTGTTTCCTGACTTCCTTCAGATGTTGTTGTTGTTGAGTTGATGACTGAATCCTCATTTGGAATGTCCATCGTTTGAACTGCAATTTCTGAATATGTCTTCACTTCAGTAGGTTTATCCTCTGCTTGAGTTACAATTTTGACTAGATCAGTATTGGTTTCCTTATCTTCAATTTGGACGGAGACAATTGAAGACTTCAATACTACTTCTTGAAGTTGTTCTAACTTGTCATTTAGTGATTTCTTGTCACTTTTAAGCTTCTTTATTTGTGTAAAAGTAAGGCTTGGTTATGATTTCGTAGACGTGGAAGTTCACCATTTTCTGAATCGTTGACTTTGACCTTAGTATCATCCTCTTTATCTTTTAAATTTTTTATTTTCTCTAACAATTTTTTATCAAGGGTTTTTAGGCAGAAATTTTTCGTTTTCTTTATCTGATAGATTCTCCTTCAATTCCTTATCATAACTTTCTTTTTCATGTTTTAGTCTTTGTTTCTTGACCTTGGACTTTTTGATCTGTGAAAGTAATTTCTCATTGTGGTCCCTTAGATGCCAAATTTCTTCGTTGCTTTTCGTTGATTTTTCATGAAACCGATCTTCGAGATCTTTATATTTCTTTTCTGATGTTTCATTCTTTTGTCAAAGTTTTGTGATTTTTTCTTTTAATTGTTTATTTTCATTTGCTCATCGTCTTGATGTTTTTTTGTACTAAATAATCTTCCACACCTTGGACATCTTAAAGTGCATTTTTTTTGAATATATGTATATCCAATTACATTTAGACAAGTTGGGCATTTAGTCCAAAATAATGATTCTTGTGTGGAACTTGTCTTTTCTTCCTTCATCATTTTCGAATTAGGCTCCATTTTCCTTGACTTGATGACTTTCCTTGGTATTTTTTTTTGTAACTTTAATAATCTTTTTTCTTTATAAAAGATTATATTCCCAACACCTTTTAATAAAATATCCCTATTACTTATAATACTTCCTTTATATAACCTTAAATATAGGCTTCCTTTAGTGATAAGTTCTTTGACTAAGTAAATTCTAGTTTTATTTATTTATTTTTATTTTTTAAAACTTTTTTTTATTTTTTATAATTTTTATTTTTTTGAAAAGTTACAACCCTAGTGAAACGTGGCTATTCACCTCTTTGGGATATAATATAAAATCTATGTCCACTTATGTGCCTTTGACTCAGCTAATTTTCTCCACGTAAAAAGTAAAACTTACCATTCACATAAAGAGGTTTTGTATTCCTTTTGTTCTTATTTTACCTTGAAAATACCATGGGCAATTACGATGGGTTTCTAAAACCACGAGCTTGTAAACCACGTAATGAAGAATCAAAATAATCTTATCTTCTCTTCCTTCTCTTACGTATAGTTTTTTTTATCATGCACTTTTTATCAATAATGTAGAACCCTTTTTTATTTTTTTCTTTCTTTTGGAACTATTTTCTTTTAATTTATTTTCCTTTTTTTAAAATTTCCTTCTCTCTTTTATTTTATTTTATTATTTAAAATTTTAATGGCCAAAGGCCTAGCGAAATGGAGAAACTCCAAAATTTAGTGTAGCGAATGCTTCAATTGTGATGGCAACAAGGTTGACAACTAGTTGAAGGCCAAAGGCCAGTGATCGGAGAACGTAGCTCTGATACCAATGTAGCGACCAATAGTTGTATACGCAGTGGAAATATTTAAAATACTTCGTAGACAAACACGTCCATTGTAGGACAAAAATGTGTAAATTGTGTATTGTATAAAGAATTGATGATATGATGATTACAAATGAGAATGAGGGCTTGCTTTTATACCCTAGGCAGGTGTCCTTTCACGAATGGCTATGTCTCTAAGACATGCCTCTTCATCACTAACTAACTAATCATTAGTTAATGACTTATTATTTATTATTACATTTACATTTATATTTATTATTATTTTATTATGAATTATATTCATAACACAAGACCATTTCAAGAAGTCAAAACTGCTTATTAACACAAAATATAAAACCCTAAGAGGGAAAAACCCTGACCTTAAGAGATGAGGTGGCAAAAATAATTCAGGACCTGAGGCCCATTGCCAGTGTCGCAAACATCCTGATTTTATCCCAAAATTGCGATTTTTTCGCCTAGCTGATGTTTGCCGATTTTTACCTATATTTTCATGTTTTTAACGTTTTTTTTGGTTTTTCGGACCATTGCTGAACTTATTTTGATGCCGATGTTTGCAACATTGACCATTACAAAGGTTATTCCATGCTGTGTGTTTGGAAATCATCAAAATCTTTGAAAACCCATGGTAAATGCCCGGAAAGTGCACCAAAATTTCAGGACCTAAAAAATTCTAGTAGAATTGCCAAGATGTATAACCATTCCTAGCCAATTGAAGAGGTGGGTGGCCACTGGTTTCTACCTGGATCACAACAATTTTTACAATTATCTCTTGGTTTAAAGATTCTAATAACTCAAAATAAAGTAAATATTTAATAATGTTCCTATTATAACTGAGGAGTTAAGTTTGTAACTTTATTTTATAATAAATTCATGTTATAAAGTTATCATGACCTATTGTTGATAAAGTCATAGTTAATATTTTGATGATGGTGTGATCCAATCCTCTCATTGAGGCTAAGGAAATCACTGACTGTTGAAATACACATTGATTCGAATGGTTCTCTCTCTATTGTTGACTTTGCATATTTTGCTATTATGTATGCAATTTCTGTTATGGTATTAGAGCCATAGAGTCAAGAAGATTTTAGGAATCACGATGAAGAAGCTGAAGCGTTGTGAGGTTGCATAACACAGAGTCAGCTTTGGAAGGTGGCACAAGTTGGAGAATCTAGGAGGAGAGAATTGGAAGTGCTGGTACAAGTTTCAAGATAGGTGCAACACAATTCAAGGTGAGTTTATCATGACATTCAAGTGAAAGCATGAAGTTTTAGGAAGTTAACATCTACACTTTCCACAACAGATTTTGGACACAACAAAATGTATGCATGTATTCCAAGGCAAATTTTGGGCACACATGTTGAGGTAGAGGAGTTTGCACAATGAAACCTGGGTGCACATCTCAAGCTGAAGATTCCACATAATGAAATATGAAATTAATTCCCAAGGAAGAATATTCTGCTGTGGAAACCATGCACAATTCTCGAGGCAACAGATTTTGAAAATAGAATTTGTGCCAAGCTTTTGAAGCACAATCTCTGTGCATTCTTGTTTCTGAAACCCATACTCTAAGTTGCACTGAAACGGAAACGGAAACGGATACGGATACGGGGTTTGAAACGGATACGGCAAATTTTCAAAAAATTTGGATACGATACGGCAGGAAACGCCATGTCATATATATAATATATATTAAAATATATATATATATATCAAAGTAACAAAAATCGCGCTTTTTTCAAGCTGCCGATTTAATCGACGATTTTTTGGACGATTTTTTGAAAAAATCGTCATCGCGATTTAATCGCGATTTTTTCGAAAAAATCGCGAGTCGATTGGTAAAAATCGTGCCTGCGTCGGACAGCGGCTTATAATGCGATTTTTTGGTTTTTATTTGTCATTTTTTGTTGGACAGAGTTGTTTATGAGAGCCAAGGAGAGAAGAAGAAAGAGCCAAGGAGGGAAGGAGGAGATTTAGAAGCCCAAGATTGGACAAAACTTAGAATTTCTTGCAATCCAAGCGAAGAAAAATCGAATTTGGACCAAGTGTTTCCGGCAAAACGTTTTTCCAGGTATGGGCATCAAATTTAACCCAATTTTTTTTTGTTTTTTTCTTGTTCTTTCATGGGTTTCTATTACCCATATATTTTCAATCATTTGTGATTGCATTTGGTTGTGTTTTTTTTGTTTGTTTTTGTTTTATTGAGAGGAGAGGGTTTATTTTGGTCAAAAATGCAAAAAATTGTTTGTTAAATTTTGTTTTTTATATTTCTTCTTGTGCTCTTAGCTTCTTCCCATTATTTTTGCTTGTGTTTCAACATGTATTTTTTCCAATTATTTTTGGATTGAGTTGAGGGTTTTTTTTTGGTGAAAAAAATCAAAATGTTGTATGTAAAATTGTAATTTTTATTTTTATTTTTTAACTGGCAATTTTTCTTGTGCCCTAGGTTCAAATTTCAACATTCAAAGTTCAAACTTCAAAGTTTCCAACATGCCAAGGAAATTAGATCCTTTATGGGAATTTGGTGAACCTGATGGGGGTTTTGACCGATCAAACTTGTCTTGCAAATTATGTGGTCAACACATGACAGGGGGAGTATACAGGTTGAAATACCACTTGGCACAAATTCCTGGGCATGAAGTAGGCCCTTGCAAAAACACCAATCCAGAAATAATCAAAAGAGCCATGAACTCATTGGGAGAAATAGAAACCACTAAACTCAGCAGAGCAGCTCTGAAAAGTCAAATATCAGGGTTTGTGGTTGAGCGTGAGAGTGGTAGTGGCTCTTCAGCATCAGCCTCTTCTACAGGCAGCCCCGTCGCTGCTGCCTCATTTTTTGTTCCTAGAACCACTCCCGGGGCACAGCCATCTATCTCCTCCTATCTTAAAAGAAAGGAGAAGGAAGAAGTTGATAAGTTGTTGGGCAAACTGTTTCTTTGGAGTGATATTCCTTTCAGTGTTGCCAGGACCAATCCATTTTATCAGTCTGCGATTGATGCTATCGCTGTTGTTGGCCCAGGATACAAAGCCCCTTCAGAGAATGACCTTAAAGGGCGCATTCTGCAAAATGAGAAAGCTGACTGCACCAAGAGATTGGAAGAGTTAAGGGCATCATGGGAAATCACAGGATGCACTGTTATGTCAGATGGTTGGACTGATCAAAGGGGTAGGACCCTTATTAACTTCTTGGTCAGTTGTCCCAAAGGGACAATGGTTATGAAATCTGTTGATGCATCTGCACATGTGAAAGATGCAAGATTATTATGTGATTTATTAGATGTGTTCATTACGGAGGTTGGGCCCCAAAATGTTGTCCAAATCATAACGGACAACGCTACAAACTATGTTTCTGCTGGCAAGATGCTTATGGAGAGGTATCCGAGCATATTTTGGACACCTTGTGCTGCACATTGCCTTGATTTGATGTTGGAGGACATCGGAAAGCTTGATTTTGTCAAAGAGATTGTAGAATCATCAAAGAGAATCACAAAATTTATATATAACCATGGATCTGTGCTTCATTTGATGAGGACATTCACCAACAATAAGGAGTTGGTGCGGCCTGCTATTACACGATTTGTCACTACTTTCATCTCTCTTCAATCCCTCTTGAATTCTAAGTGGGAATTGAAGAGAATGTTTGTTTCAGATGAGTAGCGTGCTTTGACTATCAGCCGCAAATCAGAGGGACAGGCCATCTGCAAGTTGGTGTCATATCAGGAAAGTTTCTGGGCTGGAGTGGAAGAGGTGTGCAGCATTAGTGAACCTTTGGTAAAGGTTCTTAGATTGGTGGATGGAGAGAAGCCCGCAATGGGCTACTTGTATGAGGCCATGGATAGGGCCAAAGAAGCTGTTCGCGGCTATTATGATGATAAGGGTGATGATGGGTTTCAGAGACAACTTCTTTTATGGGAAGTGATTGATGATCGATGGAACAACACACTCCATCGTCCCATTCATGCTGCAGGGCTCTTCCTGAACCCCGCATTTGCTTATTCATGTGGTTTTCTATTTGATGCCGAGGTCATGGATGGCTTTTTCACTTGTGTTCAGAAGATGGTGCCAAATCCATCAGAACGTGCAGAGATATCCAAAGAGATGGAGGTATACAGAATGGCAGGTGGCACCTTGAGCTTCGACATGGCTGTCCAGGATAGGACTGTTAAAATGCCAGGTAAGATTTTCATTATTTTAAAAATTTTCTTATGTTTGTAACTTTATCAGTTTATCTTATTTGTTGTAACTTGTAACTTGTAGATGCATGGTGGAGGAGCTACGGTGGCAGATTACCAAAACTCCAAAAACTTGCCATTAGAATACTCAGCCAAACATGTAGCGCTTCAGGATGTGAGCGCAACTGGAGTGTATTTTTTCAAATACACTCCAAAAGGCGCAACAGGTAAAAAACTTAACATATCTCGATTCTTAACTGATTTTTTGAATTCATTAAATATTTTTTAAATATTTAATTTATTAATTTATGACCCTTGTACAGGTTGGAGGGTCAGCGGCTCAATGACATGGTTTACGTCTACTACAATCTTAGATTGTGGGTGAGACAACTTGAGAGGACCCCTGATATGCAGGCCATCTCTTTAGATGCGATTGACACCACTGCTGAATGGAGGGTTGAGGCTGAGAGGCCTGTCATGGAGTCAGCCCCTGATTGGATAGAGCAGGAGGTAGTGGAGGGGGAGGACGAGGAGGAGGACGAGGAGGAGCAGCAGCAGCAAGAGGAGGAGGAGGAGCAGGAGGAGGAGGTGACACCACCTACCACTACTACCGGTAGAGGACGTGGTCTGCCTCTTTTAGCTCCTAGTGGTTCAGGTTCCCGTTCCGGTTCTGGTGCTTCATTTTTTTCTTCTAGAGCACGACAGAGCCCATTGCTAGTCCCGCCAGCTTCTTCATCTAGAGAGAAAGGCAAAGCTGTTGTATTTTCTCGCAAGAGGGGCAGAGGAAATCAATAGTATAGGACCATAGGTTTTATGGTGCATTGACATTCCTTTGTATATGACATTATGACTCATGATATGAGATACATTATTATATTTTTTGTTGATATTTTGAGGCTGAGTTGACTCTTGAGACTCAGGACTTAGTATTCAGGACAGGATTCAGTTTTATGTGTGATGTAGCACTAGACATGATATTACATATCTTATATATTAGTTTTTTTTTCATATTTATGTGTCAATGCATTTATTTTATGCTGTAGATGCTTTAGATATTAAAAAAATTGAAAAAAAATGAATATTTTTGTATGTTACGATTTTTTCCCGATTTTTACGATTTTTTCCGATTTTTTCCCCTCGGCGATTTAATCCTGATCGCGATTTTTGTTACTTTGATATATATATATATATATATATATATATATATATAAAATTTACATTGCCATTCATGATTCATATTTGAAGTTTGAGAATCTAGATTATATCTAAATAGTAAAAATGCATAATGCCATAATGATTAATCATGCTATTTTATTTCAGCACCTTTGCATTTGGCAATGGCAGTCAACTAATATATGCATGTTAAATAATTGATTGAATGGTCATTCATGCCCAGCTAACATGCCTATAAATATTAGATAACCTGCCTGTTGATAGCCTTGAGATACGACACTTCAGTGAAAAATATAATTAAAAAATTTAATATAAATTGTCAATTGAATAGGTCGGCTTCATCATAGTCATGTTGGCTCTCCTTTAAAAGACATGACGGTTCAAACATAGAAACATAAATACCAAGCTAAGGCATTTCATTGGTAACATAATCTCGGTGCAGATCAAGGAAAAGAACAGGTCGAAGAAAAAAAAGGAATTCACAAGGACTGCTTTTTTGAAATAGGTGAATATTGTGAAAGAATGAAGGAATGCTGAAAATTAAGACTAGAGGTTTAAACTTCAATCTTTAGTGGAGGCCGAGAGCTTACTGTTTAAGCCTTAAGGAGATCGTATTGCAATTTGCAACAACAGTGATTTTGACATTTGTTTCTGTGTTTCTGAAATGGATCAGGAAATGAAATCTAGGAGGGAATAGCAGTTTAGAAATAACACCAAGTTGTGATGTGCTTGTTCTCACTGGCACAGGCCCCAGGGTTGTCACCGTTTTCTGTCATCAGTGTATCGGGCCTCGGCTCTCAATGATGATTATTACTCGACTAAAAATTAAAATCCGATTCAGTGCCTATACAGTAGTGAAATATGTAGTATTAAATTTAAAGTTTAAAGTGTATCGTTTATAAAAAGAAGTTAGAAGTTAGAACCTGAGCAGTAGCACGAAGGCACTTGCGGCTGGCAGCTGCTCGGACGACGGAACGACGGGTCACGGAACTCTGTTGCAGCTTGCTCTCTTACTCGGACGTCCGACCGGCGACGACGGAACTGGAACTCTGTTGCTCTTTGAAGTTTGCGGGCACAACTCTTTGCGCGGAGGATTAATCTCTCACAAGGGCGTCTCAATCACTCGGGAGTTGCTCTTTGCAAGTTTGCGACGGAAGATATCTCTCACAGTCACTCGGAACCCTTTGCGGCGGAAGATAAGAGTTAAAAACGAACTTCCCTTTCCAAATTACACAATCAACGATAATGTTTCCGGCGAAAATGATCGATTAGGGTAAAAACGTTTCTAAAAATCGTGAAACGGTTCAAATTTTTTCAAATACGTTTCAGATTTTGATAAATACGTTTCAGATTTTGAAATACGTTTCAGATTTTTTAACAAATACGTATCCAACTTCAAAAACGAGACGGAAACGGCAATTTTCGGGAAAAAAAGTATCCAAAATTTCGGAAACGGATAAGATACGGATCCAAGGTGTTTCCGAGGAGTTTCGTACAGGTTTCAGTTTCTGAAACGGGGATCCGAGTTTCCGAGGGCCAGCCTAGGCGTTTCCGGCAACTTAGCCCATACTCTTTTCAAAGTTTCATGCAACTTAGATCAGATATCTGTATTCAGCGTGCTCCTCAGAAGTGTTTTTTGCCCTGTATCTAGGTTTTGGCAATATTTTGTTGAATTGGTAGAAGAATATAAAGTAAATCATATTGAAAATTGAAATAGACCAAATTTAATTTAATGGGATTGATTTATGCTGAGGAAAAGAGTAAAAAGTTTCATAAACCACTATGCTAAAGGCTAAGCCTTGAATCTTCTGTAATAAACAAACTGGATCCTTACATGATGGCTGCAAAAGGTAGATAAGTACGATGCAACGTTCTATTAAGCATGATATTTTGTTTAGTCTGAACAGAAGAAGCCAACTTTTAATTGGATTTTTCTTCTTCTTATAGAATGGTATGATGAATATTTGTTAAAAGCTATGTTACCAGATCCGCCATGCCAAAGTGCTGGATCTGCGGATCCCCGGATCTGGATCCGAGGGGATACGCCCCAAGCATTGGTCTGTGGATTAAGTTGTCAGCGCAAAATTTAGAAGCAGATGTCAGTGCAAACATCAAAATAAAAAATGTCTGCGGAGTTAATAGATAACAGTTAATATGTGCGAATAAGTGGATTATTCAATTGGCGTCAGCTACACAAGATAATTAAACGTCAACTAAAGTGAAAAAAAATCAAAAGAGGGAATAATAAACCACCATCCCATTAAGAAATTGATTTTGGTCAAGCAATGATTCAAATGAATTATTAACGGATGTAAGCGAAATTAGAAAATTGAGCTGTCAACCAAAATAAAAAAAATCGAAGGTGTGAATAAGCTAATTAGCTTTGTCGCATATATGGCAAGCCACCAAACATTTAAACATTTTAATTTAATATTTATTCTTTTTTGAATCGTAAAAAAGTAAGTTTTATAAATTAAGTTTCATAACCATGTAATATAAATATAATAAATATGAATTAAAGTATTTATAAATATAATAACTATGAATTAAAGTATTTATAAAAATGCATTAATTTTAATATTATTAAATTAATAATTTAAAAAAAATATTATATAGAAATTATATATTTAAAATTTAAGTATTTTTATATTAATTTAATTATATTTATAAATGATACATTAATTTTGATATTATTCATGTAATAATTAATTTTATAAGTACCAAAAATATTATATGTTTTTAGTTTTATTTTTATATAAATTTAAATTTAATAATTATAAAATATTTTATATTTGTTTATACTTGCTGTTTCCTTGTCGTATTCGGATCCTGGCTTTTCAAAAAACTGGCGTATCCGTATCCGTATCTGTATCCGGATCCGAATCCTGGTAACTTAGGTTAAAAGCTACGTAGCTAGTGAAAATTATGCCTTAAAAAGAGGAAATGCATATTACTTCTTCAATTGTTGGCCTCATTCTTCAAACAATATTTGAAGGGCTATAAAATTAATCACCAAGCTCATTTGGAATCAAATGAGGAAAAGCCAATATGAATGATTTCAAGAACATACCAGTTTGAAAATGAGATCTACTTCAGAACTTTGTAACTAATATTGGCTGCAATGTCTAAGCTATTTTAAGTATTCTAAGAGCTGTGGTTATAGAAAGTTTGAGCCTCACCTGTTTGTGTAAACTCTAAACTTTTTCCATTTATATTCCAAGTTAAAATGAAAAATCAATTGAGAAAAAGCTACATGACGGGTACATGCAGACACAGAACATGTATGTATATTGGGTGGGTGGGGGACCATGTATATATATATCTTTTTTCGAAGAAATATAATCCCTCGCTTGTCCATGTTTTAATCATTCCAAGTGAGGATGCTGGTACCTTGCTAGCACCCTGTCAAATTCCCAGCTTCTTCCCTGCTTTTTCCAGATGGAGAAGGGTAGAAACTGCCAGCCAAAATACCAGCTGATATTCCCAAAGGTCTCAATGGGATTTGTCCCAAGAGCTCTCTTAACTTTGCATACAAGCATCTATCAATCAAGCCAATCAAGCTAACCTGTAGGGCTTTAAATAAATAAATACTTAAAAACTAAATAATATTACAGAAATAAAACATAGATTAACAAAATAGAATTATATCAAACATGTCAAGATACACATGAACACAATTTTTGATTTTTTTTTTGATATTTTGTAAACATTCTTTGCTGTCCTTTGTTGGACATGTCAGGGTCTATGCTGTCGAAAGTATTGGACATTGTGGAACATGTGTCCTGTTGCTGCACAAACTAGCAGGCCTTGTAAACAGGCAAAAGCTAGAGGGCACAACAACACTTTGGACAGAGGCCCACTGTCACTGTTGGACATTGGGTTCAACGCTCCCCGTGTGTTTTGTGACATGGCCTAACCGCCTTTCGTGGATCCTAATTCTGGCGATTGTAGCGGAGACTAATACTTGCGGGTTTTGGTTTAACGACAATCGTGATTCCAACATTCACAACAACATAAGTCACCTACACTTCTCGGATTTTCACCGACGGGAGGAGTACCAGTATTACTCACTTGTGATATGTGTGTGTCTATGATAGGTTTGAAGTGAGGAAAGGTGGCTCATTCAATGGAAGGTTTCAACAAAAGTATGAGCTTTGGGAGAAACTAGTAAGACCTTCCATGAAAAACCCCTTTGAAAGGTGGCACGAGACCTAGGGTCGAGATATATAACGAGATTTGAGTGCATCCAGGTCCAGGTAGATAAGGCGATGAATGATTTACTTGAACAAGAGCTAAAGAAAACACCTTCAAAGAATACCCAAGTTGAAGGATTAGCTTCTAGAGTTCCCTCTTGATTCAAACATAGATATTCATCTAGATGTAAGTTTTACACGGATGCAAAGTAACATTATGCATACAAATACAATTGTGACATATTCATCAATGATCCAATAGGAGAAAGACAAGATACTGTAGTTTTCTCATTAATTCATCAAAATCAAAATGTGTTACATAGGTAGTACAATGCCAATGGCAAATAGAAATAGCAAATACAAAACAACTACAAGCCTCAAGGCAGTAGGTAGCTCATGAGTCGTCAATCTTCATCATCAAAATCAACATCACTGTACTCATCATCATGGGCACCACTGCTGCATCCTCCTCCTCTGTATCCAATGTCATCTCTACATTTGCTGGTGTGGAGGATGATCCCTCTACAGTATCACCATCATCAAATGTGACAAGCTCTAGCACTGGCTCATTGAGATCCAAGTTGGCCAATGCCAACTCAACACTGCTGTCCATACAATCAGGAAAGACATGCCACATCTTTGTCTTTCCCTTCAACCACTCATCCCTATGCCTGTAAATAAGATGAATGTTGTTGTGCACATACACCATTGTCTTTGCCCTGGACTGCTCAAGCCTGCTCTTCTTGACGCTATACAAATTCCCATATGTGCTCCAATTCCTCTCGCAACAAGAGGATGAAGTCACTTGAGAGAGGAGCCTCATGGCTAACTACTGTAGAGGAGGGCTTGTTGCCCCATGAGTTTCCCACCAAGAATAGGGCTTCTTAGCCCCCCTTGTCTCTAATCACATCATATCCGGCAAATCGACCAGTGCCAGTGGAAAACTCTATATAGGCATCCACCTCATCAAGGGATGCTCTATTATGAAAATCCGCCTGAATGCATCTTTCCTCCCTTGTGAGATTTCACCATCCATGTGAGGAGGGAATCTGCGGAAAGGTCCACCATTCAGCCACTCATGGTTGTAGTATTTTGGGTTCAAGGAGTGAGCCAAACAATGTAAAGGTGTGCAATTCTTGTCCTCTGGTGATGTCTCATACTCGGGGCACTCACTCTGTAAAATAATGCTCCTCACAGACTCAATCATGGAATTCCATCCCTCATAAACCTCTCCTAGGATGGGTTGGTCTGTATCTACAAATCGAAGCAAAGAAATGATAGGGTCCATGATCCGAATAAGTAGATCTACCCTCTCCCACTATGCCTCATCTAACACTGTGTCCTTCACTCTTTTTGAGGCTGTTTTATCTGTCTTTCTCCAAAAACACCAAAACTCTGAATTAACCATGACCCCAAGAGCGGTCTCGACCTCCCTAAACCTCTTCAACATGATGAATGAAGAGGAAAATCGTGTATCGACAATCTTCAACAATGATAGATTAGTGTACTCCTTGTAGATAGTGAGGGCATTTGTATGGTTTTGTACAAAGTTGCGGATATGCCATGCATCCTCAATAATGCTTCCAATCTAAAGCACATCAGAAGCAATGGATTTAATTGCTAAGTTCAATGAATGGACAATGCAAGGTGTCCAAAATACTTGTGGATTAATGCTTCCATAATCATCATGCCAACAACCTTGCAAACAGGTGCATTATCTGTAATTATTTGCACACAAGAATTTGTTAAACACACACATGGTGTATGAGAAGATAAAACACACACATAGAAAGATAAGCATTCGTTGATTTTCTATTACTCATAGATGTACATTTATATTACATTAATGTGACTCTTGGATTCATCTTCCAAGGTCACTTGGACTCCTTTGTGACTATTCGCCTTCCACACCTATCCATAGAGGATTAGGTGTCCAACATTCCCCCCCTTAATTCGAAGGGGTATGTGTGAGTCCAAGAAGAGAGTTGTAATAAATCTGCAAAGTATGCATGGCAACACTTAGGCTAAATCAACTCTTTGAAATGTTGGCATAAAGAGGTGGTTTAAGGATGACCACCAACACTGGAACGCAACAGTTATTGCAGTTCCTAGAATTCTTCCAAAACTGGCAAGAAGCTGAGGGCTTTTGCTAGAGGAAGTGTCCCTCATATTTGAAGAGGGAGACCTTCAACCTAAAAGAAGGAAGTCTACAACTTGTGATGGTTTAAGGATGACCACCAACACTGGAATGCTTGATGCATTTCCCGGAACTCTTCCAAAGTCGGAAAAAAGCTTAAGTCTTCTGCTAGAGGAAGTGTCCTGAAAGAGGAAGAATATCAACCTCACATAGATGGTTTAAGGTTGTCCACCAACCAAAGGCATGCTCATGGGCATCCGTGTCTCTGGCTACAACTCTGAATCTGGAATGACGAATTGTGGCTGAGGCTCGCTTGGACTGCTGTGTCTTTGGCTACAACTCTGAATCTGGAATGAGAGATTGTGGCTCAGGCTCGCTTGATGTGGTGTCGAAGCTTGTAGATGACCACCATTTCCCCCCCTGTCAGGTACAAGGTGAGATGATGGCGAAAACTCAACTGCAAGTTTGCTCAATATTCGAGAACAAGTTCCGACATGTGACTTAAACATCTTCTTGGCTGTTGATGCCCATTGCCAAGAAGCAATCCATCCAAGATGAATCTTTGTTCTTGTAGGAGGCTTGTTTCTGAAGCATCTGTGTGAAGAATGGGTGTGCTGACCACAGTGCTTGCATGGGTGAAGATCGAAACAATGATCTTTCATATGGCCAACTCGATCACAGTGTTGTCATTTTACAATTTGTTGTTGCTGCTTTGGAAGAGGAGCAGGATCTGGAATAGCTGCAGGTGAACTGTCATAAAGAAATCCGACACTCTGAAATTTGATGGGCTTGGAGTAGTTCGGAATATGAAAGGACAACTCCTTGTCATATCCAAGACCAGTTCTGTGCTTGTTGTGGACAAGCTCTTCCCAAGGTCTGATGATGGGCTTGGGAAGTGTAGACTGAGCTGTTGCATTTCCATGTAAATCTGCTCTTGTACAAGGAACTGAATGTGAATCGACTGCAACTTTATATTCTTGCTTCTGATGGGAGTCCCTCTCAATTTTCTGAACAGAAACAGGTTCAGAATGATGAATCTTTTGTTGAAGCTCATCTTGCTGAAGCTGAGACTCCAACTGCAAAAACTCAATCTTGTCTTGTGCATTTTGCAGAGAGGTTTGAATATATGTGAGAGTGTCTTTATTGACTTTAACTGTGCTTTCAGCAGTAGACATGATTAAATTTCTCAATAACTCTAATAACTTGTCAATTCTCTCCATTTAGAAAAGAACTATATGCAGATAATACTTCCAAAGAGCTTTCAATTTCTAAAACACTCAACGCCTTACTCTCTTTGCTTTCAACCACCAATGTGCATATAAATCAAGGTATGAGAGAAGCATGCAATATACTCAATGCAACACTTCAGTTCAGTTCAAATGACCAACATATCTCAAGAGTGATCAACTGAAGTAACATGCCATGAACCTCCCATACATCATAACATATAGTCAACGCACATATAAAAACCACCTTAATGTCGCACTTTGCATAGGTTTCTGGGTATAAATTCACTAACCCACAGACATGTATAAAATCTACCCAAAAGACTCATTATTCAACACACACAACTTACTGTCCTCAACTCACTGCCCTCAACCGACCATTAAGCAATACAAAGAACACACCCCCTTCATTCAATGATTAAAAGGTTATCAATAGTGCTCAGATGTCAGTCAAATGAAACAAGAAACTTTGACAGAGGCCAAAAATGTGGGCTCTCTTCCATTGAAATCTTTAAGACGAACAGATTTTATTAGTGTCAATTGCAACAGAAGGTTACAAATTTTGACTTTCGATGAATTTGGTAAATAGTATAAGTGAATTCTCATAATAAAAGAGCATTGGGCATTCGGATACCTTCACACCACGATTGAGGCCAACCTCGACCTTGTAGCTTCCTACCAACGTCCAGGTTTGAGATAGAGCCCTAAATTAGCAGAGAACAAAAGGGCTTCATCATTCAATGAGCTGGCTACTCTCTTCCTCAGACCGCTTCATCTCCTTCTCAACTTCCATCCGCTCCCCTTCAACTCCTCGGCTCCCTTACAGCTCCTCGGCTACGGTTTGAAAGGCTCTGAATTTAATTGCAGACATAGACATCACCATGGCCGGACCATATGCACCAGTGTTGAATCGGGGGTGCTGACTGTTAATGGCGTTCCCGTTGATTCTTACATTACAAGGTTTACTTGGGATGAAGCCAAGTACCCAGTCATGTCACCTCTCCGAGAACTTGTGGAGGGAGCAGGAGACGGTGGAGGCTGTAGTGAGCGGGAGCAACAGATGCTACGGGAGGAGGATGAGGCTGCAAGTAATGTGCAAAGAGGGAGCAACCGGAGGCAACGTGCAGTGCGTATTGGTGGGAGGAGGCAACGTGCAGTGGGAGCGACAGTGTTATGGGAGGAGGTAGCAATTTGGAGCATCGATATACGCGGGCATTTCACTGATTAGAGAATGGGCTACTCTCTCGATCTGTGAATTGGTTGGAATATTTTCAATTCTTTTTCAACAGTGATACAGACAGAGTCGGTAACTTAAGAGCGAGCAAAATAAGGATGTAGGGGATGAGAAAAGCCAAGTTTTGCAGCACATGTATGGTGATAGTTCATCGCAAGTACTTCTGAATCCACTTCCTGAAGAAGAAGACAAGTCGATACAACGATTTTCATTATCCGCTAATTATAACCCCATCTTGCACCGCAGAGAAATAGGGTTAAAGATATCCGGGGACTTTCCTTTCATTTTTCAGGATAATTATCACGTGCAAGCCTTCGATACTATCGACCCATCGATCGATATCAGCGACACGGTCTTGCTAGTTGAGTTGATATTAGTCTTCGGGAGCGTGGACTGCCAACAGGAATCATCTTTCAGAATAAAATCGAGTATGCTTGTTACAACAACAATAATGATTCCTTGATAATCGTAATGGAGGAGTTGGAGAATCAATTCTGATAGATTACAAGCATAACAATTTCAGCAATAAAAGCCAGAGACTGCGTGTTGAAAGAGGCTGCATATGACGGTTTCAAGATTATGGGTGTGTCAGAAAGGCATAGAGAAATCTGAATGGTGCGCAAAATTTACAATGGGCAGTGAGACAGTTCTGCCAGGAGCAGGCAGATAGGGAGTTACAAGGGCAGGAATGCCAGAAATAGAGTTGGTCAGAAAACCACCGACTCACAATAATTAGGTAGGGCAGGAATAGGAATATACTTGCCGCTCTGATACCATGTTAAACACACACATGGTGTATGAGAAGATAAAACACACACATAGAAAGATAAGCATTCGTTGCTTTTCTATTACTCATAGATGTACATTTATATTACTGTTATGTATATTTTATTATTTATTAATTAGATTTAGTTATCTTAGGTTATTAACTGAAAAGGCATGATCAAAGATCATGCCTCTTCGCCAAGGGACACCTTGAGGCTGTATTTAAAGCCTAGGCGATCCCTCATTGTAATCATCTCATCTTTTCATCATTAATAATATATATTTATCAGTTTTTACCAGAGTTTTTATACTCCATTGGTATTGGAGCCATCGCTCTTTGGATCTGTGTGATCATCAAGTTAAAAAAATTTTCGAAGGAAATTTTTTAAAACAAGCCGAAAGTCTCAGATCTTGCTGTCAATACCCTCGGACTCTGTGGCAAACACAGCGTTTAAAAAGAAATACAACGTTTAAAAAGAAAGACTCAGATCTTGCTGTCGATACCCTCGGACTCTGTGGCAAACACATCGTTTAAAAAGAAATACAGCATTTAAAAAATACAGCGTTAAAAAAGAAATTCGGAACGGTTACGTGGTAGCAGTTTCGGTGGTGGGTGCTAGGTACAGCGGCTGAGAATATTAAACAGTGGTCGTTTTCTACAGCGTTTAACCATATTAAACGCTTTCAAACCCGCTGTCTTTAATTCCTGTGCAAAACCGCTGTCAGATATTAATAATCGATTGTTTAAGTTATACGAACAGGGCATTGGTATCGATTCACCTTCCGCCTGTGCCCCCACTCCCCACGTCAACACGTCCGAGTTGGTCAAAGTCAGAAACAAATCTGGTCGAGTGGAATTGCGTTTAAAATTTTTTTTTGTTAAAAAAGATTGTCGGAAACAGGCGTCGTTTAAAACGGGACGGCAGCGTTTAAAGATCGATTTGTTAAATTATAAGTTAAACGGCATCGATATATTGGTAATAGCTTGTCAAGTTATATAAGGCATCATTTAATAATCGATTATTTTTATTATTATATAAAATATATAATATATAATTGAAATTGATAATTATATATATATATATATATATTATAATTATATAATTTATTTATATATATATTATAATTCTCATATAATAATTATATATATATAATAATTATATAATTAAATTATATATTATATAATTTTTAATTAAAAATTATATATATATATATAATAATTATATAGTAAAAAAAAAAATTATTAATTAATTAATTAATTAATTAATTAAAAAAATTAATTAATTAAATATTAATTAATTAATTTTAAAAGAAAAAAAAAAGAAAAAAAGAGGAGAAACTGGCAGAAAGGTATTCCCCACCTCATACACGCTCGATGTCGTCGTCAATGTCGATGGCGGAATTCCAGAAGAAATTAGGAGATCTTGAGAAGCAAATCAATAACAATTCCGAAGAATTCGGAAAAAGATTAGTCAATCTGGAAGGTACAGTTTCAGGGCACTCCAACGACATAAAAAAAATCCATGATACAACAAATCGCATAGAAAGACAAATGTGGCTAAATCATCACGAGACCACAGAAGCAATGAACAAGCAGAACGAAACAATGAACAATATGACAGAACTCTTCAACAAGCTAAATGATAAAATAGATAAGTTGGGTTAGACACAATCCCCAACATCTCCTAGCAGGGAACCAAATCAACAAAACAGTACCGCAGATTCAGGGAACTCGGGAGAGCATCAGGAAAAAACCGATTCCCCACATCATCAAGAAGATAGTAATGCAGATTTTCAAAACAAGCAGCTCTGGAATGTATTCGCTAATCAATATCCCCTTCTTGTTCCACCATTAGCATATCAGCGCAAAGCCAAGATCGACCTACCCAAATTTGATGGCAATGAAAAAAATAGCGTTGCGTGGCTTAATAAGGCAGAAGAATATTTTGAATTTTATGACATTACTAGTGATGATGAAAAAATTAAACATGCTTCCATGAAAATGGAAGGAGAAGCATATAATTGGTATATGTGGTGGAAAAAGACGACGCTCGCTATCAGTTGGAGGAAATTTAAAGATGCATTCTTCAAAAGGTTTCAAGGCATAAAAGAAGAAAAGTTCTTTTCAACGTTTATCAAATTACGCCAAAAAGGAGATGTGGATGAGTACACGCGAGAATGGGAGACTTTGGCAACACGAGTACCCGGATTATCGGAATCTCGTCTAATCCAGTCTTACATCTCGGGACTTAAAGTCCACATACAAGAAGAGCTAGAACTACATGAAATCACGTCTGTAGAAGTAGCAAGGCAAAAAGCAAAAGCTGCTGAAAAGAAATTGGAAAGACTATCAAAACCAGAAAAAGTATATTCGAGACGACGGTTTCCTCAATCTACGTGAACACAAAGCTGGAAATAGCAGTGTAAATCAACTCATAAACATGGGAGACCAATATGGAGACATAAAATCATGTATTATATCAGCAAATCAATACATAATAGTGAGGCATGAATCATATACTATGAAGGAACAAGCCTCCCATAAGAAATCACTCCACAAATGAGCTGCTGTCACAATACAAGAATGCCGGAGACTGCTACAGCGCAGTTATAAACACACTGCTACAACAAAATAATGTACAAAAGATGTAGGGCTGTTATATGCCTCAAAAGATATGCCCAATACAGATCTAGGCTCAATACAAACTCCTACAAAGAACTCGGAAAGGGTTTTCAGAAATACACCCTCTACAAGATGGGATCTAAAGCCCAATGGCTGAAGAATTACTGCAAACTGAAGAACAAGAGTGTACGAGGCTGAAATATAATAGATCTGATGCAGATACCCTCAAAGGTCTCCTCCCATGAAAGGATGAACCCCTCAATCACAAGAAAACACTACAAAGGAACCACAAGATCTTCCACTGAAGCTGCCCTCCAAAATAACGCAATTCCCAGCTGGAACAACGCTGGAAATGATGGGAAATATATGGCCTGGTGCCAAAGATCTGAAATATGCTCAAGAACTCTCCAGACAGATCTCCCAAGAGAAGGAAACCTTCCTCCTATGAGAAACTAGCTCAGAAAGTGGGATTCTAACCCCTCCACTGTTGCACTCTACAACACAACACAATAACCTGCAGAAATTGTGCTGACGAAGAAAGCTGTAGCTTGGCCTATAAACCTGAATGTGGAAATGAATACAATACTCTTCCAAGAGGCCCCTCAAGGAAAGAGGTGGGATTCCCGCTCAGGAACACCCAGTGCTAAACAACACAGCTACCTTGCTAAACAGCAAGAGGAAGCAAAGTCTAAGCAGACCAATATCAAATAATGATCTAAAACATAACCCCATTGGCTGCCATCCTCTTCCTTAAATAGAGTATGAGCTTGCTTGCCCTTGGCCCCACTCAATTAGGTCATTTCCTTCATGAGATCCATCTCCCTCCAAAACTGCGTTATTCCTTAATTAATCTCCACTCCTCCATAACAGCGCTGTTGACTTGGTCAAAGTTGACTGAATCAACATGATCCAACCCCTGTTCATACTTGAAGGTGCTTTATTTAGCTGCTATAATGGTCCCCTTTCACACTTGAAGTGTTTTTATTGTTGCGAAGGAGACTTATGGGCCTTCCCACCCACTTATTCACCTACCTAGTGATAAAACAACTATAATATTCTATTTAGCTTGAAGGCTAAATTTTTGGAATATTACAAACACTGTCCTCCAATGCTGAGATGGATTTGAGGTTATTCCTCATCCCTAGCACATATAGAACATCCGACACTTTCAAGGAAGGTTTGGATTCCCTATCAAATATCAATGTCCCCACACTGACTGCTCTAACAATGCTGTTGTCTCGGAGTACTACCTCTATATTAGTGTCACTCTCTGAAAGCTCTAAGAAGTACTCACGGACTCTGTCATATGACGTGAAGCCCCACTGTCAACATACCAAATACCTGAAGATGCTTCGAAAAGTCCTCTATCTCTGCTGATGCTACCATGGTCTTGTCCTTTCCCTTCATCTTCTTCTCCGGACACACAACTGCATAGTGTCCCATCTTCTGACATTTCCAACACTTCACCTTGGAATAGTCCTTTTGTGTGTTCACCTGCTTACCTTTACCTTTGCCTTTGCCCCACCACCACTTGTGGAAGCTTGCTTCTTTCCCTTGCCTTTCTTGCCTCCTACTAACAATGCTACATTGTCATCCTCCTCAACTGGTTTGGCTGCCCCAAGCTGGTTCCTGTATGCAATCAGCCCACAACCTCTCCCAAGTGGGAAGGGTCTCCCTTGCAACGATCCCATCAAGAAAGTTTAGCGATGTACTGGGAAGGCCATTCACTGTAATCCGCACCAACTCAGTGGGTGGAATGACCTCTCTAACTGTTGCCAGCTCATCTCTCACATTAGTGATCTTTGTGAGGTATGCAGTAACATTATCAGTCTTTGCCATCTTAATGTCCTTCAGCTTCTCCCTTAGGACCATTTTTCTGTTCTCATTGGTACTTCGGTAGAGATTGGTCAAGACTGTCCACATTTCATGAGCAAGTCTCTTTCCTCTCACATGAGGAATGCAATGGTCTTTAATACTTTCCAGAATTAGTCTCTTACCCTTGTTATTTTTCTTGTTAAAGTCTGCCAATTGAACAACGTCAGTAGGCACATTCACAGGGTGCTGTTGGGTATGCACTATTATACCCAGACTTCTGCCTCCTCAAAGATGCTTTGCATTATTTCTTTCCATGTACTGTAGTTGCTATGCCCATCCAACCTATCCTCCACCCTCAAGCACAAAGACATGCTTGCTGTCCTAATAAACTGAAAATTTCACTGCTGTGGTAAAGGTTTAGTTTTCTGTGTGTAAAATCAGCTTGCTGTAATTTTTTTTCTTTGCTGTCCCAAACTGCACTTTTCAGCAAACCTGCTTCTGATACCATGTAGAAATTTTGACCCAACCCCGGTTATCAGTTTCTCTTTATTACTTCCATGTAGTTAAATGCCCATTCCCATAACCATACATTCAACAAGCTGGAAATAATAAAGATTTTTTGAAAACAAAAATTCTGGAAATTTCATAGTGCTGAAAATGCAGAAATAAAAAACCAGAAAATATATCAGCCACACACACAGAAAATGGCACGTTTATTTTTGGTCAAGGTGACCCTTGAAAAACTCCCTACAACTCTTGGGAAAAACCAATTCGAAAGCTCTTCTTTATTTATGATAAATAGCTTTTACAGTGAGATAGAAATACATAGAAAATTTCAGTAACCAAACAAATACAACTTATCTCGTTTTTCGTGCTTAACCACTGCCTCGGAAAATGTGAAAACAACAAAACAGGAACAACAATACACGCTGTACGGACTCCTTGAATTTCGTGCCCATAAAACACAACAATAAATGCTGCTGTACGACCTCCTTGAAAAGTGTGCAGAACATCAATAAATGCTGCTGTACGACCTCCTCAAAATGTGTGCAGAGGGACAACAATAAATGTTGTACTATTTCTGCCTCAATTTTCGTGCACAGGGACAACTCAGTGTACAGACTGCCTCGAAAATTGTGCCTCAAAACCAGCAATAAATGCCCTCGAAATTTGTGCCAAAATTGCTGTACGACTGCCTTGAAACTCATGCCAAAGCTGCTTACAGTTCTGCCTTGAAACTCGTGTCCAAACTGCCTTGAATTGTGTGCCAACCTTGCTGTAAGGATTTGTTGAAATGCTGCCTCAGTATGCGTGCCAAGGTTCTGCTCTCCTTCACCTCACTGCTCAAAAATCTCCTTGCTCTCTTCTCCTCCTCCTCTCAATCTGCTCATGAAAGACTGAATGATCTTTTCCCTCTTTTCCTCCTTTAACCTAAACCTAAGTGACTTTTGGGGAATCCCTAAATCCAATGGCTGAGATAGCTTTAGATCTAGGGCTGAGATTAAATGTACATTTAAATCTCACTTTATATTTTTTAATTCACCCCACTTTAATAAAGACCCTCTTAGTCATTTATTTCCAAAGTCACTTTTCACTTTCTAATTTCACATTGACTTTATTAAAGTCACTTTAAAATTAGACTTAGTAACTTTATCACTTAAAGTCACTTTTAAATTAGATTTGACTTTACAACTTATAAAGTCACTTTAGGAGAAAAAGTTAAATTCTTTTGGACACTTTTCCCGAGGCCAAAGATCAAAGCCTTAGGGAACCACTTGTCCTCTGGTACCCAAATTTTAACACCTCTAAGGGGATGACAGGTCCAAGGTACATCCTTAAAATGGCAAGTGTCGTGTGAAATATGTAGAAATTTTTAGCCCAACTCCGGTTATCAATTTCTCCTTATTACTCCCATGTAGTTAAATGTCCATTCCCATAACCATACATTCAACAAGCTGTTAATAATAAATATTTCTGAAAACACAATGTAATATTCCAAGTAGAAATAAACAACAATATAAAGCAACATAAACATGAAACTACAACAATTAGAGAGACATCATACATAGAATGCAAAACATGGAGAACGCTGAGCCATTTTATTATATAACTGAAAGTGAAATGAGTACAAAAGGTGATCAGAATGATGGCACCTTGGCTTGCACAAGGCAAGCTAGAGATACCCTCAGAAATACTCCCGAAATGGTTGCTCTATCCATGACTGCGTTATCTCCAAGATGTTGCTGCTGCTACTGGAATAAGCTGACTCTTTGGAGCTGTTCCCCTGCTCAGAAAAATATGGGACTTTGGGAACGAGCTCCTCACTCAATACCCAAGAAAGCCCAGAAAGGGTTTCCGGAACGGATGACCCCGGAAAATCACCTCCCTAGATAAATCACGCTGTCTCAGTGGAATACGCTGGCCCTGAAGGTGTCTTTGCAAATGGTGGCCTCCTCCTATGCCCAAATGATGGAATAGCTAAGGGCTGACCTCTTCTCACTATTCCGGGCTGAATCCCCTGATAAATCTCAGCTCTCGCCACTACCTCCTCCAAGAACTGTGTGGTCTCTCCTCAAGACTACGTTGCCCAAGCAAGTGCGTAATCCCTGCTGAAGATGCTATAGCTCCCACCTAAAAATCGAATTGTTACACAGTAATTTGTCACCGCCCCTGCAATCCCCATCTCGCCCATTGGAGGGTCGTTTATGTGATCAATAAGCAGTGTCATGCCTTGCAAATACCATCATTGCATCCCTTTCCATGAGGACAACATTCCTTCTGTTGATCATTTCCTGAGCAGACCCCTAAAAACACTCGTTTTTGCCTTGGCGCTGGTAGCCCGTTATGTCCTCGCGCCAATGAGGAAAATTAACACTGAGCCTGCGCTAGTTGGCGCTCTGTCCCAGTTAAGCACCCGCGCCAATCTGCTTATGGAAAGTTTTTTTAAAAAAAGAGGCGAAGTTTCGATTACAACAACTTCGTAGATGAGTCATGAGGAGTGGTTTCGACTGAATAACCACGGCCTTCCTCCTTTGGCCTCTTGTTTCAACCTTATGGGGAACCTCCCAAGGGATAAGGCCTCCCTTCCACTATTGTAGGGATCCCAACCTCCTCCTCTCCTCTATAAATATAGCCATTTTCCATTGATGAAGGGGCTGAATGATTGAGCCTTGGTAGTCTTAGTAGCCTGAATAGAGCTGAATCAATTGTAAGGAGATTATCGTCAGACAACCGAAGAGAGAGAGACTTGTCCTTTTCCCGACGAGCTTTACCGAGACGTACTCCTCTGTCAACCCGCCGAAGGAAGATCCAGCGTCAGAGCTCAGGTTGTATCTTTCTTTGTTTTGATTAATAATAAGCGACTTCGATTATGGTTCCACTCAGATGTTTATGTTTTATGTTATGAGTTGTATCATCTCTGACTGATACATAATTGCATGTATTAGGTTTTACGCTTGGTTGTTTGTTGTTTCTTCTTGTACGTGCAGGTGTTCGATCGCATTGAGCGGGAGGATTGTGATCTGCCAAAGCAAGGGATGGAAGCGCCATCTTCTCCACAAACGACGACAACGTAGAACTTAAGGTAGGCCTCTTGTCGCATCTTGGTCTTTTGCAATTAGGAACTTGCGTCTTCGCGTGACTCAGTTGTTGCTAGACCCGATCTGGGCTAGTAGGGATCGCCTCTGTCCGTAGAGGGGATTTACCTCTCCAACAAACTGGCGACTCCGCTGGGGAGACATTGATTGGAGTTTGTCTTGTCTTTTCGGTTGATTTTGGTCTTTGTGTACTTGATCAGCTCTTGTGGTTTGCTTTTTTTCAAGTGTTAAACTTTTGTTTAGCCTCACCATCCTTGATCTGCTTCTGGATTGCTCTTTTTCATCTTTTCCACTAGCAAACTTGATTGGCGCAGTTTTTGCCCTGACAATCGCACCAGCTGGGACATGTTGCCAGTTTATCACCCGTGCCAATCTTGTTCTGGTGCTAGTTGCAGCCTGACAGTCGCGCCAATCCTGAAAGGTGCTAGGGTTTGCTTCTTTTTTAGCTTTCTGAGCTTGGTCCGTGGTTTTGGTGTCACTTTTTCGACTGCTTGAGTGTTCTGAAGCCTTGTTTGACTGACTGTGACCTTCATCCTCTGGTTGTTTGCCCTCTTCTATCGATTTTACATTCTATCCCTAGGGCATCTAGGTGCTATAGTGTGTCGAGCCTCCCGTGGGGGTTTTTGGTCCTTGTTTGAGCAGTCAATTTTGTTATTGCTTCTTTGCATTCGTTTGGTGGTTGTTCATTGTTTTATTGCATTATTTGAGTGATTGGCTTCTTCTTCATTCGAATTCCGCTTTGTCTCGTTTTGAGCCTAGATTACATGGTTCATTTGAGTCTTTGAGATTTCTCTTTGATTTGAGGGACTTCTTTGTCAATTTGAGGTCTGATTGTGTGTTTGGCGTTGAGTGAACTTTCTTGTCTTTGCTCTTTTGCTATCACTTCTCAAATTGTTCTTTTCATTAGTTTTCATTTTGTTTAGCGCACTTTGCTCTTAAACATTGAAAATACAAAAAATCTCTTTTGCTTTTGATTAGTTAATGTAAATTGAATCTTTTCTGTGTTATTAGTGATTTGTAGCTCTGAAAGAAAAGCTTTTAGTTTTCATTAGCGCGCATTAGAGACACTAGTGGTTGTTTTGTGATCATTTTGTTATTGTGTGAAAGCTCTCAACCTTCCCGTAGTTAGCTATTCATCGAACGAAATGATACATTGTGGCATGCAGCGTGCATTTATGAGATTTTGAAACATAACATTCGGTAGGGCCTGGAAATTGAAACATAATTGAAGATCAACATTAAAATTTATTCAATTTACATTAAGGCAGCATTGAAACATTAACGAAATATTTAGAGGTCTAGGCTAGTGACGTGTTCCGGCATCGTTAAACCTAGTAGCTGTCGTTCGCCTCTTGGCTTTAGACAGCGCTAGTACGGACTTGTGCTCCCCGTACCGTCGTGTATATAAAGGGAGACCCCACTAGGTTGCTATCCTTTATCCATAGGAAGTCGAGTCTACCACCTTATACCCGTAATACACTGGACACAACATTCGGGGAGATTGCCTGCATGTATGTCAAGTCCTTGGTTGATTTCTCTTTCATTTTGAAACCAAGGTGTATATTGCAGTTCACGGATATCTAGTACACCTTTTTGCCTAGAGTTCCAGAGTAGTTATTTCGATCTTTTCTGACTCATTAAATTTGAAAAGATCATCAAGCGCTTGTCCTTTCACGCTTGTTTCCAATCTGAAAGCGATAGAGTCATCTTTTGCCTGTTTCTTGACTCATAAAGATGAAACAACAGAGTTTTGTTTCAATGTCATAAAAATTAACTGGCCACGAAATATTCCTGGTTAAAGCTAGTTTCCTTAGGGTGTTGTTTTGGGTCGTTTCCGATGGCAACTTTTCCGGAGTTCACCAACCAAGGAATCCCCTCCGATGGGAATCCGGGTCCTTTTCCTCCTTTTGGAAATGTTGGTGCTCCTTGTATGGCAATGTTGTCCCTTCCTGGGTTAACTGTTGGGTTGCCTGTTTGGTCGTTTTCAACCTCTTTGGTCCCGAATGTCCCAACTACTATTCAATCAGTTCCTTCGCCTGAACAATGCCATGTTGATTCCAAGGTGGACCTCTCCCCTTCTTCGTCTGTTTCTGCGTCCTCGTCTTCTACTTCGCCTGGTGAAAGTATGGATTCGAGTAACCAAGTGGCTAATAAGAAGAAGAAGTCCGATAAAGGAGAGGCTAGCGCTACGACTATTGCACCTAAGAAGTCTTCCATTGATAAACCTTCCAACCCTCCATGGAAAGTGAAGTTCCCTTGCATGTTGTGCACATGAGACCATCTTCTTCGAGACTGCCCTGGCATTCCCAAGGTGCTCGAAGTATGATCCAACGGTCGCCCGCCGTTGCCTTTGGCTTCTGGGAGTCAGGTTGGGGGCATGCCTTCAGCTAGTGCTGGTAAAACTCATAAGAAGCAAGGTAAGCTTGCCAATCCCTGTAAGTTGTGTGAAGGACACCATGCCATTCACCTTTGTCCGTATATGGATGAAGCCAAACGAGTTTTGGACAACTTAACCAGTTCTACACTATGCCTTCCAGCTGGTTATAATCGGCTTTCTTTGAGTCCTCCACCAGCTGATCCTACGATTGGTCAAGAGTCATCCTTGGTCAATCCCACTTCCCCGGAAATTCAAATTCAGGAATCCGTTCTCGACCAACCATTGGTTGTGGGATTCGTTGAACTGGCCCCGTCTGTGGTGCACCAGGTCTTTTCCGTTGAGAGTGGATCTCACACCCCTCAGGTTCTTCTTGTTTCTTCAGATTCCTCGGACTTGGAGAAAGATTCTCCTATCCCTATATCTCAAGAAGCGGCTCCTCTGCCTCCTGTGATGGAGGTCCCGGAGGATACCCTTCCCGACTCCGTGATGGAGGTCGTTGAGGATGTTCCTTCTTCTATCGTAACACCAGGGGAAGACCATCTTGGTTCGATGGTAGCCCCTTCGAGTAGTTTGGTCGCTTCTTTTGATTGGAATCGATTTCCGGGATACCGCCTTCCGTCTTATGTGCCTTTCGAGGTAACGGTACAGGCCTTTGGTCTGGTCGTACCCAGCACCATTATAGATGAAGGCGCGTCTGTTAGTATTTTATCCTCAACTACTTGGCAAGCTTTCGGTTCGCCGTTGCTTGTGCCTGTTACGCAAAATCTG
Source organism: Pinus albicaulis (assembly GCA_034641835.2). Taxonomy (NCBI): domain Eukaryota; kingdom Viridiplantae; phylum Streptophyta; class Pinopsida; order Pinales; family Pinaceae; genus Pinus; species Pinus albicaulis. The sequence goes on along the minus strand of CM076576.1, from coordinate 96,021,570 downwards.
TTGGCGTTTAACAGAAGAACTAGTCAACCGTTAGGATTCCTTCCAAGGTTACCTGTTACATTGGGAGGTAAAACCGTCCATATGGACGTGATGGTTGTTCCAGGCCCCTTGGATTTCAATTTGCTTTTTGGGCGTGATTACACGTATGCCATGGGAGCGCTTATCTCCTCCCTTTTTCGTGTGGTCTGTTTTCCACATGAAGGACGGATTGTGACCATTGATCAACTTTCGTTCTTTGGTCCTGATGTGGCAGCTGGCTCACCATCATCCCTTCCTGGTTTTTATCCACCCGTTGTATCTGCCCCACCACAGGTCAACTATGTGGCTACCTACCCCGTGCCTGTACTCAGTGATAGTGCTGTTGTGCATCAAGTGCTGGGGGCATTGGATCCTGACTTCCAGGATGTTTTCCTTCCATTGGACGTGGAACTCTTGGAAGCCATGAATTCTTGTTCATCATGATGAGTTGTCTTCGGAGCAGAGTTCGTTTTCTTGTGTCAAGCTCCTTAAAAAATGAAACAAGGTCATCTGAGGATAGTTCTTTTAAGTGTGTCAACCTCGTTGAAATAATGAAACACGTTCCCGTTCAATTCGAGTCTTTGATAAGATCTCGTAAAATCCCAGTTGAGTCTTTCTCTTGATCTTGTAACTTGAACCTTCACTCCATCTGCCTTTCATATGGATTGAAGCTTGGGGGGCATGTACCTCGGATTGAGTCACCATGCTGGGGGCATGCTTACTATTTCAAGCATAGTTTGTTTCCGTTTCAAGCTTGTGTAAAAATGAAACCGGTTTCAAGCATAGTTTATCTTTGTTTCAAGCTTGTGTAAAAATGAAACCAACTTCAAGCAGAGTTTCCTGATTTCAAGCTTGTGTAAAAATGAAACCATTCCCATTTTACCTCTTGTGATTGCCATTTTATCAACCTGTTTTTGCCAGATGAGCCTTGGTTTTTTCTCACTCCATCGTCATTATCTGCTTGGCCAATTATATGCCTTCACTTGGTTGTTTTACCCGTTCCTGAGGAACCGCTGCGATGAGTGGTATTGTTAGCCAGCCTCTTGACCTTTATTTGTTCTGAGCAGTTCCACCATTATTGGAACCAGTTGTTGCCCTTTATACCACTCGTTCCTCCAGGTGGAGTCATCTTTCAATGCTTTTCTGACTCTCTAAACATGAAAAGATTGCCGAGTCGCTTGTCGTTTTGATCTTGTTAAAGTGGTTGCGAAACGACATCTACCCAGTATACGTTTACCCCTTTTTCGGGCTGGGATAGATTATTTACGAAAAAGGAATACCCTAGCCTATCGCGACTAGGAGGTTTTCTCAGACATAGTTTTCTACCTTTTTGGATCTTAGGAACTATTTACGAAAAGAGACCGTTGGAGTTTACTTTTCTGCTGTCTTTTCAAACTCTCTAAACATGAAAAGACGTCGAGTTCTTCCTTTGTCAGACTCGTTAAACCCTGATGACATCGGATTCAGTCGTAATGACGATATTCGAGTTCCTCCTTCCTAGGGCTCGTTAAATGTACTAGGATGGATTCGTTTGAAGGACGAACTTATATTATAAGCATATGCTATTCCCTTCAAGCTTGTCTTCAAAAATAATTGGGGTACTCGCCAGAAATGGTGGGGAAAAATGGAACCAGTATCATCGTCATGTTGGCAGTTTGTTGCTCTTGAACATGGCACTTGTCTGCATTCGTGTCGGGTTGGGGACATCTCATCTCATTCTCTGTTTGCCTCCGTGGGTTTGGGTAATCCTTTTTGACCTCTCATCTGCTCTTTGCCTCATCGTCATGATCTCTGATCTTTTGATGTCAAATACTGCCAAATCCACTGTCGTGCCGTCAGTATGTTCAAGAGAAGTTGACCTCTGCAAGTTTCAACCTTCCTCTGATTCTCATCTGATCCTGATTCACAAACATTATTTTCCTCTGTCTCGCGTCGATGATGTGGGAAACACTATGGCCCACCTTCGATCAAGATCACTTCTGTCCACTTCAGCTCATTATCCAGGAAGCTGATCTAGAGACTCCCTTCCGGTACCTTGGAGCCTGCATGCCTCAATGGCAGGTTCTTCGCATTTGACGCAAGGTTTTCATCATTTGACCTTCGATCGGATGATTCTGTGGGTGTTCGACACCAGCTCACTGTTCACACTCCGTGGATTGTACCTATAGTGCCTTGCGGGCCATTGTCATTATTGGTGGTTCCTCTCGCGTCTGTTAACAACTTTCATCATTGGTTGGTAATTAGACGATGTTCTTGCATGTTCGACTTCAGCTCACTTATTCACATGCTTGAACTTGTACTTTGTTCGGGTCGAGATGGAGCGCAAGACCCTGGGTTTTGTCTTCTAGAATCCAGGTTGCGATTTTGTGGATTATTATGATTGGTTACATGTCTCATTGATTGGATGGCTGCGACCATACCTGAGTCTATTTATCGATCCTTACTGGATGGCTGCGTCCATACCTTGGATCTTCATTATTGTATACTCTGTTATGGATGGCTGCACCCATACCACATATATCATGTATTTGCGATATCAGTTGTACTTGTCTACGCAGGTTTTCCGATGGCAGTGTTTTTAGTTGGACACGTTCTCGTAAAACATTTCACCCCTCTCTCTCTCTCGGGCCTCTTGCTTTAGGGGGCATCTATTACACAGTAATTTGTCACCACCCCTGCAATCCCCATCTCGCCCATTGGAGGGTCGTTTATGTGATCAATAACAGTGTCATGCCTTGCAAATACCATCATTGCATCCCTTTCCATGAGGACAACATTCCTTCTGTTGATCATTTCCTGAGCAGACCCCTAAAAACACCTATTTTTGCCTTGGCGTTGGTAGCCCGTTATGTCCTCGCGCCAATGAGGAAAATTAACACTGAGCCCGCGCTAGTTGGCGCTCTGTCCTAGTTAAAAGCACACTTCCAATACGCTTATGGAAAGTTTTAAAAAGAGCGAAGTTTCGATTACAACAACTTCGAAAGTTGGGTCATGGTGAACACAGTGAATAACACGAAGTTCCTCCTTTGGCCTCTTGTTTCCACCTTATGGGGAACCTCCCAAGGGATAAGGCCTCCCTTCCACTATTGTAGGGATCCCAACCTCCTCCTCTCCTCTATAAATATAGCCATCTTCCATTGATGAAGGGGCTTAATGATTGAGCCTTGGTAGTCTTAGTAGCCTGAATAGAGCTGAATCAATTGTAAGGAGATTATCGTCAGACAGCCGAAGAGAGAGAGACTTTTCCTTTTCCCGACGAGCTTTACCGAGACGTACTCCTCTGTCAACCCGCCGAAGGAAGATCCAGCGTCAGAGCTCAGGTTGTATCTTTCTTTGTTTTGATTAATAATAAGTGACTTCGATTATGGTTCCACTCAGATGTTTATGTTTTATGTTATGAGTTGTATCTTCTCTGACTAATACATAATTGCATGTATTAGGTTTTACGCTTGGTTGTTTGTTGTTTCTTCTTGTACGTGCATGTGTTCGATCGCATCGAGCGGGAGGATTGTGATCTGCCAAAGCAAGGGACGGAAGCGCCATCTTCTCCACAGACGATGACAGCGTAGGACTTAAGGTAGGCCTCTTGTCGCATCTTGGTCTTTTTCAATTAGGAACTTGCGTCTTAGCATGACTCGGTTGTTGCTAGACTCGATCTGGGCTAGTAGGGATCGCCTCTGTCTGCAGAGGGGATTTACCTCTCCAACACGAATGATAGAACTCCTCACCCGAGTAGGCACTCGAAGTCACCCGAGGTTGAGGTTGGGATCTTTGCTTGGAGACACCTGGTGTGCTAAACAACACTTGTAGACTTTGCTCAATAGCAAAAGCGTGCTCAATGTCAATAGACAAAACAAAGATGCATAATCAAATGAGCAAATGAAGAGCCTCTCCCCCTCTTTATGCTTGGAGTGCCTCTCTCCCCTAGGCCCCACCAAAATTGCGCTGTCCCTCTTGGCCACGCTGTCCATCCCTCTCTGGACTACCTTGGGCCCACGCTGCCCACGCTGCCACTGTCCCTAGGATGTCACTTTGACCCCCCATGGGCCCCACGCTGTTAATTAAATGTGCTCAAGTGACTTTAGGAAGTGTTTTATTTCCTAAGTGTAGGTTGAATGTCTCTTAACCCACTTTATTAACTGACTTTAACTTTATCAAGTAAATTGGCCAAAAAATAATATTACCAATTAGCTGCTGCTAATTGGGAATATTACACACAAATTCTGGAAATTTCAAAGTGCTGGAAAATGCAGAAATAAAAACCATAAATAATTTCAGCCACACACATATATAATGACACGCTGATTTTTGGTCAATTTGACCCTGGAAAACCCCCAACAGCTCTTGGAGAAAACCAGTTGGAAAGCTCCTCTTTATTTCTGAATGTTGCTTTTACAGAGAAATGAAAAGTACAGTAAAAATTCTAGCAACCAATATTTTTACTTATCTAAAAAATCGTGCACAAACTCTGCCTTGATTTTCGTGCCAAATACAAGCATAAATTTACAGCAGAAAGTACAACCTTAAATGTTGTACGAAAAACATCGAAAATAGTGCCGGAACAACTATACGACCTCCCTCGAAAACTGTGCCACTTGCTGCCTCAAAAAACGTGGTGTATGGCTGCTGTATGAACCTCGATTTGTGTGCTGCTGAACTACTGTACGGATTCTAGAAAATAGAACTGTTTTGCTGCTGTATAGACCTCGATTTCCATGCCTCCTTAATGACTGTACGTACCTCGAAATCTGTGCTGCATTAAATGTTGTTTTTACCTCCTCAAAATTCGTGCCACTTGCCTTGAACTTCGTGCTGCTGCTTGCTATACGGATTTGCTGAAATCTAGCTGCCTCATATGTGTGCCAAGGTACTGTTCTTCCTCCTTCTCTGCTCAGAAATATCTCCTTGCTCTCTTTTCTTCCTCTCTCAGTCTGCTCATGAAAGACTGAATGACCTTTTCTCTTCTTTTCCTCCTTTAACCTAACCCTAAGTGACTTTTGGGGAATCCCTAAATCCAATGGCTGAGATAACTTTAGATCTAGCGCTGAGATTAAATGTGCATTTAAATCTCACTTTCTATTTTTTAATTCGCCCCATTTTAATAAAGACCCTTAGTGTTTTATTTCCAAAGTCACTTTTCACTTTCTAATTTCACATTGACTCTATTAAAGTCACTTTAAAATTAGACGTAGTAACTTTATCACTCATAAAGTCACTTTTAAATTAGATTTGACTTTACCATTTATAAAGTCACTTTAGGAGAAAAATTTAAATACATTTGGACACTTTTCCCTAGGCCAAAGATCAAAGCCTTAGGGAACCACTGTTCCTCCGGTACCCAAATTTTAACACTCCCTCTTACCGAGGAAAGTGTTCCTCACCACACCCATCTTGTCTCTGAAGTAGACATGCTTGCCTCGTGGTAAGGCTTTGGTGAAAATTTTAGCTACCTACTCATCTATGGGAATATACTCAAGCTTCACAGCTCCCTTCTGAACATAGTCTCTGATGAAATGATATATGATCCCGATATGCTTTGACCTATCATGAAATACTGGATTCTCCGTGAGTTTAATGCAACTATGATTATCACAGTAAATCACTGAAGGTCTCAATGCTTGACTAAATAAGCCAAACAACATCTTGCGAAGCCATATGGCCTCACAACTAGCCAAACTCGCTGCCATGTACTCTGCTTCCACTGAACTCAATGCTACTGACCGCTGCTTTCGGCTGAACCATGACACAACTGCCGAACCCAACCCAAAACAACACCCTGAAGTGCTCTTCCTATCAAAAGCACAACCTGCCCAATCAGAATCAGTGTACCTTGCCAATCTCACTCCATCTCCCTGTCTATAATCCAGAGCTCACACATGAACTGGCTCATCGTGTTGACTGCAAAACATATATCTGGTCTAGTGTTGACCAAATACATCAAGGAACCAATCAACTGTCTATACAATGTGGGATCCACCAACTTGAAATCAGAAGCGTGAAGCTTCTTCTAGTTAGTGATCATAGGTGTCGACATGGGTTTACAATCCTCCATGTGAAATCTGCTAAGGATGTCCACAATATACTTCCCCTGTCCCAGGAAGAAATGCCCCTCCTCCTGCCACACCTCCAAACCCAAAAAGTAATGCATCAAGCCAATGTCCTTCATCTCGAACTCCGAAGCAAGATCTCTCTTGCAACCCTCTATGAGTCTCTCTTCACCCGTAATGACCAAGTCATCCACATACAACACCAGAGTGAGAGGCTCCTCACCTATCACAATAAGTATAGGTTCGAATCTGCATCACTCTTTGTGAAACCCATCTCCTGCAAGTACATATCAATCCTGGAGTACCAAGCTTTAGGAGCTTGCTTCAGGCCATAAAGTGCCTTCTTCAGTCTGCATACATGGGACTCCTTCCCATGCACCTCAAAGCCGTGCGGCTGCTCAATGTACACCTCCTCCTATATGAAGCCATTGAGAAATGCGGTCTTCACATCCATCTGGTGGATCTTCCAACCCATCTTTGTTGCTATCGATATAATGGAACAAATGGAAGTATATCGAGCCACGGGAGCGAAGGTTTCCTCATAGTCAACTCCCTCTACTTGGGAGAGCCCTCTAGCCACAAACCTTGCCTTGAACTTCTCGATTCTGCCATCTGCAACATGCTTTATCTTGTAAAGCCATCTGGAAGTAACCACGGATTTGTCCTTAGGCCTCGGCACCACCTCCCAAACATCATTCTCCATGATAGAAGAATAATCCTCCTGCATGGCCTCTCTCAAGACCTGCTGGCTAGCTGCCTCCTCATAGCTAGAAGGCTCGGAGTCAACGATGCTAGCAACCATTACCATATAGCTACAAAACCGCTCAGGTGGTCTGCTCTCTCTATCCGGTCTCTTCGACCCAACAACAGATGTGGCCTCTCTCAAGGTATCCTGAAGCCACTTGGGCTTCCTTTTCCCTGAGCACACTTCTCCCACCGGAGAGTGAAACTCCTCATCCTCATCTGAAGCCTGAAATCCTGAATGTCTGCCTGTTGTCCTCCTGCCTGAACATGTACCTATAGATGCTGAAGTACCGTGTGAACTGTCCATCAGTGGACTACCTAGTGAAATTCTTTGCGTACTGCTCTGCATGCTGCCTGAAGCACCACCCCTTTGACTCTGCGAGTCACTGCTCACTGATGGACTTGACACCATAATCAATGTTTCTTCTGATCCTTGCCCATTGGATCCCTGTGACTGACTCAGCTGCTCTTGAGGATCTGGTGAATCCAGATACTCTAACTCCCATGACCTCCTGAAAGCCTTATCCTCCTCGAACTTCACATCCCGCCTAACAACATCTCTCCTATGTGCACGAATATAAATCTGAAAGGCTTTCGAGGTCTCATTGTAGCCCACAAAGATACCCTTCTCTGCGGTGGGCTCTAGTTTGGTCCTCTTCTCCTTGGGTACATAGGAGTATGCAATACACTCACTGTCTCCAAGCCACATGCCATCGTACAAGGGTAGCTATGATGAGGAAAGCCCACACCTTGGGTATATGGATGTAGGGAGGGAGCGATCGTGGTACATGAGTTATCCCGACCTTTGTTTCTCCACCCTTCTTCATTTGCCTTTTACCTTTTATTGATTTTTCTTTGTTTTACTCCTCAGGGCTCCATGGGATGAGAGCATAATGTGTATGATATAACAATGATTACCCGCTTAAGTTGGGGCAGTTCATCGCCCATTAGAGATTGGTACATTCATGGTTTCCTTAATAATGCAAGGGGCACTCATAGGGGCCATAGGAACCAGGGTGATGGCCATAATGATAAGGGGGTAGAGATCATGTTTGGATTTTGCCCACGTGCTAAATTTTATTGTCCCGACTATCTTTTGCATTTTGTGGTACATATCTTGTTATATCTTTTGCTATCTTTTACCTTTTTTTTAGCTGCATCAACCTTCGGGGTAGCATTCCAGACCCGTCCCAAAGTGTGGACAAGGGGAAGGGGATGCTAACACCTTGTGGACCCATTGTAAAAATGTGGACCCAGATAGGGAAATGTGGAAAGGGCTTGTAATGAGCGGATGGGAGTGAGATATATAGTATCAGGACGCGGGACCACACAACCAAAATTGAGGTTTACCGTGTAGTGCCGTTCCTAAAGCTAATAGGCAATATAGAAGATCCGAGAGAATAGGATTCAAGATAAACCCCCCCAGTTAAGGTAAGGGAACAAGAGTACAGTTAAAAGCCTTCCTTCTTACAACTCTCCTAGTTATCCGTGGCCAAGTGCGCCCAAGAAAAACAAGCATAAATACCTAATTATATAATGAAAAATCATACCTTTGGGATTGGATGGCCCACGTTCAAACATACAATCATGACAGATGAGTGACGGTACACAATGGCTGGTTCAGGTGGCGAAGAAAAGTAACACATCAAAGGTATCATGTGGTTGTCAAGGAGCTGTTGGCCGCTAACCGAAGACAAATCTAGGATAAAATTTCTCCTATGGGGTCACCCATTGGTGGTGGGTAACATGTCCCACAGGTGTCTAACATTGAGACAGTGAGTGTCAAAGTGTCTGACATGCTGGGTATTAAACATGCAGTGCTGGGAGGGCATTCTGTTGAGAATTCAATAGGGTAATGATTAATTCAGTTCTCTTACTTGATAACTGCTTGTGTTACTCTTTAGCTTCTTTATCTTTGATTCTTGTCATTACGATGAACAATACTTCAAACAATTACCAAAACAATAAGAACAGTGACACAATATGTAGGCTACAAGACAGGGCCAAAACCCCTCCTCTTGAGGGGAAAAGCTGCAAATCTCTTCTTATAGATGATTCAATTGGCAAATACCAAGATCCTGGACAAAGTATCTCCTTTCTTTTGCCTCCTACCAACACCTAGAGAATTGCAGGCTCTACTCCGCAACCCTTGACAAAGTATTTCCTTTCTTTTGCCTCCTACCAACACCCTTCAAAACTTCTTGGCAGCCCAAGACTGAATTGTATATACACTGAAGCAACCTTCGGTCTTCACTGAGATTACAATGGTATAGGTGCAAACTTAGTCTGAAATAGAGAGAGACTCCTTTTGCTAACCCTCGCACACCATGTAGCCTTTCCTCCTCGCTGTAATAACCTTATACTTCTCGCACTGTGATTCGCACTTCTGAGAGATGTTGTCCCTTCACCGAATTGTCCACCATCCGAAAATCTCAGAGATACCTTTCTGAAATCGTATCGCTGTGGTATAGGCCGAGGTGCCTTTATATAGTTGTTGATCTATCAATTAAGCCGACCCAACATCTTGAATAGATGTGTCCATATAAACTGAGCCAACATGACTTATTGGAGGTAAGCCGACTTCTTTCCAAGGAGGATTTCATCAATCTTTAAGCCGACTTTAAGAGGCATAGTGACAATGCCTTAGAGTGCAACTTTTACATAGATGATGTGTCTTTTACACGTGTAACATGACTTCATTTACATGACTATAATTTTCTTTATGACAATATGACAAATTCCAAAAGACATCAAGAAGAGGTCTTTGACCTATAAAAACTTCTTGCTCATGAAACCCATGAAGCAAGTAACATAATACATTTTCTTTTCTTTTTACTTCTTAATTACATAAAAATCGTAATTACAAGTCATTATGAAGACCGAATCTAGTTACACTTTTCAACACTCCCTCTTAACTAGGGAGATATTCATAATGGTAGTTGGTCATTCTCAATTTGAAGAGATCTCATAAGAAGAGTAGGATTTGTAACCCATTTGTATAGCATCATATCAACCAACATTGTCATAGTGCAAGGCCTTGACTAACAACTCCATCTCTCCACGAGATCTTGAGCTTCAATGCTGGCGAGACCAATGATGAATAGACACCTTCATCATTGTCTCTCTTGGAACATACCCCACCCGGGTTCACTCAGAGTATGTCTAGGACTATTCTTATCTTGGATTCCCAGTCCTCAAAGAATATCGGTCCTTCTATGACTACTCTTGTCTTGGATGCCCTAATACATCCTCAAGGAGTTTCAGATGCCAGATGATTACCCAATTCTCCATTCTGTCTTCCCAGGTGAAGACCAGAATGATGTGTCTATCTCTCCCTTTCAACTAGGGAAGACATATTCCACCAAGGTATGTACTCATTCCTATACAAGGAATGTACCTAAGCTCCCTCGCGGCTTAGGAATTACCAAGTTTCTTTCAAGTCAGAAACTTATTACCAGGCTCCCTCTTAATCAGGGACCTGCGGTAGCTCTATAGGAAAATAATGGGACATCCAGCTGCTCTGAAGAACTCCTTCCTTCAATGTCTTGAATTTCTTCTTCATTGAGGAGTCTTCATTTTTTTTTTTTTGGATCTCTTCATAGGGCACATATCATTCATCACTTTCTTTCACGAGTCATGTCTTCATTCTATCAGAAAGTGATCCATTAGTCTTCTCCTCTGGTCTAGCTTCATGTCTTGTTGCTTTCCTTCAAACCATATTTCTTCCAAGGATCTTTCATTCTTCCATATGGTTGTCAACTGTGGAAGACATATACTTCCCTTTGGCAGCCCTGCATAAGCTCATCAAGATATAATTCAATTATAAATATTAACACTTAAATAAAAAATTACCTTATTGATGATCTTTCATCATGACATCTTACTGTAGGTATCAACATCCTTCAAATATGTTGACACATCTCCCAAAGATATGCATTGCCAAGGGTCTCCATCTTTTCCATACTTCCATCAGAGTTTCCATATCTTTCCAGGAGATTTCCTAGTCAAGTCTTCTTGGTCTTCGTGGATGTTGATTGCCTTTACCATGGTTGCACTTCTCACGATCTCTTTCTTTGTTTCTCCGCACAATTTATTCCCAGGAGCTTTCAGTCAGAGTTCCTTAATAGTTGCCAATCATCTCATACTCCATATGAAAATATGTTATGTTGATTTCATCTAGTGTGAACCATGCCTCTCGACATCCTTTTAGAAGAGGAGATCCCTTTCCTTTGATCATGCTTCTCAGGATAGAAGTAGTGATCAATGTTACCTTCAACCATACGACATGGAATTATAATATTAAATACAAGCATACATACTTCATTTACCTTTAGGTCATCTAGTATTCTTTTAGCAGCTTCTTTGATTGAAGTGTCTTCAAACCCTTGATCTGCTTCTTATGTCATCATACCATCATTCCATGAACTCCACAAGTTGGAGTTCCTGATGAAACACTTGCTTCCTCTCTAGATCGGTGAATCCTTCGATGAGGATTCCATCAGAGAATCTTGAGGATCTTGAATATCCTTATCTTGGCAAATGTTTCCTTTTGATGTATGATGAGCCTTGTCCTGGATGACTTCTCCGATGAGGTTCCGAAGAGCTATATCTTTCATATTTGATTGCCTTGAACTTTGTTCTCCTTGTCCTCCATGGTCCCCCATGGTGATGTCACGAGCTCTTGCTTCTAATGCTTTCATGATGCCATATTACATCTTTTTATTTTTTACAGCCGTATCCTATGAAAGATCTAGGAGCTATGACAAGACCTTTTGTGAGATTCTCCTTCTTTCCTAGGTCTTCTTTTCTTCAGCTTCCTTCATCTTTCCGGTGATATGAGCTTTCTTCCTGTAATGTCTTGCACATTGATGATTATTCTTTTTATCATTTCTTCCAGATCTCACAATTGAGATTCTATGAAGACATTCCTTCATTTAGTGTAGATCAGGTTTAAGTAATATGACCTTCTTTACTGCATCTTCAGAGAATATATATCTTCTAGCTTATCACATACTTCTTTGATATTTCCACTCCCGCCATATATATATATATAGGGATGAGACGACCTTTGACTGATTTTATAAGAATCCTTTGAGCCTTTCTATCCCCTTTCCATGTATTCAGATAAATCTTGACCTTCAGAGATTTTTCATGACTTTAATTTCTTCGAGGACTGTGACTATCCTCCTCATGCAAGGAATCTTGTTAACCCAACCAGCTTATAGATCTCCCTGCAAAAACAAAGTCATTTTACCAAATTTGATTATAGAATAGAAGATACTTATTTGACAAGTGAAGATAAAGTCTTCAGCTTGATTGCTTCAATGGTGGTTGAGAAAAGATGTATTAGTGCTCTCCTTTTGGATGATCTTCTTCCAGATGAAAAAGGATGTTCTTCAATAAAGGAGATTGCTTCAATTATGGTGACAACATCTTTATATCCAGCTTCCTTTTGTTGATGGAGATTACTGCTTCTTTGGATGACCTTTCTCAAGGATAAAGAAGTGGTTCTTGTTTCAATGAGAGGAAACTTGTATTATAACCTTTGAAGATGATGACAGTGCCTTTAGCCTCTTAGTCTTCAAGATACTTTGACTTTCCTCTGGAGGTAGCCTTTCTTCTTCAATGTAGATCCACCTAGACCTTATGGTACCGAGTCATCTGCACACAATCCAGGACTGAGCTGTAGCTATCCTTTTTCCAAACTGTGTTTCTCTATTAGTATCGAGACTACTGTCAAGACTGATGAAAGAGTGTCATATGATTGAAACATTATACCACAGAGCTACTGTTACCACTGTAATACAGAGATTATCATATTACTGAGTATCACTTCATTGAGTCATTATGTTACTGTAATTTATGTTGTAAGACAACAAAACTACACTGGGAAATCGTTGCTGTGATATAGTGCCGAAAAACTGAGGAGTTGTCACTGTGAGTTTGCTTGAGATTACAGTGTTTGCATCATGCAGCACTTGTAGCATACCAAAACAGCATACTACAATACCACCGAGCCATACAGTTATAATACAAAGTCATATTGTGATCATGACTGCAATCTTAACTGAGAAGCTCGAACTGTAATTTTTCCGAGACTGTGTTCCCTCCAGCTTGAGGTATCGAACCTATTTCAGTGATAAGTGTCTGCATTGTCTTACTGTCAACTCACCCGAAGTTTCCAAGGATGTTCGAGCTCTGTGGACTTTACCTTGAGTGTCTCTTAAATGCCCTTTCCTTGATTTTAGCACCATATAGCTTTGATACCATGTTGAAAATTCAAGAGGGCAATGATTAATTCAATTCTCTTGATAACTGCTTGTGTTACTCTTTAGCTTCTTTATCTTTGATTCTTGTTATTACGATGAACAATACATCAAACAATTACCAAAACAATAAGAACAGTGACACAATATGTAGGCTGCAAGCCAGGGCCAAAACCTCTCCTCTTGAGGGGAAAACCCGCAAATCTCTTCTTATAGATGCTTCAATTGACAAATACCAAGACCCTTGACAAATACACTAGACACAAGTTTTCCTCCAAGACACTTGTCACTATCTCTAACTCTTCTCGGCCTTCTCGATTCTGTACTCCTTTCCTCGCACTGTCCTGTACTGCCACCTAGAGAATCTCTGTCTCCACTCCGCAGCCCTTGACAAAGTATCTCCTTTCTTCAGCCTCCTTCCAGCACCCTTCGAAACTTCTTGGCAGCCCAAGACCAAACTGTATATACACTAAAGCAGCCTTCAGTCTTCACTGAGATTACAGTGGTATAGGTGCAGAATTAGTCCAAAACAGAGAGAGACTCTCTTTGCTAACCCTCACACACTAAGTCACATGACACGAGGACACGAGACACGGAGGATACGTAAATACGAGTATTCGACATGAGACACAACGACCCTAGAAACAAGACACGAGGGACACGTTATATATATATATTAAAAAAACACTGAAATATAGTGCCGGATCCATATAGATATGAATCATGATGATATCTATTTAGTATTTAGTATACACTATTGACTATTTAGTAATTTACTAGTTATTTTATTAATTTACTACATCAATGATGTTCAATGTTCATTGTTCATGTTATAAATTCTATTATTAACTTCAAACAAGTTCGATCATGTTCAAACTTCACATAAGGTGGTTTATAAATTATAAATTTATGTGTTCAAACTTCACTGTTGACTAGAGCGTTAATCGAGCTTTCCCTCCCTTTAGAGCTCGAAGGTGTAGTGAGTAGTGAGCACATGACGGGGAGGTGGGGTTTTTATTTCAACACACGATCTATATGGGGTCACTGGTGTATAATAAAGTTAAGTTCCATAGGCTATAACACGACTTACAGGAAATTTAAGTGCTCCAAACTCTCAGCAAAGCACGTGAACGGTCGTCTCCTGCATCTCCAGGTCCAGGTCGATGTGAAGTTGTGAATTGTGCTCTCAATGTGAAGTTGTGAGCATTTCGCTCGAATATGATGGAATTCCTCACACTACACAACAAATTTGATTTCAGCAGCGAGCAAACTCAACTTTGGCGATGAACAATGTCAAAAAAACCCTAAAATAAACCATGTTGCAGGTTTTAAATGTCACTTTTCATGGGGCACGTGTCCTAAGAGCCAAAAACGTTAGGGCACGTTTTTGCCACGTCCAAACACATGTCTCGATTGGAGGACACGAAGAAAAACGTTTTCGACATGTTTTAGGGTACGTTTCGTGTCTGACACGTAAAATACGGGACACGAGACCCTGAGGGACGTGTCCTGTGACTTAGCTCACACACCATGTAGCCTTTCTTCCTCGCTGTAATACCTTATACTTCTCGCACTGTGATCCACGCTTCTGAGAGATGCCGTCCTTTCACTGAACTATTCATCATCCGAAAATCTCAGAGATACCTTTCCGAAATTGTATCACTGTGGTATAGGCTGGGGTGCCTTTATATAGTTGTTGATCCATCAATTAAGCCGACCTGACATCTCAAATGGATGTGTCCATATAAGCTGAGCTGACATGACTTATTGGAGGTAGGCCGACTGCTTTCCAAGGAGGATTTCATCAATCTTTAAGTCGACTTTAAGAGGGTTAGTGACAATGTCTTGGAGTGCAACTTTTACATAGATGATGTGTCTTTTACACTTGTAACATGACTTCATTTACATGGCTCTAATTATCTTTATGACAAGATGACAAATTCCTAAAGACATCAAGAAGTCGTCTTTGACCTATAAAAACTTCTTGCTCATGAAACCCATGAAGCAAGCAACATAATACATTTTTTCTTTTGTCTTCTTAATTACATAAAAATCATAATTACAAGTCATTATGAAGACCGAACCTAGTTACACTTTATAACACATTCCTTGTTTCAGAGAAAAAGATCAGTTGCAGCACACATTATTGTAGGTCCTAAATATTCAAATCATGAATCTGTATTTGTAATTTGTAATAGTGAGTGTGAAATTATGATTGTCTAAATTACTCTACATTGCGAACTAGATAAAAGGCCTGTTTTCAAACCAACTTATGTCAGGACTGTAAAACTGCATTGTGTTATTTACTTAGATCCAAAGCATTTGGTCAATTGGCTTTCAAGGTTTTGAAATATCGCGATTAGCTGTTTCTTTTGAAAATTGAAATATCATGCCTATGAAGGAAATTGAAGTTTCAGAGTGATATAGCTCTATTTTAAGTTTTTTTAAAATGCAGCAGGCAGGTTCATGCTCAATCTAAGTGATAGTTCGTGATCCAGATACACGATTTCTTGCAATGGAAGGAGAAGTTCACTTTTACTGCAGGAATTGTTCAGCAAGGCTTACTAAAGAACCTCTCAGGTAACTGCTTACCTTTTATGTGCCGTGATTGGAGTGCAGATTATTTCCTTTTACTTAGGATTTGAAAAATTCACAAAATCTTTTTCTTTCATTTCAAGTGGCAACCGAGGCGATTAGTGACTTAAGTTGGAATATTCAGAGGTGATTACTTTGTGGTTATGTAGATAAAAATGATCATGGAATCATTCTTTTCTGTACAGGAAGAGATGTATCAAGTCACTTCTGTACTAAAGAACTTGAAAATTTTGGATTCTCCAGTAATAAAATGAAGTGCTGAAGCCCATTTCAACAATGTAATGCTATTAGCTGTGGAACTTAATGAGGGATTTATAATAAACCAAAATATTTGGAATATTCAGAGGTGACCACTTGTTTGGTATGCTGAAAAAGTGATCCAGCAAGCATGCCTTTGCTTAAAGGAAGGGATGCAACAAGACAGTTTCGTACAAAACAACTTCAAAAGCTTGGTTTCTCTGCAGTAAAGGGTAGAGTGCTAAAATCCATTTCTACAATGGGAAATACGAAAATGAATTTCTGGAATACAACAGAATGCTATGAGGTGTATGGCATAATGTTTATGGCTTTTACCAGATTCTAGGCTTTGGCTGTGTCATTTGTGGCGATCAAAGATCATTTTTTGTTTTGTTTTTTGTTATTTTTCACTGCTTCCTGGTATTTGAGAAAAACCAAGTTTTATTGCCTTATTTGTAGAAATTGCAAGAAATTTGCTACTGCTAATGAAATCGAGAGACAAAAATTTCTTCTAATCTTCTACAGAAAGGAAAACACAAGGAACACAATGATTTTATAGGGGAACCCAACTAGGAAAAACCCCTCTGTTGCTTTGCATTAATTCAGATGAGAAAGAGAAACGATTACAATGTCTTGCTTCGACTCTGAAGCACACCCTGCACTGCAAAACTGTTCCCCTGCTTCTTGACCTGCTCTGGCCAACACTTAGCCAATTCAAGCCTCAACCAACCTCCTATTTCCTTGTGCAATCCTGGAGGAATTAAGCTGCTAAATAATAGGGAAATTCCCTATTTCCTTGCGCAAACCCAAGGGGAATTGATCACTTGCTCAATGCAAAAGCACTGTACACTCAACAATATACAATTATAAATACAAGTGTGCCTTTTCCATCCACTCAACTAGGAAATTCAAATTCCATGCATGACTGGGTCTGGTTTTAGCTGATTGACTAGTTAACTGAAAGATCAGTGAGTTAACAATAGTCATAACTACACAATTGACCTTCAACTGACTCAACTAATGACTAGAGCTCAGTTAACTGAGTTTAACTAAAAATAACTCAACTAGTTTGCTAGATATTAACAATCAACTCATGCACAATTCTACTTCTAGCCTACAAAATCGAATTTATTGACTTAACTAGTAGACAAGGCCATGTCACTCTAGCTAACTGCAATCCAAGTCATCCTGCTGATGTGGAAAGTAGAATTTTCTCCATTTGACTAAGGCAGTAGTCAAATGAAGCCTTTTCTTGCTACAATTTCAACACTCCCTTTTAGCAAGAAAAGGGTTCTGCACAACCCCAATATTGCTCCTGTAGGAATGTACTGTTACAAGACTCCGTCTCATTGTTGTTGTTGCTACTGGAACAATTGCAAACTGAGAAGTATCCGAAATATTGAATCAGCTGTGTCTCTAAGCTGCAACTGTCTCCTGAGCATCTGACGACTACTAGTCTCTGCACTGTCTACTGAGAAAACTGCACTGTTATTGATTCTCACTGTGCGTCCTACACTGCTATCAATATTGCTCTGTGCTCCTCAGCATTTGATTGCAACTAGTTTGAAATTGTAGTTCAAAATTTGACTGCATCAACTGACACTGATCCTTCTACTACTGAATACTATAGGCCCCTGTAGCAAGGGTAATGATCCATGAGAAGAGTATACTGCAACTGCTACTCTTCGAGGTATAGCTACATGCATGGCAAAATCTACCTCTAGCTTGTAGAGATTTTTCACTCTAACTCCAATCTGTTTCACTTGTCTAGTAGCAACATGCTTCAGAAAAACTTTTCCCTTACTGAGCACCACATCATAACCTCTATCCTCCAATACAACTACAAAAATCAAAATTTTCTTTAGCCCAGGCACATGCATTAATTTTTCAAGTGAAGATGGGAGCTTGACTCCCTCTTAAAGGATACAATACCAATTCCTTTGGTACTATACCTCCCACCATCTCCAAATTATATGTGCAATTTGAGATCCTTGTCCTCTAGGCTACTGAAGAATTCTTTGTTTCGGTGTCATATGATATGAGGCACCAGAATCTAGGTACCACTCACTCCCTCTTACTGTGTTTGTCATGCAGGCAAAGAGGGTGGAATCGAACTCAAATTGTGATGCAAGAGCATCTCCTCCTGCTTCTGTTGCAGGCTCCTTACTGGATTTCTTGTGCGAACACTTTGGTTGCATAGTGTCCATATTCATGGCAGTGGAAGCATTTAATTTTACTGAGGTCTTTCTTTTTGATATGGTTTTGGCTGGATTCTACCTCGCCTTGGGCCTTCATGCCTTTGGCCTTCTATCCTTTGCCAACTAGAGCAGAATCTTCTTCCTCATTTGCAGTGGATGTGACACAATCTCTAGTGTTTCTTCTGATCTCCTCCTGCACCAAATTAGACCAAAGTCTCTCCCATTCTGGTAGCTTGCCTCTTCCATTAACTGAATCCTGATAATTGTGTTAGGATTTCAGAAGGCTAAGGAGTGCTAAGCTCACATGTTTAGATGATATACTTGATATAGCCTAGCCCAACAAAGGTGACAATGATTGATGATGATATTGTTTCTTGCAACAGTGATATAGCAGAAGCTTTCTTGGATTATCGGATGTCAGTTCATAAACATGGTTGTGAACTGACTTGGGTTGGCCCTAGGAGGCCTGTTGTGATTGATGTATCTCATTGTACTTTGTATTTCAGCTAAACAATTAATGAATATCTGATAGAATAAGAAGAAATAAATTTCAGGTTTTCCCCCTTGTGGGATTTTTCCCTTGTCTTCGAACAAATCCTAGTGTGTCTATTGTGCATGCTTTTCTTCTATTAATCTTTTTTGAGGTATAGTTGCATGCAAGGCGAAATAAATCTCTAGCTTGTAGAGATTTTTCACTCTAACACTAATCTGTTTCACTTGTCTAGTAGCAACATGCTTCAGAAAAACTTTTCCCTTGCTGAACACCACATCATAACCTCTGTCCTCCAATACAGCTACAAAAATCAAAATTTTCTTCAGCCCAGGCACATATATTACATTTTTCAAATGAAGATGGGAGCTTGACTCCATCTTAAAGGTGACAATACCAATTCCTTTGGTACTATACCTCCCATCATCTCCAAATTCTATATGCAATTTGAGATCCTTGTCCACTAGGCTACTGAAGAATTCCTTGTTTCCTGTCATATGATATGAGGTACCAGAATCTAGGTACCACTCACTCCCTCTGACTTTGCTTGACATGCAGGAAAAGAGGGTGAAATCTAACTCGAATTGTGATGCAAGAGCATCTCCTCTTGCTGCTGCTGCAGCCTCCTTACTGGATTTCTTGTGCAGACACTTGGTTGCGTAGTGTCCATATTCATGGTAGTGGAGGCATTTAATTTTATTGAGGTCTTTCTTTTTGCCATGGTTTTGGCTGGAGTCTACCTCGCCTTGGGCCTTCATGCCTTTGGCCTTCTTTCCTTTGCCAACTAGAGCCCAATATTCTTCCTCATCTGCAATGGATGTGACACCATCTCTAATGTTTCTTCTGATCTCCTCCTACACCAAATCAGACCAAAGTCTTTCCCAATTTGGTAGCTTGTCTCTTCCATTAACTGAATCTTGATAACTGTGTCAGGATTTCAGAAGGGCAAGGAGTGCAAAGTTCACAAATTCAGATGATGACACATTTTCTCTTACTACTCCAAGTTCATCTTGAACCTGAGTGAATTTGGATAGGTATTGAGGAATGGTTTCATTTTTCTGCATGCGAATGCTCTTGAGTTGATCTCTCAATGCCAATTTTTTGGCATCACTACTGCTCTGGAATAGATCTGTGAGAATTTTCCACATTGCAAAAGGAGTCTTCTTTCCTTGCAAGTTTGAAACCGCATGATCTCTGACACCCTCCAAAATAATCCACCCGGTTCTTGTTGTGTCTTTCTTCTACTGAGAAGTGCTTGTGCATCTGATGTTGCTGGTTTTAGAATATCAATTTGTGTGTATTACCATACTCCATTGTCATCCAGGACAACTTCCATCCTGTCTTTCCAAGCACAAAAATTGGAGGTGCCCTCCAATGCATACTCCAGCCTCAATCTGTTGAAAGACATTTTTCCTGCATTGAAGAGAATCTGCACCAAAAACTCTGCAAATTGAAATTTCTCGGTTTCTATGTAGTCTATGAGGCTGTGATACCATGTAGAAATTGCAAGAAATTTGCTACTACTAATGAAATCGAACTAAAATCAAGAGGAAAAAATTTCTACTATTCAACGGAAAGGAAAACACACGATATAAACACATGTAATGACATGCAACCATCAAAACACAAGGAACACAATGATTTTATAGGGGAACCCAATTGGGAAAAGCCCCTCCGTTGCTTTGCATTATTTCAGATGAGAAAGAGAAACAATTACAATGTCTTGTTGATTTATGGTAGCATCAAATGTGCTCTAAGTCTCAAAATTGGCAGGGAGGCTTAGGCACATGTATTCCAGAGAACCCAAAAATCGTTTTTGTAAATTCCACTCAGAATGGTTTTTATTAAAATAATTAATTATTTTTAAAGGGACCCTAAGGCTAAACTTAAGAAAATAAAATAATTAAAGGGTATTAATAAAACAGAGTGTGAATGTTCTAGAAAAGGCGGAGATCAAGTCAAAAGTTAATCTTAGCCTTTGATTAGACATGTAATCTCGGTCGTTGAAGTTTCAACGAGAAGGTTATAGGAAGGACTTGAAGGGTCATTTGGAAAATACATCGAGACGGAGAAAGAATCTAGAGATTGAAATTCTTTAGTGAGCAGTGCTTAGGGAGAAAATCGATCGAGAGGGTTCTCACAGAGAGGGGCATGGATAATTTCCGGGAGGAAGAATTCCTGATCTGGAGAGTGCATAACAGAGGAGGAAGTAGAAGCCACAGACAACTGCGCAGAGCCAATGACGCAGAGGCTACGTTGGACTGTGCAGAGTTGCAGAGGGAGTTCGTTTTTTTGTTGAGGAGACAACGATGGGTCAATGCCAGGTTCTGAAGGAAGTTTCCGGAGGACGACAAATACCAGTTTCCAGCCAACAGAGAGATCAAACACAGAGACAAAGGCAACTATAGTTGTGACGCAGAGACTACGCAGAGTGACGCAGTCACTGCGTAGAGGCAACACAGGGCAACTCGTTTTGGGTGTTGATCAGTGCCGGGTTCCCGTGGGGGATGAGGTTTGTCTCACAAGATTTTATTTGTCAGTTTCTCTGCATGATTTGACAGATTCGTCAATCATAGACTTGTACTTAGAAAATTACTGCATAATATACAAACCCTCAGCTGTTGCACCGGTTTTACCACATTGGGTTTTTCCAGGGACAATTGTCCAGAATAACAGTGTTAATGTGTGTATAGAAGAAATGTAATTAGTTGTTGCAGTAGGATTCTAGATAGCAAAATTTTCACATGGTATCAGAGTGAAGAAAACAAATCTAGAAGAACCAGTGCTGAACAGAAGAGGTCAGGAGAATGTGCAGGCAGTAAATCGGATTTCCAAAAGGATTGCGTAGTCTAGTCCAAAAGGAAAAATTTTCGTGGAAAATCTCTGTCTGAGAGAGTCGACAGAGAGAGATTTCCAGATCTAAATTTGCCAGTGACAGAGGGAGTTGGGCAACAGGTTCAATGTAGAGCAGTCTTCAGGAGGGACGCAATTTTTGTTCGACTGCAGAAGCGGCAGAAGGGAAAATAACATAGATAAGTATGGAAAATTTAGATGTCTCTGAATTGTCTTCTAGGTTGGAAGAAGACTTTGTATGTTTGTAAAGTTCAACATCTGCAGGTGTTTGGTACATTGATAGTGGGGCTTCAACCCACATGACTTGAGTACGAGAAGTACGAGAATATTTCTCGAGCTATTAGGAAGAATAGATGGACTTCCAGACTATGGGAAACATAACAAAATGCACTCCAGCAGGGAGAGGCACCATAATGTTTCAAACAGATGTAAGAACCAACATCAGAGCCACTAATGTGCCGCATGTGCCAGGGCTTGGAATGAATCTGATTTCAGTGTCTGAGTTACAACACAAGAAATATGATCTATACTTCATTGGGAAGAAGGCATACCTCAAGCATCCGAGCTAGAAGAAGAAGAGGCAAATTGGAACTCGAAGCAATAGACTATACAGATTGCAGCTCGAATCTCCAATGACACTGATAGGCAACAATCTTGATGGCGAGAGAAATCTGAATGAATTGTGGCATAGGAGAATGGGACATTTGCACCATGGAGCACTGGGGATGCTCAGAGAGACTGTTACTAGAGTACTAGTCCTTAGTTCGAGCATGATGATGTATGCAGAGGATGCGTACTAGGGAAGTACGCTAAGGCAACTTTTCCCAGAAGTAGTAACCGAGCAGAAGGTGTATTGGGATTGATACACTCAGACATTTGGGGCCCAATGTCCACTAGAGCTCTCAGCGGTGGTGAATAATTTTTCACCTTCATTGATGATTACTATAGGAAGACTTGGATTTACTTCCTAAAGACCAAGGATGAAGTCTTTGATCGGTTCAGAGAGTTTAAAACTCCCGTGGAGAATATGACAGGGAATAAAATAAAGGTGTTGCACTGAGATAACGGTGGAGAATTCATGGACATAGACTTCACAGATTTCTGCGCAAAGAAGGGCATCAAGGGAGAATAGACAACTCCATACAATCCACAACAGAATGGTGTAGCGGAGCGGAAGAACAAAATTATTGTTGGGGCAACAAAAGCTATGTTATATGACCTATATCTCCCTAGGTTCTTATGGGCAGAGGCATGTAACACAATTGTGTATATCCAGAATAGTGTGAAAATTTCCGAATACAACATTACAAAAATCCTACTGCAGTATCTTGATTTACTTCTCCTACTTGTGATTTAATTATACAAGTTATTTTCAGAACATATTCAGAAAATATCGAAGTAAACACAAGCAACCTACACACATACAGATCATTTACTGAATAGTACACTCATTCGACAAAGTGACACATATTTTTCGGACAAATGTCCTTGGAAAAACCAAATGCGGGAAAATCGGTGCAACAGATATGAGGGTTTATTATTATTAAGCAACAGTATCTGAGTACATCTAGGGTGCCATAAACTCGACAAACCCAACAGAGAAAACCTCGACAATTAGAGAAAATGTGAGATGTACCTCACTCTCGCAAGTCTCGGCTCATCCAGATGAGCAACTGGTGAAATTCCAGCTGGCTCTGCACAGCAACTGCGTAAGTCTGCGTAGCCTGGTTGAAGAACTACGTCACCCTAGCTTTGCGTCTCTTGGATCTCGGTTTCAACCCTCTTGGCTCAGAAACCCTTCTCCCGACAAAATTCAGGACATTTCCTTGGAGATGACGCGCTGCCTCTGCGTAGGCCCTGCGTGGGCCTGCGTCGCCATCCTAAGGGACTGCGTAACTCCCTCTGATGGTTGCGCTACCTCCACTGTGTCTCTGCTGCCCTTGCTCTGCACTGTACTCTTGGCCCTCCTGACCAATCATTGCATCTGCCCCTCGCTGCAACTCTGAGTCACTCAAATCTGATCTTCGTTCGAGCATTGCTCCGTCAGAAGAATTCGATCTCTTAGACTGTGTGTGTGTCTCCAACTAACCCCAAGCCTTTCTCTTATACTTTTTCGTTGACACATCAACGACCGTGATTTAATTTCTTATCGACGGCTTAGATTAAAAGATTGCTTGATCTGTGTCACTTAGAACATTTCATCACATGTGTTTAATTAATTCACTTTAGTTTTTCTAATTCCCTAAGTTAGACTTAGGGTCCTCATTAAAAAAATTAATTATTTTAATATCTCACACACCAGATGAAATTTCTCCAAATGCTTTCTAGGTTTTGGAGGTCTTGTGTGTCTTAGCCCCTCCACAAAATTTCAGGGCTAAAGCATACCCGATGCTACCTCAAAATCTCAACAAATAGAACTCCTCACAGAGCATTGGGGAAGAAAACGCCTGAAGGAGTTTTCACAGGGAGGAAACCGGAAGTAGGTCACCTCCGTATATTCAGAAGTCTGGCATATTGTCATGTACCATATGAGAAGAGAAGTAAACTTGATCAGACTGCAGAAAAGGTGTATCTTGTAGGATATATCGAGACCTCAAAAGCATACCGAATCTACATTCCTAACAGCAGGAAAATTGTAGTGACATGAGGATTTGTCAACGCAAGTTCCTTTAGTCCAACAACAACAGGGGCAACAGGTAGGACAGGCAGGAGGACAAACACGAGGATCGAGTATAATGACTAGTACTAGCATTTCCTCGAGAGGAGAAGATTCTGATTGTTCTTAGCAGATGGAACAATAGGAACAGGAGGAGGATTTGAGAAAACCTCCTACCACCAGTGGTAGAACCAGTAGGGAGGCACGACAAACACTTAGGGATGCAAAGAAGTTCATTTGAGCTTCGAGAACCGAGAAAAGGCAGTGTAGACAACTTCACAGGTACCAAGCATTGATAGCACAAGTAGAAGAACCCTCTAGTTTTCAGGAAGCCGTACAACACCAATTATGGGTGGATGCCATAGTAGAAGAGTACAATTCTATCATGACAAATGATATCTGGGAAGTTGTGCCCAGATCTGAGGATAGATTAGTTGTAGGATCAAGATGGATCTACAAGATCAAGTACGTTGCAGATGGTAGCATGGAGAAGTACAAGGCCAGGTTCGTAGCAAAGGGGTATGCACAGAAAGAAGGGATTGGCTATGAGGAGATCTTCGCCCCTGTAGC
The DNA here is from genome assembly GCA_034641835.2 of Pinus albicaulis. Lineage (NCBI taxonomy): Eukaryota > Viridiplantae > Streptophyta > Pinopsida > Pinales > Pinaceae > Pinus > Pinus albicaulis. The sequence goes on along the minus strand of CM076576.1, from coordinate 95,996,896 downwards.
CAAATACACCTCCATTAGACTTGTTATATCCCTAGCAGCTCAGATGGGATGGGAGATTCACCAGATGGATGTCTAGACAACATTCTTGAATGGGGTGATAGAAGAGGAGGTGTACATAGAACAACCTAAAGGTTTCAAAATCCATGAGAAGAAAACTCATTTATGCAGATTGAAGAAAGCCGTGTATGGGCTCAAGCAGGCACCCAGAGCTTGTACGGTCAGATTGATGGATAGTTGCAGCAATTGGGATTTGTCAAGAGTGATGTAGATCCCAATCTCTACTATTTGATGGTGGAGAATGAGCCACTGATTCTGGTATTATGTGTAGATGATCTGTTTTTTACAGGATCATCAAGACTCATAAAGGACTGCAAGAAGAATCTTGAAGCAGAATTCGACATGAAGGATTTGGGGTTGATGCATTATTTTCTAGGGTTGGAAGTATGTCAAAAGAATGAAGAGATCTTCCTAGGGCAAGGAAGATATGCCACGAAAATTCTGAAGAGATTTAGAATGCAGGATTGCTGGTCCATGGCAACGCCTATGATAACCAACTGGAAGAAAATAGATGCATTAGGGGACAAGGAAGTGGACCCCACCTTGTATAGACAACTCATTGGGTCACCCATGTATCTAGTCAATACCGGGCCAAACATTTTTTTTTCTGTCAACACCCTTAGTTAGTTCATGGTGGAACCGAAAAGGGTACATTGGGCAACAACTAGGCACATTCTCAGATATGTGCGTGGAATAGTTGGATACAGGTTGAAATACACTCGAGCAGATGATGTCAAATTGAGTGGGTTTACAGATGTAGATTGGGAAGGAAGCTCAGTAGAACGAAAGAATACCTCAGTGTATTGTTTCAATGTTGGATTAGGAATGATCTCTTGGTGCAGCAAGAAGCAGAAGTCGGTAGCACTGAGCTTATCCGAAGCAGAGTATATGGCAGCTAGCACAACAACGTGTGAAGCCATATGGCTTCGGAAACTTCTTGTGAGCTTGTTCAGAAAGAGGATGGAACCAACTAGTGTTTACCAGTGACAATCAAAGTTGTATCAAGCTCTCTGAGAATCCGTTATTTCATGATTGGTCCAAACACATAGATATCAGATGTCATTTTATCCAAGACTGTGTTCAACGTGGAATAGGACAACTGCAGTACGTCCCCACAGTTTGAAAATTTCTGAATCTAAACCAACATAAATCCTATTGCAGTTAACTGATTTGCATATCCTACTTTTGTTCTTCAATTAACAACTTATTTACAGAATTATTCAGTAAATACTAATGCAAATACACTGCAGCCTACACCATTATACAGATCAAGAACTGAAAAATAAGATGAGACAATCACTCAAAGGACACACTTATTTTTGTACTAACGTCCTCGGAAAAACTAAATGCAGGAAAACCGGTACAATAGATCTGAGGGTTTGTATTATTAAGCAGCAGTTTTCTGAGTACAACTAGGGTGCCAAATCTGGCTCACCCAACAGAGAAAATATCGATAGACAAAAATAGTGAGTTTTACCTCACATTGCAAGTCCCGGTTGATCCGGATCCGAACTAGCGAAACCCCAACTGCCTCTGCGTTGCCTCTGCGCAGTAGATGCGTAGGCTTGTGTGGGGATCGTTGATGACTGTGGCACCTATTCTCTGAATCGATCTGCCTCTCGGAAAATTGAGTTTTAGCCTTCTTGACTTAGAAACCTCGATCTTTAGAAAAATTTGAACCATCCCTTGGCAACTCTGCACAATCCCTGCGTGGTTCTGCGTCACCCCTTTTGGGGACTACGTCACCTCTCCTGGTGGCTGCGCTGCTTCCTCTGCGGTCTCTGTTGCCTCTATGCTATATACTCTTGGTCTTTTGACCAATAACTGCTTTTGCCCCTCACCGCTGCTGAATCACTCAGATCTTATCTTCGTCCGAGCACTGCTCCGTTAGAAGAATTTGATCTCCAGATTCACTCTTGTGTGTATTCTCCAACTGACCTCAAGCCTTCCTTTATAATTTTCCTGTTGAGAAATCAACGACCATGATCTAATCTTTAATAAACAACTAAGATTAAAACACACTTGATCCTCGTCACTTAGAAGCTTCTCACCCATATTTATATTAATTCACTTTAATTATTTTAATTCCCTAAGTTTTAACTTAGGCTTCATTAAAAATAATTAATTATTTGAATAACATTCATTACAGGCGAAATTTCTCCAAACGAATTATGGGTCTTGGAGATCTCATGTGTTCTAGCTCCCCCACAAAATTTTGGAGCTAGAGCACATCCGATACTACCCAAAAATCAACACTCCCTCTTGGCGAGGAATGTGCTCTAGTAATACTTCTCACTAGAAGCCTCACCCTGATCCACGACATCGGTCCTCTACGTTGTTGATGCTCAACCTACTGCCCTTCATCCACTACACTGTTGCAATCTGTACTGCTGCCTATGACTCTACCACTGTCACTGCTGCATATGTATTGCAACTCCCTCTCAAAATGTTGCATCATGCTGCCCATAGCACTACCACTGCTAACTGCTGCACTGCAACGTAGTTGCTGTGAATTAAGCCACTGAAAGACATCCCAAATCCTGACATACCAGTCAGTCTGGATACACCTCGATGCTGAAGCTTCCGCTGCTGCTAATCTGCCATGATGCTCTGATGCTATTGTGTTGCTGCTGCTCTGCAATGCACTGCACCACTGTGCACTGCGCTGTTGCTGCTATGTTGTTGATGCCTCTGCTCTGTGCTGCTTCAGACTTTGGCACTCTAGCTCTGCCATTGTCGCTCCATCATTCCTCGCATCAACTGACTCTCGTCATTCTGCTATTGTCATTAAGGGCTCTCGTAGCCGTATGTGATCCAAGAGTTTGAGTATGTTATGTATATTTTATTAATTATTAGTTAGATATGGTTATATTAGGTTTTATTAAGTGAAAGGGCATGATCAAAGATCATGCCTCTTCACCAAGGGACACTTTGAGGCTATATTTAAAGCCTCGGTGATTCCCCATTGTAATCATCTCTTATCTATCATCAATAATAATATATACTTATTCAAGTTTACCAGAGTTTTTACACTCCATTGGTATCGGAGCCATCGCTCTTCGGGATCTGTGTGATCACCCAGAATTAAGGAATTACAGAATTCCAGAATTGCAGATTTTTTTTCGAGTGCCTGTGGACAGTATTAGTTTTAAAAGAAATTTGCAGCCCCCTCCTTAACGATCTGTCCCTCACATCCTCACCTCACCTTACGGTTCATTCCCACTTTGCGTTAAAAAAAAGAAAAAAAGAAAAAAAAAAATCACTGCCCCACTGCCCCACTGCCTAGCGGCTTCCGCTACCCACTCCATACACACTGCGCCCGATTACAATCTGCAGCGAATACAATTTTTTTGGGAATATAAACACTGCGGCCGAATAAGGGTTATCTTTGTGGCCTTGTGCAATTTTATTGACATAATTCATCGATGGTTTGTATTATTTGATCTATACGGCCTCTGCATAGATATATAGTGGCTCGCATATAAAATCTGCAGTGTTGATTTATATTGTTCTAAGGTGGCTCGATACTGTACTCACTCTGCGATAGATTCACTCTGCTCTAAACATCCGCCCACACTCCGGTCAATAATTTCCACGCGTCACCCATCTTCCGCTTCCGCCCTCGGCCCTCCCCCATCTTCTATCACCCGATATCTTGACAACTCCCCTCACATTCACAGCCGCAGATAAAACCTTTGGTCAACAAAAAAAAATTACGTTTTTTTTTAAATCGTGAAACAGTGCGTCCGTTGGTTGAAGAGCTGGTCAAACAGTGACGTTTCAATACAAGGTATCGGGTATTAAAATCAATATAATAAGCCGCATATCTGAACCCAGATTGGTGACAAATCGTCCAGGGAACAATTCAATTTTTGACCTAGATTAAAAAGAATTCGATTTGCAGCGCTGAAGGTTGAAACGTGCTTGAATAAGTGAACGGGTTTGTTTAAAAACATTCCATGCGGTGAACGAATTGTTTAATAGAAACATTCTGACATTTAAAAAAAAAAAAAAATCGGACGGGTATAACGTTGAACTATTTTTTATATACAACTATAATATATATACTATATAATTATAATTAATAATTATATCTATATATATATATATAATTTATACAAATAAAATAATAATTATTATTATTTAAATAAATAAATTATTATTATTATTATTATTAAAAAAATATTAATTTAATTAATTAATTAAATATTATTTAATTAATTAATTTAAAAAATAAAAATAAAAATAAAATAAAAAAAGAGGCGAAAAAAAAAGGGGGAAAAAACTGGCAGAAAAATATTCCCCACCTCATACACGTTCGATGTCTTCATCAATGACAATGGCCGAATTCTAGAAGAAACTAGTGGATCTCGAGAAACAGATCAATAATAATTCCGAAGAATTCGGAAAAAGATTAGTCGATCTTGAAGGTACAGTTGCAGGACATTCCAACGACATCAAAAAGGTTCATGATACGACAAATCGAATAGAAAGACAAATGTCGCTAAATCATCACGAGGCCACAGAAAAGCAGAGCGAAGCAATGAACAATATGACAGAACTCTTCAATAAGCTAAATGATAAGATAGATAAGTTAAGTCAGACACAATCCCCAATATCTCCTAACAGGGAACAAAATAAACAAAACAATTCCGCAGATTCAGGGAACTCAGAAGAGCATCAGGAAAAAACCGATTCCCCACATCATCAAGAAGATAGTAATGCAGATTTTCAAAATAAGCAGCTCTGGAATGCAATTGCTAATCAATATCCCCTTCTTGTTCCACCATTAGCATATCAGCGAAAAGCCAAAATCGAGCTACCCAAATTTGATGGTAATGAAAAAAATAGCGTTGCATGGCTTAATAAAGCGGAAGAATATTTTGAGATTTATGACATTACTAGTGATGACGAAAAAATTAAGCATGCTTCCATGAAAATGGAAGGAGAAGCATATAATTGGTATATGTGGTGGAAAAAGACGACGCTCGCTATCAGTTGGAGGAAATTTAACGATGCGTTCTTCAAAAGGTTTCAAGGCATAAAAGAAGAAAAGTTTTTTTCAACCTTTATCAAATTACGCCAGAAAAGAGATGTGGATGAGTACACTCGAGAATGGGAGACCTTGGCAACACGAGTACCAGGATTGTCGGAATCTCGTCTAATCCAGTCTTACATCTCAGGACTTAAAATCCACATACAAGAAGAGCTAGAACTACATGAAATTACGTCCGTAGAAGTAGCAAGGCAAAAAGCAAAAGCTGCTGAAAAGAAATTTGAAAGATTATCAAAACCAGAAAAAGTATATTCGAGACGACGGTTTCCTCAATCTACAAAAGAAGATAACATGAAATATGTTCCACCACGCATTCGCGAAGGAGACAAATCTAACTTGGAAATACAAAGAATGAGGGAAGGCAAATGCAAACGTTGTGGCGAAAAATGGGACCCTAAGCACAGATGTGCTAATGGGAAAGAAAAAAATCTGTATAATTGTGAAGCAACTAATGATTCTAACAATGATGATTCAGACATAGAAGGGATAGAAGATACCCTAGAATTCTCCCCAGAAGTAGATGATGACAGCACTCCGCAATTGTCATTATCCGCCATGACAGGTATATCACAACCTCAGACACTAAAATTAAGGGGACATATTAAGAAAAACAACGTAATGGTTCTCATAGACACAGGCAGCACGCACAATTTTCTAGATTCAACCATGGCCAAAAGACTCAACCTCTTTACTTTTCCTATGCCTAATATGAAGGTAATAGTGGCCGATGGTAAGAAGATTGAACAGGTAGGAAAATGCCATAAAGTCAAATTGCAGATTAAAGACTTTAGTTTAGAATCTCCATTCTATGTCGTACCACTCGGAGGAGTAGATGTGGTCTTAGGAATTCAGTGGTTACAAACCTTGGGTACTTATTCGGCCAACGATCAGAAGCAGTTTATAAGCTTTAAGTGGGAAGGGCGGAAGCACAAGTTATTTGGATTCCAAGCCCCAGAAAATCAAATTGTATCATCATCCCAGATGATGAAGATGATCCGAAAGGGAGCGCCAGCCTATATAGTAGAATGTCATCATTTAGAGATGTTATCTACAAAAGTCAACCACGAAGAATCACAGGAGGTACAAGCACTAGTTCAGAAACATGGAAAGGTATTTCAAGATCTACCAATGAAAATGCCTCCTCATAGGGAAATCGAACATACAATAGAAGTCAAGGCAGGATCAGATCCTATAACATCAAGCCTTATTGCTACCCACATCACCATAAAACTGAAATTGAGAAGATAATCCAAGACCTTTTAAAATGTGGGGTCATTTCAAAAAGTAAGAGTCCGTATGCTGCCCCAGTTATATTGGTAAGAAAAAAAGACGGATTGTTTCGACTATGCATTGACTATAGAGGATTAAATAAGATAACAATTAAAAATAAGTTTCCAATTCCCTTTATCGATGAAATGTTGGATGAACTCCATGGCGCAAAATACTTCTCTAAATTAGATTTAAGGTCAGGCTATTACCAGATCCGAATTAGATTGGAAGATATACCAAAAACTGCATTTCAAACACATGAAGGTCATTATGAATTTAAAGTAATGCCCTTTGGGTTAACAAATGCACCATCTACGTTGCAAGCCACTATGAACGAGTTATTTCGTCCATATCTTAGGAAATTTGTACTAGTATTTTTTGATGATATTTTGATTTATAGTAAAACCTGGAGGGAGCATTTGCAACACTTGGATAAAATCCTCACGTTACTAGAAGACCATCAATTTTATGCAAAAAAATCCAAATGCACCTTTGGAAAAGAAGAAGTTGAATATCTGGGACACCTAATATCCAATGAAGGAGTAAAAGTGGATCCTTCTAAGATTAAGGCTATAAGGGAATGGAATAAACCAGTGAACATATCCAAGCTCAGAGGATTTTTAGGATTAATGGGATATTATCGAAGATTTATTAAAGATTATGCGCATAGAACTGCACCTCTTACAAACCTTTTAAAGAAGAATTCGTTTCAATGGAATGAGGAAGCAGGGAAATGTTTTGAAGATTTGAAGGAAGTAATGGCTAATGCACTAGTATTGGCAACTCCCGACTTTTCTAAACCATTTATCATTGAATGTGATGCCTCTGGATTCGGTATTGGTGCAGTATTAATGCAAGAGGGCCACCCTATTGCTTTTGAAAGCAGAAAACTAAATAAACATGAGCGTCTCAAGTCCACGTACAGCAAGGATGTGCTCGCAATTATGCATGCATTGGCCAAGTGGAGACAATATCTGTTAGGGAGTAAATTTTCCATCCGAACAGATCATAACAGTCTTCAGTATCTCCTTCAACAAAAAACACTCTCTGAAGAACAACAAAAATGGATTGAGAAGATTGCCTCTTTTGACATGGAGATATTACACAAGAAAGGGAAAGACAATGTAGTAGCGGATGCCCTGTCCAGAAAAGATGAGGAATCAGCATTACTTGCAGTTTCGATTGTTGTGCCTGAATGGCTTAATGAGATTAGAAGTGAGTACGCCAAAGATCCGGAAATGTTGGCTATAATCAATAATCTCCCAGGAAATTCAAAATTTGAATGGAAGAACGATATCTTATGGTACAAAGGGAGAATTTATCTAAACTCCAAATCCAAGTTTATATAAAAAATACTCAAGGAATCACATGATTCCATGTCATCTGGGCATGTAGGATATTTCAAAACCTACTACAATGCACGTCAGTTATTTTTCTGGAAGGGTATGAGTCACGATATTCAAAAATATGTTGCAGAATGTGACAAGTGTCAAAGAAATAAAACTGAAAACATTATGACACCTGGCTTACTTCATCCCTTAAATATTCCGGCTCAGAAATGGGAAGAAATATCGATGGATTTTATTGAAGGATTACTTGTATCGGAGGGAAAGGATAAGATCTTCGTTGTAGTAGATAGACTCACTAAGTATGCTCACTTTATCGCTATTAAAAAAACAGACTCTGCAAAGCAAATTGCAGAGATATTCTGCAAACATATTTATAAACTACACGGCTTTCCGAAAGTTATTGTTAGTGACAGGGATGCCAAATTTAAAGGAAACTTTTGGAAGGAATTGTTCAACCATGTTGGAACCTACCTCAATATGAGCTCAGCTTATCACCGTCAAACAGATGGGCAAACAGAGGTTGTTAATAAATGTTTGGAAGCTTACCTACGGTGTTATGCTACTGAGAAACAAAATAAGTGGGTCCAATGGTTGCATCTTGCCGAATGGTGGTATAATTCTACTTACCATACATCGACAAAAATGACTCCGTTCCAGGCTCTATATGGATATGAGCCTCCGAAGTGGAAAGATTTTGCTTCAGTTCAAACTAATTTGCTAGCAGTAAAAAATCAACTAGAAGAACAACAAAAGGTCGTCCAAATTCTAAAAGAAAATTTGAGTGTTGCACAGAATCGTATGAAGCAACAGGCTGACCGTAATCGCACTGAGAGATCATTTGAAGTTGGAGACTGGGTGTTTGTCAAGCTTCATCCATACAAGCAGTTGTCCCTTAAACAAAAAGGAAAAAATAAATTAGCTCCAAAGTTTTATGGTCCGTATCAAATTATTAAAAAGATCAGTCAAGTCGCTTATGGGTTGTGCCTTCCCGATACCAGTCGTGTTCACAATGTTTTCCATGTGTCCTGCTTAAAAAAGGCATTGGGTAACCATCAGTTGCCCCAAACAACACTTCCCATTTTGGATGATGAAGGCAAGCTCGTTCTAGAGCCCGAAGGTATCCTATCTACCCGTGATAAGAAGCTGCGCTCTCGTGTTATTACGGAATATTTAATCAAGTGGAAGGATTTGCCCATTGAAGAAGCATCTTGGGAGTCTGAAGCATTTCGCCAGCAACACCCATCATTACGTATGCTTTGAGGACAAAGCATCTTAAGAGAGGAGCAATGTTATGTATATTTTATTAATTATTAGTTATAGTTATATTAGGTTTTATTAAGTGAAAGGGACACTTTGAGGCTATAATTAAAGCCTCGGTGATTCCCCATTGTAATCATCTCTTATCTATCATCAATAATAATAAATACTTATTCAAGTTTACCAAAGTTTTTACACTCTAGAGTACCTCAAGGAACCTGCCCTTTCTCACTTTAGCTCTAGTCTATAGCTCCATATCACCCCACCTTTTAGGTGCATGAGCACTCATGGCACAATCATTGTGACCCTCCTCATTAGCCTGAGCTGGAGTAGCCTTCGAGTCAGATTATTCTTTTCCCTTCTTCTTTAGAGGGCACTATGTGGCGAAATGTCCCATTTCTCCATATCTGAAGCATTTGTGACCTTCGAGAGGTCCTTTTTCTTCCTTCCCTGTTGCCCTTGTTGTCCCTTCGATGCAAGAGCCGTATCTTCCTCTTCCTCCTTGACTTTGATCCCTTTACCGTTGCTTCCCGCCTTGGGCGATCGTCTGATCTCTTCCTTTCGAAGAGCTACCCACATCTTCTCCCAACTTGGAAGAGTAGCCTATCCCAAAATGCTTTGGACAAAAGTTTCCCAGTCTTCAGTGACTGCATTTAGGGCAGTCCTGACCATAAATCCAGGATTTGGTGTAGTCCCTACGGAAGTTAGCTGATCGCGGATCCCTTGCAATCTGATAAGGAAGGGGTCAATTTCTTCTCCATTCTGCATCTGACACAATCTCAACTGATTCTCAAGAAACATCTTCTGTTGGACGAAAGATCCCTCGTACAATGTCGTCAAGGCCTTCCACTTTTCCCTTGCTGTGTTCTTCTCAGCAATATGTGGGATCACATGATGCTTGAACCCATTCATGACCATGCGTTTTGCTTTTACTTGAGCCTCCTCGTACTTCTTGACAGGATCAACATCAACCGGAACAACAGTCGTGTTCAAGGCATGATCCTTGATGCGATGTTCAATCAAAACTGCCAGGATCCTGGCCTTCCAGAAGACAAAGTTGGATGGTTGATCCAACCTGTCCTGATCCCTCAGTCCATTCAGGACCATCTCTACTCAACTAAGTGTCGAACAAGTTCCTTTCTCCTTCTTCCGCTGCTGCCCCAACAAAACTCGGATTTGGGTTTCTTTGGCGCTAGAAATCCTCTAAGGAACAAGTTCCCCCTGAAATTTGATTTCCTTCACGGAAATCCTTCTGCCAACAAATGTCGAAGCACTCCTCTCTGATCTCTCTTTGCTGCTGCTCAGCACTGGATCTAGACTTCTTGGCAAGAAATCTTCTGAGGAGCTGATTCCCTCTACTTTGCTTTTGCCGCACTAGACACTGTTCTGCACCAACAGAATCAACGTCCCACCAGCAACTTCAATTGAAAATCTGCACTGCACCTCCAGCCACGGAAACTAGAAAATTGAGACTCAATAGCCTATGCGCTGGCCCAACAACCACTGCGTTGCCTTCTGCAGCTACGTCGTCACCCTAGTAGGCTAACGCAGGCTCTGCGTGAGCCTTCCCTAGTGATTGCGTCACCCTTCCTCTGCTTCTCTGGTTCAGAATTACACTGTCTCTAGAAGATTATAAGAAGGAATTGAAGGGTCATTTGGAAAATACATCGAGACGGAGAAAGAATCCAGAGATTGAAATGCTTTAGTGAGCAGTGCTCAGGGAGAAGATCGATCGAGAGTGTTCTCATAGAGAGGGGCAGGGATAATTTCCGGGAGGAAGAATTCCTGATCTGGAGAGTGCATAGTAGAGGAGGCAATAGAAGCCACAGAGAGCTGCGCAAAGCCAGTGATGCAGAGGCTACGTTGGGGCTGTGCAGAGTTGTAGAGGGAGTTCGTTTTTCTGTTGAGGAGACAACAAAAGGCAAGTGCTAGGTTCCGAACGATGTTTTCGGAGGACAGTAGATACCAGTTTACAACCAACAGAGAGATCCAGCACAGAGACAAAGGAAACTATAGTTGTGACGCGGGGACTACGTAGAGGCAACACATGGCATCTCGTTTTGGGTGTTGATCAGTGCCAGGTTCCCATGGAGGAGTGAAGTTTGTCTCACAAGATTTTACTTGTCAGTTTCTCTACATGATTTGACAGATTCGTCAATCGTAATCATGTACTCAGAAAATTACTGCATAATATACAAATCGTCAGCTGCTGCACCGATTTTTCTGCATTGGGTTTTTCCGGGGACAATTGCCCAAAAATAACGGTGTTAATGTGTGTATACTTGTGCTAGTATTTTTCCTTGCATTTTTTATTTGTGAAGGTTGCAATATATTTTATTTCGATATTTACCGTAGCATACGTTAAATAATTTGTTCAGTTAAACAAATAGAAGAAATTTAATTAGCCATTGCAGTAGGATTTCGGATAGCGGAATTTTCACATGTCTTGCTTCAACTCTAAAGCACACCCTGCACTGCAAAACCATTCTCCTGTTTCTTGACCTGCTCTGGCCAACGCTCAGACAATTCAAGCCTTAGCTGACCTCCTATTTCGTTTTGCAATCCTGGAGGAGTTAAGCTCCTAAATAATAGAGAAATTCCTTTTTTCCTTGTGCAAATCCAAGGGGAATTGATCACCTATTCAGTGCAAAAGCACTGTCCACTCAAACAAACACAATTATAAATACAAATGTGCCTTTTCCATCCACTCAACTAGGCAATTCGAATTCCATGCATGACTAGGTCTATTTTTAGTTGATCGACTAGTTAATTGAGAGATAAGTTAGTTAACCACAGTCATAACAAACGTTGCCCGAAGAAGAGACGAAGCGGGGACGCGAAAGCATCATTTTCCAAAAAGTTAGGAAGCGAAGTGTCTCAGAAGCATATATATATATATATATATATATATATATATATATATATATATATATTTGCATTGATATTCAAAAAAAGCATCCCAAATACCAAATTAGTTGTAGAAGACATTAAAACATGCATATTTTTACATAAATCAAGATAGATATGACATCCATGATTCCATTGTGCATCAATAATTTATTATTTGAGCATCGACCATCTAGATTCTAGATTCTAGATTCCAGCAATAACATACATCAAATTTTTAAGCATATCATAAAACATAAAACATTTAAGCATATTATAAAACATAAAACATTTAAGCATGCTGCATATTATATAACATAAAACATTTAACCATATTATAAAACATAGAGCATATTATCTAGCAAGTGAGCAACTGTCAACATTAGTCATGTCCAAAATTCAAATAATAATGTTTACAAAATAGGTCACTTGGCCACCACCAAGACAAAAAAGTTCAAATTCACAACAAGCGTACAAGTCTAATCTATGACAAAAGCAGTAAATTGTGAATATATCTACTAATCTCTCCTCCTCCCACCACGAATAGTAAGTGGTGGTGGGCATCCACGTGGTGGCAATGAAGAATATGGTGGTTGTGGAAGTTGTGGCAGTGCAATTGATGAAGACGAGGCCCCTGTTGTTGGTGTTGAATCATGGAACCTCAGAAGCAAGGGACCAGATGGGGGTGGCATCTCAACTCAATCATCATCATCATGGATAAGAGCATCCTCTAATTGCTCTAATCGCAACACTCCATCCTCCAAATTGGGCTCCTCTGGATACCTATCCCAAACCTTAAGGTCTTTATTACTCGTTGCATCATCACAGTAATGGGACAACAATCGCAAGCTGTAATGAACATAAACCAAGTTCTCTGCCCGGTCTAAACTCAACCTGTTCCTTTTAACACCGTGGATGAAAGAATAAGAGCTCCAACACCTCTCTGCAGAAGAAGTGTTTACCACCTGTGATAGCACCCACAATGCCAAAGTCTGTAGAATTGGAGTAGCACCTCCATGCATGTTCCACCACTCAATAGAAGAAAAAGTCTCTCGATCTCTAATTGCATGCATACTCCCAAATGGACTAGTGCAAAGCATATGGATGCTCAACTGTTTCCGTACCAAGGCAGCCTCCTCATCAGGGACTAATCTAGTTAATGCAATCATATATTTACCTAGAACCTCTGGATCTAGGTGTGGTTTTCTCTTGCTCCCCCCCAGGTGCTGGTGTTGAAAGCCATGATGGATGATAGTATTTAGGTGTCAAAACATATGCTAATGCATGCAATGGAATATTTAGCATATCCCATCGTTTTTCCACCTCTGCATGAATATAACTATACAAGGTGATATCTCTAGTCTCAACAATGTCTTTAATCTGCCCCAACATGTTATCCATTTGTTGTTCATACACCTCCCCAATTATTGTCTGATTTGAATCTGCAAACTTTATCATGTATAAATTGGTTTGCTGAATTGCAAAACATATTTAACCTGTGACCAAAAGTACATGTCAAGAATAGTGTCATTGGCTACATTAGCACCATCTCTATCAATGTTAATTTCCTCTCATGGTTCAACGGTGACCATATTAGTTAAAGCTTGTCTCACCCTCACTATTCGCCTAAAGGTGAGGTAATAACTTGCAAATCTTGTTTTTGCAAGTTTAAGCAACTGCAACTTGGAGTAAGTGCCATAGAAGTAGTTTACCCTTGTATGTCCTGAGATAAATTTAATGAGTTGCTTCCCTGTTTTGTAAAGCTCATTAATCCACCCACATTCTTTATGCTTCACAATATCATGCATCAAAAGGTTCAATGTGTGCACCAAGCACCCAAACCAAAATATGTGTGGATGAGTACGTTCAATAATTTTTCTTTCTCCCTTAGAATTTGCTGCATTATCTGTGATCACTTGAACCACTTTACTAGGACCAACATCTTTGATTGATTGCAACAGGATATCCGCAATCTTTTGGGAAGTTGCACTGACAGAGGAGGAGTCATGACATGTGATAAATACTGCACCACTAGCAAAAACACCAAGAACATTTATCAAATGTTGGTTTCTAATATTTGTCCACCCATCTGATACAATGTATACCCCACAATCCACCTAGTCATTTGTAAAACGTGTCAAAGCTATTTGAACCTTTCCTTTTTCTCCTTCAAATAACATTGTTCTAGCTTTCTCATAGTTGGGGGACTTGTATCCTTTTGGGGCTTCATTGATGGCCTTTACCATTTCATGCCAATAGGGAGAGCGAAGCACATTGAATGGTACACCGCAAGCACAAAGAAATCAGACTATCTTTCCATCCACATCATCCCTCCCAACAACATTAAGGAAATCCCCTATTGTTTTTTTACCTCCAAAGCTTGTAGAAGTACCATGAGGAGATGAGCTACCAAATCTAGAGGTTGCACTTGATTCGGATTGAGTTTTTTGTTTCTTGTTTTTTTGTTGTGCAACCTCCTCTATTTGGATGTATTTTCTTCTTTGTTCAGCTAGAACCTTTGGGCAAATTGCTATCCCCACGTCACCCTTTTTTTCATCACTGTCCATCACCCCACAAAAATGCATCCTCACACGGGTATATGAACCACTATATGGTTTTCCTCTATGACAACCATGAGGGCACAGAAACTTGTAGCTTCCAGCACCTTTTCCCCTTCAAGTTGTAAAAATTTATGAATACAAAATTACAGAAACCCTACTGCAGTATCTTGATTTACTTCTCCTACTTGTGATTTAATTATACAAGTTATTTTCAGAAAATATTCAGAAAATATCGAAGTAAACACAACTAGCAGCCTACACATTTACAGATCATTTTTAGAAACATAGCGCACATATGACAAAGGACACCCATGATTTTTCAGACAAAGTCCTCAGAAAACCCAACGCGGGGAAACTGGTGCAACAGTTCTGAGTACATCTAGGGTGCCATAATCCGACTCTCCCAACAGAGAAAATCCTTGGAAATCAGAGATAAACGTGAGTTTTACCTCACTTTGCAAGTCAACCACCTATATTCATATTCAGAGATAAACGTGAGTTTTACCTCATATTCATAGAAGCCAAAAAAACATTATCTTTGAATATGAATATAGGTGGTGGACAACCTGCAAATAAATGAGCAAGATGAAATGATGGGAAAGTGTAGGAGAGTGAGGAGAGAAAATGCAAAAAACAATGACAAAAAATGAGGGAGTTTGGAGTTTGCACTTACCTCTTTAGCTCTTGTAGATGGAAGCCCTTCTTTACTCCTCCAAGCTCCTCCTTCACTCCTCCAAGCTCTCCTCAACTCTCTCTTCTCCAAGCTCTCTTCTCCTCTCTTCTCCAAGCTCTCCAAAACACAAGTGAGCAAATGAGAGGTGAAAGTGAGCTTTTAACTTTTTCATCCCATCCCTAACTCAACACTAACCCACTCCACCCCCAAACCCAATTGAAGCCAAAAAAAAAATAAATTTCTTTTTTGGTGGGGCGCAAGTCGGATTCGTTCGCCGCTGTACGGAAGCGGTTGCGATTTGTACGGATTCGCCTTTGAAGCGCGACATTTCCGTACGTCGATCTGTCGTATGAAACCCGGATTCGGTGTGCGTAAACGTTGATCGGGCAGGGCAGTTCGGAAATGGCAGAAATCGCCTTTTTTTGCCCGATCCGCATTTCGTACGGCGGATCCTGTACGATTTCGTACAAGACGCGGATCGGGCATTGGAGGCGCCGGGGGGGGGGGGGGGGGTTCTTGCAACACTGGTCATAACTACTCAACTGATCTTCAACTGAGTCAACTAATGACTAGAGCTTAGTTAATTGAGTTTAACTAAAAATAACTCAATTAGATTGCTAGATCTTAGCAATCAACTCATGCGTAACTCTACTTCTAGCCTACAAATTTGAATTTACTAACTTAAATAGTAGACAAGGCCATGTCACTCTAGCTAACTGCAATTCAAGTCATCCTGTTGGTGTGGAAAATTGAATTTTCTCCATTTGACTAAGGCACTAGTCAAATGAAGCCTTTTTTTGCTACAATTGCAACAATATTCATAATTGTATTTGTTCATTGTTTAAAATGTTTTCCTGAATCTACAGATCTATAAAGCTCCAAGAGGGATCAAATCTCTCGAGGTGCAAACCTCTTTTTTTTTAGTGCAAAACTTGAGGAAAGGCTTGTGCCTCGAGAGATTTGATCCCTCCCGACGCTTGATAGATCCGGAGTTATGATGGATCTAGGCTGGTATTTTAGTAATATGGAGTTCAAAATTCTAAAAACAATTTGCTTCCCTAGTAACTAACCTTTGGAAGATACTCATGATCAGATGAGGTAAGGATCCTAGTGGGTGGTTGAAAGATACACCAGGGACATTCGTTCTTCATATTTTCGTCACTTTTTGAAGGTGCATGATTATTTTGCAAAAACTAGATATTCCTTGGCATCTATCATATCATAGTGAAATTGTTTTTTGAGCCTCACCAGGTCTTATACTATTCACCAAAGAATTATGGCTTTTTGCTATTGGGTGCATGATTTATTTTTTTTCCATGCAACAAAGCATCCCACCCTCCATTCTGTAGTTAACGATAATATATCCTTCATGTTAATTTTCTGACCCCAGCCACTGGCAATTTATTCTCTAGTAAATACCTTCTTGTAAATTTATTAACTACATTTTTACTGAATAAAAGCACTGGTGAGATTTTTAACAAGTAAATAAATAGTAAATAGTGGAAGAAAAACAAGCAATTTTATCTACATGCACACATAAATTATGCCTTTCAAATCTGCTGTTTCATTAATTAAATTCTTCAGCATACAAGGGCTTTATCAAATGGGAAAATATATGCCTATTGAGGAAAAGTTACAAACAACAAAATCTGGATTTTTTCCAGCTGAGAAACTCTTTCCTTAGCAAATTTTGCAGTTGTACAACCTGCTGCCCATTCGTGTGTGACAATGCTCTCGGCAATCACTACCGAGGGGCAAAATTCTTCCAACACAAGAAAATTGTACTATCTTCAAGACAATGGTGGAGAGACTGATTCAGAAGGAGAAAACTGGTTTCCAAAGCTTCAACAGTCATGAGTTAACAAATATAATTCAAAGGGCACTTGAGAAGTGCAAAAGAGCAAAAAATAGGAAATCAGAATCAAGTTGTTTTCCTGTAAATGCTTGGTTTGATGAGGAATGCAAAATGGCAAGGAGAACCTTGAAAAAGACAGACAAGGAGAAGATGAATAAAGGGAAAAAGATGAGTTCATGCAAAAAAGGCAAGAAGATAAGATAAGATAAGATAATTTTATTAATGTCCATTGAATGACCACAAAAAGGTCAATGGGACTGTTTGTTTACAATGATGTCATCACACTAGTTGGTGGACAAAACGGTCCCCCTTGTTCATAAAAGCAGGAAATACAAAGCTAAAATGAATACAAAAGTAGAGCCTGGGCAACGGAGTGCCTGATAAATCATGATAATGCGCTGTGCTGAGGAAGAACTAGAGGAGAGGGATGAGCCGCCTGGATGGGAGCCAAAACCCTCTTCCTCCTATCATTCGAGGCCGATAGAAGAGGGATAAAGAAAATATGTCGATGTCTACTGCCTTGAGGAGGGGCTGGATCCGGACTAGAACTGCTGCTGTCTGGAGGATTTGGGGCGCCCCCTGGGTGGACGGGGGTGCCTGGTTCTGGAGCACCAAAGAGGTGGTCTGGTGGGAAGAGAGTCCCAGAGCCACACTGATCTGGAGTCATGGTTTGTGGAACGATCGAAGGCTCTCTTGGTGCCGTGTGGTGCTGGGAGTGCTCTGAAGAAGTCTGTGATCCTCTGAGTGGTGGTCGACGTAGATGGGGGCTGGAGTAAAGTTGAGCGGTATCTGAAAGTCTCTTGGAAGTAGAGAACCAGGCATCGCTGGTCCGGATATTTGAGGAAGTTGGCCAGGTTCTGGGGGCCTCTGAATAAGCAGTAAAACCGCCCGCGGATCTCATAGTAGACCGGGCATCTGAAGATGAAGTGTGACTCGGTTTCCACCTCCTGTAAGTGGCAAAGCTGATAGATCCTCTCCGTTCTGTCAATATGGTGGTCTGTTTCCACCCGAAGTCTGTGCGACCCAACTCTGAGTTGCCCCAGAGGGATCCTAATGGCTTGTGTCCAATGTTGGAGGGTATACGAGGGTCGAGTGATGAGCCCATCTCTGATCTCCAAAACGTGTTCAGCGTAGAAGGCCATTTTTGGGCGCAGGCCACCTAAAGGATTGATCCATGTTGTCTGAATATACTGCTTGTAGATGTCCTCCTTGATTATTTTGTTAAGGTCCTGCTGGTTGGGGAAAAGGTGCCTCGGGGCATTTAGTGAATACTGGAAGGGGGGGAGATGGTCTGGCTGGATACTGATAAGACCAAGGAGTTTTGTCATTCCTGTGAACCAGCATTTGGTGTGGCCAGTTTGGGTATGGGCGATGTTCTCCGAGGAGCAATAAGCCAGGTATGGGTATCTGTGTCTCCCCTCTTTTGTGTCTGCCAAACTACGGATCCGATGAAGATAAGAGACTATCCTGAAGATTGCCTCCAGCCGAAAAGGTTTAGCCCCGAACTCTGCTAGGATGATGTTTTGGGGGACTGTTTGCTTGCAGTGGATGAATCGGCGCAGGAGAAGAGTCTAGACTCGCTCAACCGAGGCCCAATCTGAATCCAGTAGCGATGGGCCCCAAACCTTCGATCCGTAGAGCACGGTGGGGCGGATCAAGGTATCCATGATGTTCATCTTGGATGGGATATCCTGGAAGTGGTGGCGGAAGCACTGTCTTTCTAGGAGGGCCAGGGATCCATACCCTTTGTTTATCCTGGGCTGGAGGGCTGGCCGAAGGCTGAAACGGGGACCCGAGAACTGCACTCCCAAATAGGTGTAGCTGCTGACGACTTCGATTTCTTCCCCTTTGAATAGAAAGAGGAAACGCGATGATTTCTTCACTCCTTTGAAAATTATAACTTTGGTCTTGCTTAGGTTCACTGCTAAGTGCCGAAGGTCACAGAAGGCTGCGAGGGCTTCAAGCTGTCTCTGTAGCCCCTCCGAGGAGGAGGCCAGGAGAACAATATCATCTGCGAAGAGTAGAATGGAGATTAAGACTTTGTGGAGAAGGCACCCATCAGATTCCTGGATATGCTCGCGGAGAAAAGATTCCAGTTCATCGATGTAAATCTCGAAAAGGGTGGGAGAAAGCGGGCACCCCTGCTTGACTCCAATAGTACTACGGATGAAATCTGACATTCCTCCAACTGTGCGAAGACGGCCAAGCACGGACTCGTAGACACGCATAATAGCAGTCAATAGAGTCGAAGAGATGCTAATCTCTCTCAACCTCTGAAAAAGGTCCTCCCTCGGGACCGAGGCGAAGGCCTTCTTGAAGTCCACGAAGCAGCAGTATACTTTGGAGGACCTATGCCGGGCCTCCTCGATTAGTGCTCGAAGAGTGAAGATATGGTCGGTGGTCTGATGATCCGGTCTAAACTCCGCTTGCCCCCTGGCTCTGAGATGTTTCTAATCTAGGAAGCTGGAGAGTCCCCTGTGGAGGGCAGTAGCATACAACTTGGAGAAGGTGTGCCCGACCATGATCGTTCTGTAGTTGTTCGGATTCGAAGCAGGCCCTGCTTTGCGGAGAGGATAGATAATATGATGGGATCATTCCTCAGGGAAGCCGTCATGAATTACCTGGTTGAAAAGATCCGCCAGATAGCCAACCAGAGGCCGAAGCCCAAGCTTGAGGAATTCTGCTTGGAAGCCTTCTTCGTCTACGACTTTGCTGCTGTTTAAAGCCCAGATTGCTTCTCTGATGTCTTTGCTGGAAAAGAAGTGACAGGTGGTAGGGGGGGAAGCGGCCTGAGTGGGGGGTTGCCCAGGGATATCATACAACTTGGTGGTGTGGGAGAACATGGAGGTGGGGTCGAGGTTAGTAGGGGTGGGAGATCGCCTGGAAAGTACGGTGCTCCAGAACTTCTTGGGAGAGTGGAGAAGAAGGTCAGAAAGAATCTGTCTTTGGTGGAAGATAAAATGACGCTTTTTGCTGCATAGGAGGAGAAGACGTCAGGATCGCCTTCTTCGAACTTGAAAACGGTGCGGGGCGGGCCCTGCAGGTTGTGGGGGGGGGGTTGCGCGTGATGCCGACCTGAATAGAGAGTGAGAGAAGTGCATGATCAACTAGGGTAATAGGAATAATAGAAAAGCTTTGAATGCGTGGAATGAGATCAGGGTTGGCCAGGGCGTAGTCGACCACACTTGCACCCCCTCTATGGGGTCGGCAAGTGAAGAAGTGGGAGGAAGGAACGCAAGGGAGGCCGTTCAGGATGACTAGCCCGTGAGACTCCCCCATCTGTAGAAGGTGTTTCTCGTAGGCTGTTGTGGGGTCGAGGTTATCCTCGGAAGTACGGTGCATGTTTATCGAGGTCAGATCTATCCCTTGAGTGTAGAAGACATCTTCTATACGATCATGAATGGGTATCTGGAGGTTCCTGGTTCGAGCATTAAAATCCCCCATGATAATGATGTCACCCACTGTTGTGTACTTGGTAATGTCAGGGTACAAGTCCGTGAAGGGGTCGCCTTCACTACTATGGATGGCAAAGGAGGAGGAAGTGGGGGGGAAGTAGCATACTGCAATGTTAATGTCTCTCAAGGGGGGGGCGTTGGCTCTGATTTGGATCCACATGAATCTGACATGATCGTCAGTCGCTACCACAGATATTCTGTCTCTGAGATCCTCTCTGGCGAGACACGCTACTCCTCCAGAACCTCTGACTCCACCTGAACTCCGTCTCTCCTATCTGCAAGCTGAGGACCACTGGTAACCTGTAATGTTCGGGAGAGGGCGGACAGGGCTCGCGTGCGTTTCCGTAACAAGCAGAATGTCTGTTGAAGCAAGGGCATCATGTAGCAGGCCTGGGGATGACCAAAAAGAGCCATTACCGTTCCAGCAGTGTATCGAGATACTCGTGCCTCGTCTCCTCTCCTCTTGGGCCTGCCATTTGGAACTACCGGTTCGAGGGGCCCACCCCGGGGGGAAGGAGTCTCGAATAACCGCACGGAGATTCCTGATGACAGCCCACTTTCCTGCCTGTCTTGCTGCCGCGACCTGTTCCCTGGCCTGTTTAAGTTCAGCTACCTGTGTTCTTGTGAGGTCCTCATCTAGGAATACTTTGTTAGGGAGGGGGAATAATTTCCGCTTTGCTCGCAGTGCCCGAAGTCTATCCGTGGCGTTGTGGAATCGGAGAAAGAGAGTGGAATCGTGTCCCAACCATGCCCTGTCCAGTGTTATATCCGGAATGTCCAGTGTGTCTCGGAGAAAATTGTGGCCTAGTTCTAGTATGTCCAATGAGGAGGTGGGTGGAGGAAGTCCCCTTACTTTAAGGTTTAGTTCTCTGGCTCTCCTGGTCCTTTCTTCCACCAATTTGGCTTGCACAACTTCTTCCACTGCTGTGAGGGGTGGGGCCTTCTCTTTTCCTCTGACTACCTGTGCCCATGAGCTGATATGTGATTCAGTTTCCTGTTTGAAGGATACCTGTCCTGGCTTGATTTCCTCCTGTTTAGCCTTAAGACCCTGAATCTCCGCCTGTAGGGCCGCATCCGCCAGGTGTGTTGCAAAAATTTCCCTGCACTCCTGCAACCGGTTCTTCAGAGATGAGTTGTCTTCTTCTACCGCTCTAATTCTGTTGGACAAGGTGCTCACCTCGGAATGCAGTCTGAAGTTTTCCACTTCCAAGAATTCCGTTTTCCTCATCAATTGCTTGATTTGGGAAGTCCAGAAGGCGAAGTCGGATTCCAGCGCGATATCGGTGGGGCTGTACATAGCTCCTGGCGCGTTGTGGCACTGTTTAATATACCTATGGGGCCCCCTGTCATTGAAATTTGGGGAGTCGGAAAATTCAGGCCCTTCCTCGGGGTCCTTGTTCTCTTTCCTCTCCGTCATTTTCGTTAATGCTTTGGCGGTAGCCAGACGAAGTTTGCGGGGGGGGAGTGGTCAGTGGCTGAAAGGAGCCGCGGGAGGCCAAGCGGCGAATGACTGCGGGGAGGGCGAGTAGCAGGGAACAACGCGGAGGGGAGCAACGGTGGCTGTGCGGGCAGTAGTGACTGTGGGGGAGAGCAGCCACGGGTGGCTGCGGGGTGACGGGGTGTGATGGGGTGCCATGGGGTGGCTGCAGGGAGGGCAGACAGCGGGAAGCTGGTGACAGCGAGGTGACGGGGTGCCGGGGAGCAACCGCGGGTGGGTGGGCTGCGGGTGGTTGTGGGCGGAAGGCAGTAGGAGCAGCAACTACGGGTAGCTGCGAGCGAAAGGCTGCGGGTGGACGACTGCGGGCAGACCCAAAGCTTTTCTGGTAGGAACTTCAACCAAGGAAGAAGCAAATCGAAAATAATATTACAACCAATCAATGGTCTGAATATGCAAGACAACTCTATGAGAAAGAATCAGAGGCTAAGCCTCCCCCAGGGCTCAACACAACTACAAAGCTTTTCACGTTACAGGAGGTGGAAACTGGAATTAGGAAGCTGAAAACAGAAAAGGAAAAAGACTTGTTTGAACTTCAAGTAGAGTATCTAAAATGGGGAATGAACACTCTTGCACCGCACATCATGGAAATATTCAACAACATCATTCAACAAGGATTCCCAAGGGATTGGACAACTAGCCTAGCAATACCTCTTTTTAAAAGTGGTGACATTAATAATCCTTCCAATTATAGAACCATTATGATCAATCCTTTGTTTGCAAGGCTTTTTGGCAGCATGGTAGACAAATGGAATCAATAGTGGGCAGAAGTAAAAGAAAAGAGGGCAAAAGGACAAGTGGGTTTTACGCTGAAGCATTCTACAGTGGATCATGGCATCACGTCGAGACACATTATTGAAAAGGTTTGGGGGGATAAAGAAGAAGTATTATGCTGTTTTGTTGACTTCAAAAAGGCATTTGACACAGTCCCTAGAGATAAGTTGTGGCGTAGAATGGAAGAACTTGAAATTCCGTTGCATTATAGAGCTGCTGTCCATAGACTTTATGAAGAGGTGAAAGTCAAAATTAGAACCTCAGCGGGTATTTAAGTAAGCTTTAGAAGTGACATTGGAGTCAAGCAAGGTTGCCCTCTATCTCATACTCTTTTTCGTTTATATATTTGATAAACTGGAAGAATGGCTAAATTTGCAAGGTGGGGATGGTGTTCGGTTGGGGGTGTTTGTGATAAATCTTCTTTTATATGTTGATGATCTTGTATTGATTTCTAAATCGGTCCATGGATTGCAGATGCACCTATATGCTCTTGAGCATTTTTGTAGAGCAGTGGGGATGCAAGTCGATATTAGCAAGACCAAAATAATGATTTTCTCTAATAAAAGGAAGCTGAGTCTGCATACGTTCTACTTTGAAGGCAACATGCTTGAAGAAGTAAATGAGTACAAATACCTCGGGATTGATTTCAACAATAAACATAATTGGGAGGACTGCAGAAAGGCGAGAATCTTAGGAGGGTGGAAAGCATTATATGCTCTTCAAAACAGATGTAGAGAGGTAGAGTTATGGGATTGGAAAACGATTAAAGTGCTTTTTGGACTCCTAGTTTGTCCAGTGATGCTATATGTGTGTGAATTATGGACTAGCAACACCCCTGTCTCAAAATGGAAGCAAATTGAGGAAATCCAAAAAAGCTTGATCATGAGCAAGTTCAAAATAAAAATTTCAGTACCTGATGAGATAATGTTGAGTGAAACATGAGCATGTCCCATCGAAGCAATTGCTATGGTGCGACTCATAATATATCTAAAAAGAATTGAGCAAATGGGAGTAGGTAGATGGCCTAATGTTATCTTCAAGGAAGGCACGAGTGAAGGAAAGAAAACATGGATGAGACAAAACTACACATGGATGCAAAAATGGAATATCTACCTCAATGCTTGTCCCACAAATAGCAAGGAGCTAAAGAATTTTGTTATGGAGAAGTTTCGTAAAGAGGTATGGGGAAAAGAGTTGGGTAGAAAGAAGAAGTACTACATTGAAGAATTCAACCCTACGTATGATCTCCAACAAAAAGAGTACATTGGAGCTAACATTCCGTGGAGGGCAAAGGTTTTTATTGCCCAATTAAGAACCAACTCGTTTCAACTTTGGTGTGAAACAGGACGATGGAAAATGCCTAAAGAAGCTTGGAAGAACGAGTGTGTACATTTTGCACGTCTGGGGTAGTGGAATCAGAAACACTTTTCATTCTGGAATGTGATGCGTTCAAAGACATCGGAGAAAGTTATGGGAATATGTTAGCATCGGTTTCTTGGCATTGTCTTTTTAGCGATGGGATTGTTGTAAGGTTGGGCCAACTCATCATCAATTTGAATAAGAAAAGGGCTGAAATACAAAATGCGAAAAACAGGGAACTCATAGTCCCATAGACTATTTTTAGTCTCGTGGACTTTAAAATCTCATTTCATTTCATTTCCCTCTGCCCACACGTGTGGACTGTATGATCCTGTCTTTGTTGTTGCACACCTGCCTGTGCCATACTGCTGCCCTGCTTGAGATTCTTCTTTCCTCTGCCATTGCTCTACGGCTTCCTTCCCGTGCTGTACGACCTCTGTAGCTTGCACGTATGAGATGTACGGTCTCCTGCTACAAAATCACTCAAGATCAATTGTTTAATTTTGAGATAACATGATCTTTGCTAAAGACAGATACTTCATAAGCCCATAATTAGCTTCATTAATCCATTAACCATCATATTAACCATTAAGATATGATAGTACTTGATGAAAGAACATTCTACATAGTTGCAGAAGATAAGCCAAGACAAGAGGACACAAAAATATGGCTCAAGCCAGGGAAAAAACCCCAAGGTGGGGAGAACTCTTGATCAATTCTTCTTATTATCAATATCAAATGTTCAGTGGAGAGAGAATACAATATTTAGAAGTCTATATGACTTGCCATTAAGGAGATCTAGAGTCCCTATTTCAAACAAGAAGATGGCTTAGTTAAAGGCTGCAATTTTAAACATTCTGTTATAGAGATCAGATGATACCTTCCCGAAACTCTTGTTAGGGCTTCCTGAAGAGATGCTGCTGATCTTCTTAAAAACCCTTCGTCTTAACTGCGGCTAGCCTTGGTCAATATGATGGTACCCTTCACTGGTTGGACAA
Source organism: Pinus albicaulis (assembly GCA_034641835.2). Classification (NCBI taxonomy): domain Eukaryota; kingdom Viridiplantae; phylum Streptophyta; class Pinopsida; order Pinales; family Pinaceae; genus Pinus; species Pinus albicaulis. The sequence continues at coordinate 95,971,852 of CM076576.1, read as the reverse complement.
AGCTCTAGACATGTATCTCGGCCCTTGTATGAGAAGGAATGCTTGCGGCCCCTGACTGAAGCAATGGTTCTGCAATGTGGCTTCTCTTTAATATCCATAAGCCAACCTTTAGATTTGGCCTTCCTTTCAGGTATTAAAGTAAGACATGTGATGATGAATATGCCTATACGAAAGAGACCAGATCAGCAGAAATCTTGAGCGAAGCATCTCGACCTAGTTGCTGAAGATGAACCCAAAACCAAAACTGACCTTCGACCTCCTTGAGTACAACTGCCTTAGGCATACTTTAGAAACCCTTTTTGGATGATGCCAAATGAAGATGGAGAATGCTTCTATATATATGACAATTTTTCCTTATGAAGGTGAAGCCGACCTTGATATTTGGAGGAAAATTTGAATTTCAACATTTTAATTTTTCCCGCCTAAATAAAATCATGACATATAGAATTTCTTTTGAATAAATAAATATTTTCCTTATCCAAATTTGACGATATTTAGATCGATTTTGGTCCTTTCGAAGAGAGGAATTGAATGCTGCAATTATCTTTCCCATAGGAGCTATCCAAAGTGGAATTTGGCCCTAGTTCCCAATTTTAGCACTCCCTCTCAACTAGGGAGAATTCCACCTGACAATCCATTGTCGATCAAGATGCCATCCTGTCGCCATAAATCATCCCTGGATCTCATCTTTGCTCTGCTCTGCTGAACACTGATATGAATAATAAAGAAGAATCGATTGAGAGTTAGTCACATGACCTTGCCACTCTCCACTGATAAAAAGTCAGCTCACATAACCAAAGAGAAAACTCCAATCAAACTTGATCCCATAGTGATCAAGTTGAAGAACACCATGCATCCTAGACATAGTGAGTACGACAGTATGCGATGCGTCCATCAGTAGTGCTATGGTCCCTATCCACTTTTCCCAACTCATTGGCTAGATGAGAGGTACTTCCCATGTGTCCCAGACAACATGGGTAGGAGGATGCAAGAACAACAACAGGGAAAGAATACATCACATCCTATACATAATCACACGTAGGGAAAGGAGAAACCACATCCTACAAACACATATCACAATCATATGTAGGGAAAGGATGAACCACATCCTACAAACACACATCACAACCACATGTAGGGGAAGGATGAACCACATCCTACAAACACATATCATAACCATATGTGGGAAAAGGATGAACCACCTCCTACAGGCATGCAAAACACTGAGAGTAGGGAAAGGATGAACCACGTCCTACATGCATGCACATTGCAAACCAACAATAGTAGGAAGAATCCTACACGTGGGGAAATGATGAACCACATCCCACGGACATGTCAATCATCAATTGTAGGGAATGAGCATCCTACATGTGGGGAAAGGATGAACCACGTCCCACTGACATGTCAATAGATGCCTATATGCATCTCTCACTGGGGTACCCGCAGGAGAAGGTGAACCACTCATCCTGCTCATATGCCATAGGAGAAGGTGAACCAATCATCCTATGCATATTTCATTACTCATAGGGGAAGGTTAACCACTCACCCTACACATATGTCAACCACCATGGGGTATCATAGGGGAAGATGAACCACTCACCCTGTACACAATGTACCACTAGGGGAAGGTGAACCACTCACACTATGGTCGCTTATAGCTCAATAACTACCCCAAGCCCCCAGGAGCTCCTAGAGCTCAATATTCCATCTTAACCAAAGATCCCTTCATAAAGGGAATAATGCCAGACTACACTCCAAAAACTGGGGCTATTTCTGACTGCTTCGTCAATGGGAGCTTCATTGCTCCACCCAGTAGCATATATATATATATATATATATATATATATATATATATATATATATATAAAACAACTAAGCTACAATCAATCATATTGGCAACAAAGATCTTAGCTGTACTAGAAATCCTCTGATTCCTACAAATTCAGGATACCATGACTTGTTAAGGAAGATACTTAATTGATCTTACTCCCTCTCACTCAGTGAGACCACATGCTTCAACTTGTCTTTCCAGAGATGGTTCTACAATATCATCAGTCTTATCCTTTTGATAAGGTGCAAAATATCCATCCGGCAATTTGCTCATCATGAGATCCATTAAATTTGAGATAATCAAACATGCCATGATTATGACAGTGTATTTCCATGAATAGGAATGTCCTTAACTATACTGGCTGTGAGAGTTCAACAGATAACTCCCTCTGAGACTAAAGAAATAAGACATCCATGTTACAGGTAAACTGCTTCTAAAACCATAATTTGCAAGCATACCTTTGTTCCATCAAGTATTTATGAAGTTCAAAATATATGATTGTTCATTTTTCTTTATGATAGTTTTTAGAAGAACTTCATCAGTAATCAAATCCATGAAATGATGCTATGATGATCCTATCTTATTGAGTAAGAGATCAGGAAGTCTTAAAATCTTTCTCCAAGGTCTGGGCTTGGCTTTCAGTGCTATTCCAATCCAGCTGTCTTGAATTCACTGTATTATTTTAATGCAAAGACTCAATCAACTATTCGGGCTTTATTGAAGTTGAATCAAAATTGAGTGTTGTAATGACTGTAGAGACTCAAGAGCATAGGTTCTTTTAATTGTATCTAACAAAGGCCTTTAATCTTTTTAGCTAAGAAACCTGATTCGCTGGTCTAGGTCATCGTGTCTCGAATCCAGTGAATCGGACATGATTCTGTCGGATTCATGTCTGGTGGATCGTGTCCGATCGTGTTCGTACAGGACACGTTGTGTCCTGATCGTGTCGTGTACAGACACGATCGTGTCCCGATCCGGCGGACACAATCGACAGAAAAAAAACCCTCCGCATCTTTTAAAAAGGCCGTTTGGCCCTCTCATTTCTCACTTTGTGCATGCTTGAGTGTTAAAATTGGACAACTAGGTCCAAACTCCGGGTTGTGCTGCTCAGATGACGATCGCAATATTTTTATTGGATTCCTCTTTCGGAGAGGTGTAAGATTGATCTAAAGATCATCTCGATCGGATGAGCAGAACATGTACTTTGAATTTATTCCACTTATGTGCTAGGTCGGCCTGGAATAAAATATTGAGTTAAATGTCTTAAAGGACGTGTCACACACCCCCAAAGATTCCTATATATTGGAGAGACTTGGAGTTCATTTGACACACATTGGTGTGGAGGAATTCTCTCTCTCTTGATGGCGTTGGAGCTGCGTATTCTTTGTTTGGGTTGTTCTGGGGTTATGTGTGACACGCTTGGTTGTATGACCTATTGAAGACTTTGCTGGTAGAAGCATCCTGCAGATCGCCGTAACGCCACCACTCTTCATCTCTGTTTTGGCTTGTCTTCTATCGATTTATTAAGCATGTTCTATCTTCTTCAGTATTATGCCCTAATCTGAAATGGCATAGAACATCTGCAGAAATTAACATGGTATCAGAGGGTAAGGGGAAGACAATGTCCAAATTTGTGTGCCCTAGACGCAGCTACCACGAAAAGAAAAAAAAAGGAGATAGAGCTCCGTTGGGTTTATTATTTGCTGTAATATAGGCCGAACGTGCAAAACATTAGTTCGAGCCCTTGAACGGTTGTCGCTGCATCAAAAGGAGGAATCTGCCCTACGAAAAGGAGCAGCCTTGAAAGCCGTAGCCTGGGCATTGTTGGAGGGCTCGGTTAGAACACTTGGAACAGGCTGCCGCATTCAATGTTAAGAGAGCCGCAACTATAAGGGGCACCGCAGCCCCTTAGGAAGAAATCTGGGCTGTCACTAAAACTCTTCGCACGAATATGCTGTGGGAATTGCTGGAGTGAGACGTAGGCAGGCGTGAAGGGCATTGAAGACTCTGAAGGACCAGCATAAATGCGATAGCATTGCCGATTGAATTGAATTATAATGGATGCGAATAAGAAGAGAATTGGGTCACTGGGATGGCTGACAGATTCGGGGGTGATGCCTAGAAACAAAAGGCCATAGAAGGGGTGGGCGTGTCTTTGCTGTTAGAACTGAGGGCTCAGCTCTACTAAACCCTAGAGGAAGCCAAGTGCAACAAGGACGCCGCCCCTGACGTTGATTTGCACCGCGCAGGGAAGAGGAATAATGCCCCTCACGATATCTTCTCCAACAAAGAACTTCGGCGTTGAAGATCGAGCTCACAGGTGCACGATCAATCGTCACACAGAAGTCATATACGACGCTTCGGACACCAACAGAGAAATCAATGATCCGTTTGCCTTCAACATAAACGGGGTGAATCGAGATCTGGCTGCCGGTAAATACCTAGGTGGATGGTGGCACAACACCGAACGGTGGCAAGGAATCGAGCGATTTCTGTAACCCGGGCAGGTTGGACAAGTTTTTTGAACACGCAGGCAGATGAGACATCGTGAAAACTTGCCGAAAAAGAGCCGTCTAAAAACATTGAGCCGTCGTCTCAGAATTTCGGGCTCACGACTGTGAATTTTTTTTACAGGGCCGAAAGACAAAAGAATCAATCCTTGTTCCGGCCGTCCGTCGAAATTGTGGGTCATGGAAGGTTAGGGCTATTTGATACTGAACTTCTCGATTTCTTATGATATTGGTTCGATATTATTTCGTTTTCTGTTTTTCATCGAATGGAAGACTCCGGGAAAATTACAGTTTTGGGAACTTTGCCGGCATTCTCATGAATGGAGTATATTTCCCAGCGGCAAGGATTGAAATCCTGCTCGCACAATGAGCCAAAAGGTTTGCTGTTCGATTCTCTCAGGTTCAAAAATAGGGTCGCATGTTCGAATAAAAAAGAAGAAGAAGAGGTTGGAAAGTATGCTGAGAGAGTAGGAAGAGGCGCTCCAGTTTATCTTGCGGCCGTACTTGAATATCTTGCCACCGAGGTTTTGGAATTGGCAGGTAACGCGGCTAGAGATAACCAGAAGACAAGAAATATATATAATATATATTTTATCTGGCAACAGCGACTCGCAGACCGTTCTCCGGATTTTTTTTAAGCGTGGATCTTAAATTCGACCACTGAAAAATCAATTTGCAGGCTTCTACGTCGTTGCGTTTGATCGGATAAGGTTCTCGTGGCAGCACCGACATTTTTTTTGTTGACAGCGTGTATCAATGAATACGATTCATAGCGGATGACCCACTGTTGGTGGATGCGATGTCATACTTGTATGCATACAAGACAAATGATAATTTCTGAATCAACCAACATTGTAATAGGGTGCGATTGACTCAAATATATGTTGAGCGATGGGCGTGACCTCTTGGAGCTGTCGGTAATTTATGAAATTATCACATACGGCTGAATGCTTTAAAAGCCATGTCAAATGCCATTTTTAGTTGCTGTGTCGGTTTTGTATATTGAGCAGTGCCAATATGCGTGTGATGACAAAAGGCAAAGAACGATATATTGGGCAGACGTGCACGCATAATATCACAGTGCTTTGTGTGATTTAGAGCAGACGTATGCCCTTGTAACAAGTTGCAAGTCAAAACACGACATATATTGATGCTGTGTGTGGCCTGTGCGTTGTGAATTCTGGTAAAGAGTGTTGACAGATCATTGGATTAGAAACAAAGTTATGAATTGGAGCTGCCCACAGATTGACCTATGCAGTAGCACAATTGGGTTCGAGTTTGCTCAGTGACAGAGTTTATGATGCTTGGTCATATTCTTGCTGATAGTGTGCTGAATAAATGCTTTACACAGATGTCATACATTGCCATATGTTCTTAAAGTCCTGTATACTCCTGTAGCTTGTATGGCTCATATATTGGGATAGCAGGACTGTGGAAGAGGGGTGATTCAAGGACCACCTCAAAAACAAAAAAAAAGGAAATTTTTTTTTCTCACACAGAAGTCGTATATGCCAATTGTATGACAGTGATGGATATGATAGCGATGTAAAACAATGGTGGTTTCTTGTAAACCATAAGCTGGAGATATCCTTGTACTGGCAAGTATAGTAAGCAAGCTATTCATCTTAAAACCGAAAGGGGACTGTTAGAAAGCTGAAGGACCTTGTGAGCAGCTAAGGCAGAAATATTGGAGCAGCAGCACTCTTTGCAGGTATAGAAGAAAGAGAACCCTGCCTGGTACATCAAGGACAAGAGTCCAAGAGATGTAAGTGAAATTCATATTCAGCAATCTGTGATGAATGTGATAGTTCTAAATCTGTGATTCTATGTCACTGTCATTATGACAGTGACATAGACAGACACCCATGTTTGAAGCTGGAAATTTAAGGGTTGATCGCAGAAGTCCTTTGGGAAATTCTATGTAGTGGTCAAATTGTTGACGAAATGGGCATAGATGTAAGTCATTGAGCTAGGCAAATTTTTGACAGCCCTAGGAGCAGTCTGCTGAAATAACCAGAAATGGGCAGATCTGGAAGCAAATCAAGGTGCAATGCCTCAAGTGCAGGATAAACCAAGGTAGATTGGATCCCTGGTTTTGTAAGCTGCAGTCTTAGAAGGCTGTTTGAAGAAGCTACCCTCAGAATAACAGGTAGTGGCTGAAAGGACTTCTAACTCAAGCTGAGGCTTGTTGATATGTTCCCCCTGTATGACAGTCACATAGACCTATGTAGCAGCAAGCATGTGACTGTATCAGTCTTACATAGGAGTGTTATGGTAAACTTAAAACGTGAACTAAGAAGTTTATGCAGCTTTTGGTCACATGGCTGGAATCTTGAATCATGATCAGCAAAGTCTGTTGGATGGCTTTGACTGTGGGAGATCAAGTCCCATTTCAAGTTGGTATCTGGGATGCCCTCATTTAAAATAGATATCTTCTCGAGAGAGAGAAGCTGACATTAAGAGGGAGACATATCTGTATACGCTCCTGAGTGGATACTTTTGTTCAACGAAAGAAGATCCTCATGGCTCAGGGACATATGGCTTCAGAGGGGGAAATTCTGAAGGAAAACCAAGAAGCCATATAAATACCAAGGTATCTAGCAGCCATGAGTACTATTGAAGCTTGGAATGGCTCTACAAGATCAAGCATGGATCTGATGAAAGTGCTGAAAAGTTCAAGGCAAGATTCGTTGCCTGTGGCTTCTCTCAAAAGGAAGGCATAGATTATGATGACATATTTGCACCTGTGGCCCGATACACCACCATTCGATCTATTTTAGCCCTTGCTGCTACGCAAGGATGGAGTCTTCATCAGATGATGTAAAGACCGCATTTTCTGCATGGTGTGATAAAGGAAGAGATATATGTGGAGCAACCTTTGGGGTTGGAAGTCCAGGATCGGGACACCCATGTCTGCAGGATTGAAGAAAGCCCTCTATGGGCTGAAACAAGCACCCTGAGCTTGGTACGAGAGCATAGATAGCTAGTTGATGAAGCTGGGCTTCACTCGTAGTATTGCTGATCTGAACCTTCACTGCAAGGTTAATAGAAAGAAGCTTCTCACTCTGGTGCTGTATGTGGATGACCTCTTCCTGACAGGTGCTAACCCTCTCATTCATCAGTGCAAGAGGGAGCTCGCTGCTAAGTTCGAGATGAAGGACCTAGGACTGATGTCTAGGCCTGAAGGTCTAGCAGAGACCTGGCGAGATTTTCCTTTCTCAAGGAAAATACATTATGAAGTTTCTGGTATGATGGACTGTAAGTCCATGGAACTCAACTTTAAGAAGTTGAGTAGCAGCGTTGCTGGGTCCGTCCTACTGAGTATTGTCAACTCATAGGGACCCTGATGTTCTTAATGAACACCTGTTCGGACGTGTGTTGTGCAGTGAACACTTTGAGTCAACAGATGGTTGATCATAACATTCACTGGGTCGGTGCCAAGAAACTCTTGAGATATCTCTGAGGCACGATAGACCATGGGCTGAGATACACTGCCGAGAGTATGGCACTCCATGGATATACTGATGCCGATTGGGCTGGCAGTGTGGTGGATCGCAAGAGCACATCTGGATGCTACTTCACATGTAGATCTGCTTCGGGCAGGAATCTAAAGTCGGTAGCCTTGAGCACCGCTGAGGCTGAATACATTGTAATATGTATGGCCTGTTGTGAAGTCACTTGGTTGCGAAAGCTCTTCTGTGAGCTGTTCGAGCATGTGCTAGATGCCACCGTTATCCTTTGTGATAACCAGAGGGGGATTCATTTGTCATAGAATCCCAGGTTCCACGATTGATCCAAGTATGTTGATGGCTGGTACCACTTTATCTGGGATATGGTAAGGCTCGATCATATAGGAACTGATGAGCAGGTCGCAGATATTCTCACTATGCCCTTGGGGAAGGTCATGTTCCTAACCTTCCGTGAGAATCTTGGTATCATGGAACGACCCTATTCTGAGGGTCCTGTTGGACGATGAGCTCTGGGAGCTCTGGGGGGGCTTTGGGGAGAGCTTCTCGGAGCTATGGGAAACCACAAGGCTAGGCTTGTCAAACCTTGTTGGTGTGCTTGGACCCCACCGTTGTGATTTTGAGTTGGTTCACCTCTCATTATCAGTGCCCCGTATGCATCCTACCCATTGAGTTCAGGGCTCATGGGAAGTACCTCTCATTTGGCCAATGAGATGGGAAAGGCTAGAGACTAGTAGCAAAGACTGATGGACGCATCAGAAATTGCCGTACTCTCTATCTAGGATGGCATGGTCCAACCACTTGATCTGGGATCAAGTCTTGTGAGGTCTCGGACCTCTGCCTAACTTCGGGTCAGATGAACCAACTTCGGGTTGGTTGGAGACTCTTTGTGAGTCCGATAGAGGTTTTGACCTCTGGGCTGAATCTGTCAGCCGGGTATGATGTCTTTGTGACTGACCCACTTTTGTTCTGAAATAAAGAGGCCAGCAAAGCAAGTTACGGCGAGATGACACACGATGTTTGGATTGCACTAGTGGACGGAGTTCTCCCTAGTTGAGAGGGAGTGTTAAAATTGGACAACTAGGTCCAAACTCCGAGTTGTGCTGCTCAGATGACGATCCCAATATTTTTATTGGATTCCTCTCTCGGAGAGGTGTAAGATTGATCTAAAGATCATCTCGATCGGATGAGCAGAACATGTACTTTGAATTTATTCCACTTATGTGCTGGGTCGGCCTGGAATAAAATATTGACTTAAATGTCTTAAAGGACGTGTCACACACCCCCAAAGATTCCTATATATTGGAGAGACTTGGAGTTCATTTGACACATTGGTGTGGAGGAATTCTCTCTCTCTTGATGGCGTTGGAGCAGCGTATTCTTTGTTTGGGTTGTTCTGGGGTTATGTGTGACACGCTTGGCTGAATGACCTATTGAAGACTTTGCTGGTAGAAGCATCCTGCTGATCGCCGTAACGCCACCACTCTTCATCTCTGTTTTGGCTTGTCTTCTATCGATCTATTAAGCATGTTCTATCTTCTTCAATATTATGCCCTAATCTGAAATGGCATAGAACATTGAGGCAGCTTTGCTTGGCCATAAACAGGGAACAAAAATGCTCTAGATGCATTAACAAACCTACAACAAAAAAACTTTAAACATGCATCAGTGAAATGTGTGAACTAAAAACAAAGGCACAACCTATACAACACCTCACTCACACATGGGGTGTGTCACTTTGAGAATTTGCACCTGCAAAAGTATATATCTAGGAGATTACCATTATGCATAAGCACATCATATGATTATACAATTTTAATATATCAGGTGTACATTGACCTAGATTAAGCTAGGGATTCAATCAAGAGAACATATACCTAGGGTTTCATTCCTAGGACTTTTCATAACAAAGATTTTGCTTGTAGACCTAACCAAAACTTAGGGTTTCGGTTCATTTTCAAAGCAAACCCTTGTTCCATCAAGACTTCAAAGGTTCGAGATTTCGAACAACATCATTTCAACCCTAATATATTAGAGCTTTTATGATCATATCAAAATCCCAAACATGACATTATTAATATATCAATTAGTATAGCCATTTCTTTATTAATATCCCTAAGTAGGTTTAGGGTTTCACATATTATCAACATACCCTTAGGTTAGGGTTTCCAGAGAACCTTTTAGGGTTCCTTTTATGCAGAAAATTAGAGATGTATAAGGTGGGCAGATTCATCAGATGATGAATCACCCCAAGCAAGAATATTTTAAGATTCATGAGAGCTAGACAAAACAATTCTTAGTAATGTAGAATGAATATACCAAAGAGAATAATAAGACTTCATAATTTAAGACATACCTTTGATATATTAACAAATCTTTATGATTCTAATGCTTAGTGAAACCTTCTTTCTCAATCCTTGAGGCTTTCTACCATAAATCTTGAGCAGGCTGATTCCTAGACAAGGAAATAGAGGTAGACAAGTGATTAGTATTTAATATGATCAAAACTTTAAGTAAATAAAACGAATTGAGAGGGAATGAGATGCTTATCTTGAGGAGTTGTTGTGGGCTACCTCCAAAGCTTTTGAAGGAAACCTAAAAACTTATAAAACAATAAAAGTTTTTTTCCAAAAGGATGTTAAACCTATAACTAATTATAAGTATACAAATGAAATATCTAGAACTAGGAGTAAAGGGCTTAATAATGTAAGTCCCTTAAGTCATTCTCTTCGGTCTTTGCTTTCTTGCGAGAGGATACTTCTTCCGCCACATTTGCTCTATCTCTTTTCTTACTTGTTGGGTTGTCGAGACACTCACTTCTATAATGCCTCGTTTTGTGACAATGATAACATTCAGTCTTTGACATGTCAACTTCTTCCTTGGCCTTTTCTTCTTGAAGTTTCCCTTGTGATGAGCAACATAAGCATTTGATACGTCCTCATTATTGGCCACCATTGAGATTCTCAATTCCTCTTGACTACATGCTGTCCATAATTCCTCAAAGGTGGGAGTTTCTTTCCAGCTATTGAGACCTGTAGCAAATGCACCCCAAGTAGGTGGTAGCCCTAGTATTGCTGTGATCACAAGTTCTTTGTCTGACACTATTTCATCGATGGCAAGCAATTCATGTCTTATTCTTGCTATCTTCACAAAGAAGGTAGATACAATATCCTCCTTGGTCATCTTTGTAGTCCTTAGTTGATTTTTGAGGCTTGCCATCTTTCCAATATTCTTGGTGGTAAATAGTCTTGATAGTGCATCATACATTTCCTGGGCATGATCAATGTTTGCAATGAAGGGGACAAGATTGTCCTTTATGCTTTCAACTATCAAATTCAATGCCACCAATTCCAATTCTCTATATTTAATCTTATCACCATCACTTGATTCTTCTGTGTGCTTCTTCACTTTTCTTTCACCAAGTCTAAGACCTTGTTGTTTTCTAGGTGGAGGTCAATCCTCTTTTTCCAAGGTCTATAATTAGATGCTCCTTCAAGTTTGTTCTTTCCCTTGATAGTGCTAGACATCTTTCTTGAAGGTAGTGAAGACTTCTTTCCTTTAGTGGACTTATTATGTCTCCTTGATCAAATCCTTTAGATTGCCTTTTCCTTATTCTTTCACCAAGGCTCTGATACCATGTTAGAGAATCAGAAAGGTAGAAAGTTTCTCTTATTCTTGATAATTTACTTGTGATCTTTAGTTCTTCTTATCTTCTTTCTTATTAGTTCTTCAAGCAAATATCAAAGTAAATGGACATAGATCAAGGACACCAAATGTAGGCCAACAACCAGGGCAAAAACCCACTCTAGGGGAAAATCCAATCAATAATTCTTCCATCAATAGTGATTCTTGAGACTCTATACCTTGACCCGGACTTCCTCCAGACCAAATCAGCCTTCCTTGTGATCCTTTTTGAATTTGGTAGCAACAACAATAGTAACAACACTATGACACAACTTCTTTGACTTGGAACTTCGAACTAGCTTCTTGAGACTTCGATGTTGCTCCTAGAACTTCGATCTTGACCCAATACAACTTCTCAAAGCAACAACATCCATCAAAATCAACTTTGACTTCTTCTTCACTTGGCAACACCTGAGGCAACAACTGATGCGGTAAATCTTGGAGGACTTCGATCTCCCAAACTATAACACGAAAGACAAATAGAGTAGCACCAAAATTTTGATCTTCTTCAGTTCCTTAAGCTTGCCCAAAATCGAATCCAAAAGGTGCTTCTCCTTCACTTCGCAAATTTTCCTTGATGCAGTAAAGATATCAAATTTCTGTGTTGCAATGAATTGGTTCCAAGTGAGTTCGATTCCCCTGTATATATAGGCTTGTGATGAGCTTGAATTCCTGGGCTTGAGGCCGACTTAATCACTTGAAGTCCGACTTGATGTGGAGGCTTCATAAAACATATTTGACTCAATACTTGACCTATTTGCATGATTCAAAAACCCAATATGGATCAATTTAAATCTGCAATAATCCTATAGACTCGGAATAAAACCTAGAGGTCCAGAATAGGGACTTTGACCTAAAATAAATATGGCCCAAGCATGAAACCCATGCTTTAATAAGTCATTTAATAATAATATAAAACTATTTTCTTTATTCTTTTGACAAGTGCACTAAATATTGAATCAAGTACATTTTATGAAGACCGAACCTAGTTACATTCTTCAACAAGTTCTGCATTCATTCTTATTAAATTCCCCTATACTGAAAATCTGCAAACAATTGAGTCAACATCCTTGCTAGTTGATTTGGAGTACTTCTCTGGATCTATTGATATTTCAAATTAATATTATTTCATGTAGATTCCTTTCAAGACATTGTCTTGGGAAATGGGTCTAGCCTTTGCCCATTATCAGCTTGATCAATGATCCATAGCTGATCTGCTCCTCAAGATGACTGCGACCAGAGCGGAGGATCTTAAACCAAGCTTTTCAAGTTGCTGTAACGACAACCCTTTTCAGTGCCCCAAAACTGAACACGAAAACATGACATCAACTAGAATTGGTCGGCTTAGCCCTCTCAAATCTTCCTTTAATTATTGCTATAGCAACTTGCAACCTTGTAAACAAAAACAAAAAAAATAGTATGAAGATATTTTTCCATATCGAGTCGGTTTGCCTACAAGAGGCATTGTATCACACGAACCTACATCTATATATAAGCATCCATATTCCTTTACATGATATCAAGGTGACTTGCATATTTGGCTTAGACCTGCTCTTTATGTTTGTGATGGATTGATGTATCTCTGTGAATCTCACTCCTAATCTTTTCTATGGCTTGGATATTCTTAGATCACGCCACAGTCCCATGGTTTACATCTCTGATTTGCAAGCTCGATGTCAAATTCAGCTGACCTGTTTATCCTTTGTATAATGTATTGATGCGTAGCTCAAATTCGATGGGTTAGGTAATACTTTGATTCGATGATCCGATGGCTTGCTAATTTACAGTCTTGACAGATGTTTCATGGTTCTGGTTCCATCGTGGCATCGTATGATTTATGGGCATCACATCGTCATCACTTATTGGGGCAGCCCTATCCCTAACACTGCCTCTGGTTCATAGAGAACAATTATTGCCATTGTACTTTATTTATAGATAACGAATTATGGAATTGACGGGGTGATTGAAACCTTTTGTTGCCGCGGGACACCACAACTGGGACACAAAGAACAACCAATATTCGACGATAACTCGAACACTGAGAACGTATTAACCCGCGGGAGAAATTAATTGAGTACGGGAAAGATCAAGCAACATACCACGGGCATGCCTGCCCTGCTGTTTAATCTAAGCTCCCACAATGCATATACTGTCATCGTGTTGAGAATTTTGAGGGCTTTTAAGTTAATACAAATTCTCTTCTTGATAATTATTTGTGAGCTTGTCTTCTCTTAGTTGATCTTTCATCAAATCAATTATCAAAATGCACAGGACACAAATGTTAAGTAGAAGTAATACTTTTATTGTGGGAAGGTAAATCACAAATTTACTTTCCTTACTTTACACTTCAGAATTCATCATCAGTATTGTGTCCTTCTCTTATCTGCACTGTAATCTCTTCTTTTACTTGCTGTACATTCCATACCATCTTTGTATATATATATATATTTGCGCTGCCACTGCTGTGATATCATCGCTATCTTATATGTATTCTCTATGTTGTAGTATCCGCATTTATCTTACGGTATCTGCTGTGGTGTCCGCACTTTGTTCTTGTGTGTTAACCGAAATACTTAGTTTCATGTATTGTCCGCACTATCTTCCAAAGAAAGCCCGCATTTTATCTCTGAGATCCGATTACTTTGTTTTGGAACAATCCGCAATTGCTTGGTTACAAATGAGCTGTAAGATAGGATATGTATATACAGCATGCTTCCTTCCTTTTAAGCCGATCATACAGCAAGATTGTAAGCCGACATTCCCACTGTATATAGGCTGACTTCATCACTAATATTCAACGTTGAATATGGGCTGGCTTGAGCGCTGTTATGAGCCATTCTTTCACAAGGTTCATGACAAGGTCTTCAATATGCATGACTCTAATTATACTTATAAACAGAAGACACACCTTAAATGAACATCAAGAAGAAGTTCATTAACCTAAGATAAGATCTTGCTCATGAAACCCATGAAGCAAGTGCAACAAATATATATCTTATTATCTTTGTCTTCTTCTTTACATAAAATACATAATTACATAGTCAATATGAAGACCGACCTAGTTACACTTTTCAACACTCCCTCTTAACTAGGGAGATCTTCATAGTACATACAAGTACATAGTTACATTGAAACTGAAGAATCTCATAAGAAGAATCGGATTGGTAATCGCATCTGTATAGCATCATATCAACCAGGATTGTCCTAGTGCAAGGCCTTGACTAACAGCCCCATCTCTCAACGAGACAATGGGCTACAATGCTGGCAAGACACATGACTTATAGACAGACACCTTTGTCATTGTCTCTCCAAGGTACATACTCCACCTGGGTGTTCCCAAAGTATGACCTTCTTGGACTATTCTTCTCTTGGGTAGCTAGCCCTCAAAGAATATCGGTCCTCAACTACTCTTATATTGAATGCCCTAACACATTCTCAAAGAGTATCGAATGCCAGATGATTACCCAATCCTTCATTCTGTCTACCCAAGACCAGAATGATGTGTCTATCTCTCCCTCTCAACCAGGGAGGACTTATTCCACAAGGGAATGTACTCATTCCTAAACAAGGAATGTACTTAAGCTCATTCTTAGGAATTACCAAGTTTCTTCCAGGAAAGAAACTTATCATCAGGCTCCCTCTTAACCAGGGACCTCCAGCAGCAATGGTGAGACACCCAACTGCTCATGAAGAATTCCTGTCCTCGATGTCATGGATTTCGATATTGAGGAATCTCCAACTTTTAGCTTCATAGGGCGCAGATCATCTATCACTTTCATCCTTAGTCATGTCAGCTATTAGAAAGTGATTCACCAGACTTCCTTATCTGGTCCATTGTTATGCCATGCTGCTTTCCTTCGAATCATCTCCAAGGATAATACATCCTTTCTCATGATTGGCAGCCTTGCACAAACTCATTCAGATAAACATATACATATGAACTTTTAGAACAAAAGTTACCTTAGTGATGATCTTTCACCATGACATCTTCCTGTAGGTATCGACATTCTTCATACAGATTGACACATCTCCTAATGATATGTTTTGTCAAGAGTCTTCTTATTTACCAGACTTCTATCAGAGTCTAGATATCCTCCCAGGAGATCTCCTAGTCACATCTTCTTGGCTTTCAGATGATAGCAGCCTTTTGACATGGTTGCATGTCATGATCTCTTCCTCTCTACACATTCTTTATTCCCAGGAACTTATAACCTTTTTGGTTTCTTGTTCATATACAACCACCTCATATTCCATGAGGACATATTATGTTGATTTCATCTGTCCGTGCATTGAGAGATACTCCTCCATAGATCATACTTTTAAGTATAGAAGTCCATTACCTTCAACCATATGACTTCACAACATCTAATGTTAGCATGTAAATATATACATACCTCATACCTTTTACCTTTGAGTCATCCTGTAGCAATTTCCCAATAATGAAGAGCTTTTATTTCCTTGGCTTATTTCATCAATATGTCATCACATCCCAGAAGTATGTTTCGATGATGACCCTTGCCCTTGATGACTACTTTCTATTAGTAAAGTTTGTCAAAGAGGTTTTTCTTGGAGTTGAGTCATCAGGAGCTCCTACCATGCTTCGATCACGATGCTACATTGCTTCCTTGTGAATGGACTGTTAATTCAAGTCTTCAAGGCTTGAGACTTCAAGTTCCCTCCAAACTGAATACTTATATCAGTTGTAGATAACTGAAATCTTTGGTAGATCAGCTATTCCAAGATCCTTTAATGTAATGCTTCACTGTATATACATATCACTGAGAATCCTTCTTTTGAAATCAAAAGTCATGATTATGACTGTGATTTACACCGAAACTCCTCCTCTGAGGTTGATCGAACTTATCTTACTCACATACACTGAAAAGAATTACTGAACTGCTTGCTGAGATTAATATAGAGTTTATACTGCACTTGTTTTTGAGATAGTACCGAGACCTTCTCCTTTGAGATGGCATCGAAATCCTTTACTTAGATTTCACCAAGACTGTGGCACTGTGGTGAGACTTCATCTTGTGTCTGTACTAAAACCTTTGCTGCAGTAACACCGAAATATTCCTATCGAAAGAGCACTGAAACATACATGTGATAGCACTGAAAAGTAACATCAAAACTGTGGTCACTTTGGTCACAGT
Source organism: Pinus albicaulis (assembly GCA_034641835.2). Classification (NCBI taxonomy): domain Eukaryota; kingdom Viridiplantae; phylum Streptophyta; class Pinopsida; order Pinales; family Pinaceae; genus Pinus; species Pinus albicaulis. The sequence goes on along the minus strand of CM076576.1, from coordinate 95,955,207 downwards.
GGTAACACCGAGCCTCTATAATTGTCATTCGAATCTCTTCTAGACTAAGACACAGTCGTCCTCCTTGATTGCATCATGTAGCACTGTGTAGTACTGTCTTGTCATCATGTAGCACTGTGATGCATATATCATTACCGAGACATTCTACTGAGCATCACCTTTGCATTGAGCAACACCATAACAGAGCTTTCACATTTCCTGGAATATCCCTTCTTCATGTTGTGTATTACTGAGCCTTATCCGAGAGCTTGAACTAAATGACAGAGGCTAGCACTGTCCTTCCTTTGTCATTTATCACAGACTTCTTAATACTCCTTGTAATATACCTACCTTCGTTGTCAAAACACCTTAAGTACTGTATTCCTTACTGAAATGAGGACTAGCTCGAGACGTAGTTTTGTTCTTCACACTGTGCTCTTACGGTAATTCAGATGTATGGATATTGTTCTGAACCGAGATCTTTTGACTCAAACAGATAACACTTATTTTTGCGCAATATTTCTCCTGTTGTTCGCTATATTGTCTCTTATTTATTGGAGTGTAAAAACTCTGGTAAACTTGATAATTATATATTATTATTGATGAAGATAAGAAATAATTACAATGAGGGATCGCCTAGGCTTTAAATATAGCCTCAAGGTGTCCCTTGGCGAAGAGGCATGATCTTTGATCATGCCCTTCCACATTAATAACCTAAGATAACTAAATCTAATTAATAACTAATAAAATATACATAACATTGCCCCTCTCTTAAAGACGCTTTGTCCTCAAAGCATACGTAATGATGGACAATGTTTGACGAATGTCTGGTTTTCTCAAGCGATGAGCTCTTGCTTCCCACATTTTAAAAAGATCGTGGAGCATCTTCTCGAGTTCAATCTTTTGGTGATGTGGATAGTGACAAGATTTGATATTGACAGGGTCAGATCCTATTCCTGGTACTGCTGGTGATTCTTCTTTGTTCCTTTTTAGATTTAGAGGTAGGTTACCAACAATTATTGTCTGATGTAACTTCTCCTCATCATCAAATGCTTCCTTCCTAACAACTGTATCTGCTTCATCACCGAAGGCCTTAACAGCTTCTGGCACTGTATTAGTGGCTTCGGATGTGTTTGTCTCTTCACATTTTTCTTTCAATTCTGGGGATGAAACATTTTGTTGTTTATAAACATCTGTATTTTCATGGTTTCTTTCATTTTCAATGACTATGTCTGTGGTTGCCTCTGTGATAGCAGTCACGTTAAACTCTTTATGGGGCTCCTTCGCCAACATTGTTTCTTTTCCTGCCATTGGATTTTCAGCTTCCATGTTAGGAAATATTGGGGATTGTGTCTGACTTAACTTATCTATCTTATCATTTAGCTTATTGAAGAGTTCTGTCATCTTGTTCATTGCTTTGCTATGCTCTATCATCTTGTTCATTGCTTCGCTAAGCTTTTCTGTGGCCTCGTGATGATTTAGCCACATTTGTCTTTCTATTCGATTTGTTGTATCATGAACCCTTTTGATGTCGTTGGAATGCCCTGCAACTGTGCCTTCAAGGTCAACTAATCTTTTTCCGAATTCTTCGAAATTATTAGTGATCTGTTTCTCGAGATCAACCAATTTTTTCTGGAATTCAGCCATTGACATTGACGACGACATCGAACACGTATGAGGTGGAGAGTATTTTTCTGTCAGTTTCTCCTCTTTTTTCTTTAAAATTAATTAATTAATATTTAATTAATTAATTAATTATTTTTTTTTAAATTAATTAATTAAATAATATTTAATTAATTAATTAAATTAATGTTTTTTTAATAATAATAATAATTATTTATTTATTTAAATAATAATAATTATTATTTTATTTGTATAAATTTTATATATAAGTATAATTATATAATATATATATTATAGTTATATATAAAAAATAGTGCAACGTTATACCCGGCCAGTTTTTTATTTTTATTTTTTTTTAAATGTCAGATTGTTCCTATTAAACAATTCGTTCACCGCATTAAAATGTGTCCGTTCCGATTTTTTTTTTTTATATACGATGCATTAAAGTGTAATCGATTTCTTCTAATGCCGTGACCACTGTTCTTATTATGATTTAAATAAATCGATTTTTTTTAATATATCGATGAGTTGAAATGACACACCTGTTTCCGAATTACCCGTTCCGTTTTGCAAACGACACACTGTTCTTATGATTTTAACAAATCGAGTTTTTTATTAATATATCTGACAGCGGAAGATAGCTGACAGGGCCGGCGGAAGATAGCTGACAGGCCCGTGCTTGACGATTTTTTACTGGTCTGCCGGTTGGGAGAGTGGCGGTTACAGCAGCCAAAAGACCGCGGGAGGGTCGACGGAGAGGGTTGGGAAAGACGTGGGACAAGGACGGTGGGATAGAGGGACACAACGACAATGTTTGGATGAGCATTGTAGTCCGCGGGTAAGAAGTCGACACACAGGTTGAAAAACCCGTAACGTTGATTTTTTTGGCTTGTCGTTGTGTATCGTTGGTGTTGGTAGATTGAAGGGAAAATATACGCAGTGGAAAACGATGCGACAGAGGCAAGGAATGAAGGCGGAGTTTAGCGCAATGGAGTTGCAGTGCACGTGAGGGTGACGGCTTCAAGTTGTTTAAATATATATATATATATTATATATATATATATGAAATATTTCAAACCCTTTTTATTATAACCTTCAGGAACTGTGAAATGTTGGCGATTGTATTTGTATGCAGGGATAGATTGTACGGATGTTGTGGTACGGAGTGAGGGAAAACAGAGTGGGATGCCAATGGAGTGAGGGGGCTGGGTAAAACGCAGAGTGGGAGTGAGGGACAGATCGGATATGAGAGGAGATGGCTACAAATTTCCTTTTAAAACTAATACTGTCCACAAGCCTTGAAAAAATCTGCAATTCTGGAATCGCTGCTTAACAGTTTGGAAAGCAATACTGCACTTGTTTTAAAAAAATTCTGCAATTCTGGAATTGCAATTCTGGAATTCTGTAATTCCTGGGTGATCACACAGATCCCGAAGAGCGATGGCTCCGATACCAATGGAGTGTAAAAACTCTAGTAAACTTGATAATTATATATTATTATTGATGAAGATAAGAGATGATTACAATGAGGGATCGCCTAGGCTTTAAATATAGCCTCAAGGTGTCCCTTGGCGAAGAGGCATGATCTTTGATCATGCCCTTCCACATTAATAACCTAAGATAACTAAATCTAATTAATAACTAATAAAATATACATAACATTTATGCACCCAGAAAACAAACCCTTTTTCACATCCTTCTTCAGATCCTTGTCCGAACTGTGGAATCCATCGGAGAGCCTCAGAAGATGATCCGAACTGTTTTGTGAAAACTGCGAGGGTATATGCTCCTTTTTGAGTGCCTCTTAGATGAGTTGTTCACTGTGATCTAATCCTTAAGTGCCACTTATATGCCCTTCTTTGACTGCCACCTTAGCTCTGATACCATGTTGAGAATTTTGAGGGCTTTTAAGTTAATACAAATTCTCTTTTTGATAATTATTTGTGAGCTTGTCTTCTCTTAGTTGATCTTTCATCAAATCAATTATCAAAATGCACAGGACACAAATGTTAAGAAAAAGTAATACTTTTATTGTGGGGTCCTTACTTTACACTTCAGAATTCATCATCAGTACCGTGTCCTTCTCTTATCCGCACTGTAATCTCTTCTTTTACTTGTTGTACATTCCATACCATCTTTGTATATATATATATTTGTGCTGCCACTGCTGTGATATCATCGCTATCTTATATGTATGCTCTCTGTTGTAGTATCTGAATTTATCTTACGGTATCTGCTGTGGTGTCCGCACTCTGTTCTTGTGTGTTGACCGAAATACTTAGTTTCATGTATTGTCCGCACTATCTTCCAAAGAAAGCCCGCATTTTATCTCTGAGATCCGATTACTTTGTTTTGGAACAGTCCGCAATTGCTTGGTTACAAATGAGCTGTACGATAGGATATATATACGGCATGCTTCCTTCCTTTTAAGCTGACCATACAACAAGATTGTAGGCCGACATTCCCACTGTATATAGGCTGACTTCATCACTTATATTCAGCTTTGAATATGGGCTGGCTTGAGGGCTATTATGAGCCATTCTTTCACAAGGTTCATGACAAGGTCTTCAATATGCATGACTCTAATTATACTTATAAACAGAAGACACACCTTAAATGAACATCAAGAAGAAGTTCATTAACCTGAGATAAGATCCTGCTCATGAAACCCATGAAGCAAGTGCAACAAATATATATCTTATTATCTTTGTCTTCTTCTTTGCATAAAATACATAATTACATAGTCAATATGAAGACCGACCTAGTTACACTTTTCAACACATCGCTCATACCGTCTTGGCGTTTCTGTACATCGCATGGTTTGGCATGGCACATAGATCTGGTCTCTATGCATATGGCATCAGATGGAAAAATGGTGCTAGACTTGTAACTAAACCGAGTCCTGTAATTGACAATGCGATAGTAAGACAAAAACCGATTGGTGACTTGCTCCACAATCATCTTTTTTATTGCGAGGCGATCCTAAGTTGTTGTGTCTAGAGAAGGGCGGCGAAGGAGAGGATGACTTCGGCCGACCTGCAAGCGGAATTGACAATGAGGGAGCACCCGATTTGGAGTCTTATTTTCCTTACAAATACTGGGATCTATCCCCCGCAACCGAGCTGAGTCGAGCCATGGGCAAGCGCAATAGGAGATCATTGGACGACTTGGCTTCCTTCGAGGAAGAACGACCAAATAATGAAGAATCAAACCTTGACGAAGAAGAGGACCAGGAAGAGCTGGAAGTCGTAACTTAGCAAACGACAAACGTCTACGAAGATGATGAAGACAATCAGGTAGCAGATGGCGTCCAACTCAGACAGCGATCAAGATGCTAATGCAAGCGATGAGGCCAAAATTGATGATGACAAGAGCACCTGACGCCTCGACACCGTTATTTGATCTATTAGATTGCACAAAATTGGTAGACAACAGACTCTCCAGTTTCACAGTCCTTAGTATCACTGATATTGTAGTTCAAATAGAAGAGGGCTACCAAAACTTGTATAAGTTCCAGGAACTCGGAAGTATCACCACACAGATAGAATCTCAGAACACAACCAATTTGAACCAACTTCCTGAAGAAGAAGTAGCTCAGGCTGCCATAGAAACTCGCCTTAATTGTTTGTTGAAACTAAGACCATAATAAACTTGCATTTTTGACTCAGGAGTGTCAATAAAATTTTTGTGATTGCTCTTTACTCTTGGGCTTGTCTTCTCCTAGCTCTGATACCATGTTAAATTTTGAGATAACATGATATTTGCTTAAGAGTCAAGACAATTACTTCATAAGCGCATAATTAGGTTCATTAATCCGTTAACCATCATATTAGCCATTAAGATATGACAATAACTGATGAAAAAACATTCTACATAGATGCAGAAGACAAGAAGCCAAGACAAGAGAACACAAAAATATGGCTCAAGCCAGGGAAAAAAACCCAAGGCAGGGAAAACCCTTGATCAATTCTTCTTATTATCGATATCAAATGTTAAGCAAAGAGAGAATACAATATTTAGAAGTCTATATGACTTGCTAGTAAGGAGATTTAGAGTCCCTGTCTCAAACAAGAAGATGGCTTAGTTAAAGGCTGCAATTTTAGACATTCAATTATAGAGCTCAGATGATAGCTTCTGGAAAGTTTGGTTAGGGCTTCTTGAAGAGATGCTGTTGATCTTCTTAAAAACCCTTCATCTTAACTACGACTAGCCTTGGTAAATATCACTGTACCCTTCACTGGTTGGACAGAGCTCTAAACATGTATCTCAACCCTTGTATGAGAAGGAATGCTTGCAGCCCCTGACTAAAGTAATGGATCTGCAATGTGGCTTCTCTTTAATATCCACAAGCTAGCCTTTAGATTTGGCCTTCCTTTCAGTTATTAAAGTAAGACATGTGATGATGGATATGTCCATATGAAAGAGACCAGATCAATAGAAACCCTGAGCGAAGCATCTCGGCGTAGTTGCTGAAGATGAACCCAAAAGCAGAATTGACCTTCGACCTCCTTGAGTACGACTGCCTCAGGCATACCTTAGAAACCCTTTTTGGATGATGCCAAATGAAGATGGAGGATGCTTCTATATATATGACAATTTGTCCTTGTGAAGGTGAAGTCGACCTTGATATTTGGAGGCAAATTTGAATTTCAAATTTTCAAATTTTCCCGCCTTAATAAAATTATGACATATAGAATCTATTTTGAATAAATAAATATTTTCTTAATCCAAATTTGACACTCTTTAGATCGATTTTGGTCCTCTCGAAGAGAGGAATTTAATGCTGCAATTATCTTTCCCATAGGAGCTGTCCGAAGTGGAACTTGGCCCTAGTTGCCAATTTTAACATCAATCCTTTGATAGTGAGGAGCAGAAGGCTCCGAAGGATATGGGTACAGATGCCTCTAATCTAGTTGTTCGTCCTTCAGACTATTAGGAGTCAATAAAGCTAGCAAAGCCAATGGACTTGCCTAGAGATGTTGCAAAGACTAATATGATGCCAAGATGGCTTCATGACACTTTATAGGATGTCGAAATACATGCAGCTCCCAGGGGTACTTTCAGGGAGAGGAAACGACCACAATGGTTCTCGAGTTATATGGCATTGATGAGCCACATCATTGATTTCGAACCTTCTAGTTATGAGGAAGCAACAAGCCAACAGGTTTGGAAGGATTCCATGATGGAGGAGTATCGGGCCATGGGGGATAGTTTCGAGACTAGACGGTTAGTCAATAGTGACTTCCAAGTGGATCTATAAGATCAAGCATGCAACAACTGGAAACATTGAGAAGTACAAGGCGAGGTTTGTGTGAAAATTCGTATTACCCGGAATCCTACTGCAACAACTGATGGAAAGTCTTCTATTTGTTATTTACTTAACAAATTCTACAAGAAAATATCGAAATCCATTCACTACAACCTTCACAAATAAAACTACAGAAGAAAAACAAGTGCGGAAAGAAGATATGAGCAATAGAAAATCATAGACACATCTGACACCATTAATTTTGGACTAATGTCCCCGGAAAAATCCAATGCTGGAAAACCAATACAGTATCTGAGGGTTTATATATTATGCTAAAAATTATGAGTACAACTCTTGATTGACGAATCTATCAAATCATGCAGAAAAACTGACAAGTAAAATCTTGTGAGACAAACCTCCCTCCTCCACGGGAACTCGAAACTGACCAACACCAAAAATGAGTTGCTCTGCGCTGCCTCTGCGCAGTCTCTGCATCGCAACTGTGGCTGCCCTCGGTCTCTGCGCTGGTCTCTCTGCTTGCTGGAAATTGGGGCCTTTTGGCCTCTGGAAACTCTCTTTGGGATCTGGCATTGACCCAATGCTGCCTCCTCAACAGAAAACAGAATCCCTCTCAGGCTCTGTGCAGTGCTTGTGTAGCCTCTGCGTCACTGGCTTTGCGCTGCCTCTATGGCTTCTACTGCCTCCTCTGCTATGCACTCTCCAGATCAGGAATGCTTTTAACCAGAATTACTGCCCCTCTCTGCAAAAGATCTCTCGATCAATTTTCTCCTTGAGCACTACTCACTAAAGAATTTCGATCTCTTGATCTTCTGGCTCTCTCGTTGTATTTTCCAAATGACCGAGATTATCTCTAATCAACGACTAAGATTAACTTTTGAATTGAACTCCGCCTTTTCTAGAACATTCACACTTTGTTTTATTAATACCCTTTAATTATTTTATTTTCCCAAGTTTAGACTTAGGGTCCCTTTATAAATAATTAATTATTTTAATAAAACTCATTCTGAGTGGAATTTTCTCAAATGTTTTCTGGGTTCTCTGAAATACATGTGTCTAAGTCTCCTTGCCAAATTTGAGATTTAGAGCACTTCCGATTTTACCACAAATCAACGATCCTTCTTAGTGAGGAATGTGCTCTAGCAATACACCCTGTTGAGTACTGCTCTGATTCTGCAACATCTCCCTTTGCGTTGCTGATGTGTGACACCGCTGCCCATCAACTGTGCGCAAACGCTACATCTGTATTGCTGCTAACACTGCCATTGTCAACACTGCATCCGTATTGCAACTCCCTCTCAAATTCTACATCCGTGCTGCGGTTGACCCTGCCATTACCATCTGCTACTACACTGCAATACTGTTGCTTACTGCAACTGAAAAACATCCAACACTGAACAAAGTGTTCAGTAGGATGCATCTCGGTCTTGAAGATCTGGTTGCTGCTAGTCTCTGCGCTGTCTCTCTGAAGCTGCTGGGTTGCTGTTGGCTCTGCGCTGTGCCTCACTGCACTGCTGCCAACTCTGATCTATGCTGCTAAGATTATGGCACTACTAACCACTACACTGTCTTTTTTGCACTCCCCTGCACCACATGACACCCGTCCATCCTGCTACATCTGATTTGGGCTCCCGTAGCAAGGTATTGATCCGAGAGGTGGACTCCTCAAGGATTCTACCCATCATGTAGATCTCTGGGTCTACAACTCCAAATCACCTGGCCTCCCTCCTGGAGATATATGAGAAATCATGGTGAACTCCTCCTCATCGATTTTGACAAGTGCGGCTTGCAGATCATGCTTCTTGTCTTTGTCTCTCTTCTGGAGAGGACATTGTGTGGCATAATGTCCCATCTCGCTACATTGGAAGCATTTGACCTTGGAAAGGTCCTTCTTCCTCTTGCGCTGCTCCTGTTGCCCCTTTGATGCAAGGGTCACATTATCCTCCTCCTCCTTCGTCTTCCTCCCACTGCTACTGCTGACCTCAAGTTGACACTTGAGTAAGTCCCTCCTCATCTCTTCCTGCTGAAGAGCTGCCCACATTGACTCCCAGTTTGATAAATTCTCTCTGTGCAGGATGCTCTGGACAAAGACCTGCTAGTCTTCAGACACTGAGTTGAGGGCCAATCTGACCATCTCTATGGCTTGAGGAGCTGATCCCACAACTGCCAGTTGATCTCGGTTCTCTTGAAGTCTAACCAGGAATAGATCAATGCTCTCACCCTTCTACATCCTAGTATTCCACATCTTCTCCTCCAGATACATCTTACGTTGCTCGGAAAATCCTTGATATAGCTTCTCCAAGGCCTGCCACATTTCTTTAGCTGTTGTTTTGCTATCTATGTGACACACAACAAGATCCCTTAGTCCGTCGAGGATCAGGCGCTTTGCCTTAGCCATATTCTTCTTGTATTCCTTCAGAGGATTTGCATCTACTAGAACAACCACCACACCTTTGATGAAGAGTTTGAGATCATGCTCATCTGGCAGATATTTGATCCTTGCCTGCCAGATCACATAGTTGGAGGCTCCCTCCAACCGATCTTGTTCTCTCAGTCCACTTGCTGCCATCTTTGTCAACTGAAAAAAAAGATGTCGAACTAGATCCCTCCCTCTCCTCTGTGCAACTCTGGCTTGGCCTACACTCTCCGTGCTCGAGATGGTAGATTTGCCAACCAATACTGCTGCTTAGCTCTCGAAAAATAGAATTCCCTAGCTAGGAATTCCCTGAGGGAAAAAAATCCCTAAAGTGTCTCCAAATCTCTCTTCTGACGCTTTCTGCACTAGCCATCACTGCTACGCAACAACCTGCGTCCCTCCAACTACTGATTTGCTACGCTGCTCCCTCTGCATTTGGTAAATTGCAAACTGGAAAAATCCTACCTCTCTGTCAACTCACTCAGAGAGATATTTTCCTTGCTGGTTTTAGCCCTCCTGACTTGGATTGCACGCTTCACCGGGAGATCGATCTGCTACTTACGCAGCTCTTTGATCCTTGGTTTCTACTACAATGTTGGATTTGTTGGATTTGCTCTCATTCTCCTCCTGCAATGAGCTACACAAGCTCTGATTCCATGTGAAAATTCGTATTACCCGGAATCCTACTGTGTTATGTATAATTTATTTATTATTATTTAAAAGTAGTTGTCTTAGGTTTTTTTAAGTAAAAGGGCATGATCAAAGATCATGCCTCTTCACCAAGTGACACCATGAGGCTGTATTTAAAGCCTTGGTGATTCCCCATTGTAATCATCTCATCTTTTTATCAATAATAATATATACAATTCCAGTTAAATTTGAGTTTTACACTCCATTGGTATCAGAGCGGTCGATCCTCCGCCTACAAACACAATTTTTTTTTTTCCCATGTTCTATTCCATTGCATAGTACCACTGTACCCCCCACCATTCTTATTCCGCCTCTGGATGTCACTGTTTGCTCTCACGGTCACGAATTCTCCAGCACTATCCATCTGCATACCCGATATCAGTGGTATCGAAGCCCGATATAAATAAATATAAGAAGAATTAAAAATTGGAGAACAATGAAACGAGAGGTGAAGAAAAACGTAGATGTTCACACATCGTGAACTTAAAAACCAAAGATGAAAAAATCGTTATCGGGATATTATCGGCGAGGGGAAAAAATCGGAAAAAATCGTAATTATCGGGAAAAAATCGGCACATACAAAAATATTCATTTTTTTTCAATTTTTTTAATATCTAAAGCATCTACAGCATAAAATAAATGCATTGACACATAAATATGAAAAAAAAAACTAATATGTAAGATGTGTAATATCATGTCTAGTGCTACATCACACATAAAACTGAATCCTGTCCTGAATACTAAGTCCTGAGTCTCAAGAGTCAACTCAGCCTCAAAATATCAACAAAAAATATAATAACGTATCTCATATCATGAGTCATAATGTCATATACAAAGGAATGTCAATGCACCATATAACCTATGATCCTATACTACTGATTTCCTCTGCCCCTCTTGCGAGAAAATACAACAGCTTTGCCTTTCTCTCTAGATGAAGAAGCTAGCGGGACTGGCAATGGGCTTTGTCGTGCTCTAGAAGTAGAAACTGAAGCACCAAAACGGGAACCTGAAGCACTAGGAGCTAAAGGAGGCAGACCACGTCCTCTACTAGTAGTAGTGGTAGGTGGTGTCACCTCCTCCTCCTGCTCCTCCTCCTCCACATCCTGCTGCTCCTCCTCCTCGTCCTCCTCCGAGTCCTCCCCCTCCACTACCTCCTGCTCTATCCAATCAAGGGCTGACTCCATGACAGGCCTCTCAGCCTCAACCCTCCATTCAGCAGTGGTGTCAATCGCATCTAAAGAGATGGCCTCCATATCAGGGGTCCTCTCAAGTTGTCTCACCCACAATCTAAGATTGTAGTAGACATAAACCATGTCATTGAGCCGCTGACCCTCCAACTTGTACAAGGGTCATAAATTAATAAATTAAATATTTAAAAAAAAATATTTAATGAATTCAAAAAATCAGTTGGAATATGTTAAGTTTTTTACCTGTTGCGCTTTTTGGTGTGTATTTTTTCAAATACACTCCAGTTGCGCTCGCATCCTGAAGCGCTACATGTTTGGCTGAGTATTCTAATGGCAAATTTTTGGAGTTTTGGTATTCTGCCACCGTAGCTCCTCCACCATGCATCTACAAGTTACAAGTTACAACAAATAAGATAAACTTATAATTTATAAAGTTACAAACATAAGAAATTTTTTAAAATAATGAAAATCTTACCTGGCATTTTAGCAGTCCTATCCTGGACAGCCATGTCGAAGCTCAAGGTGCCACCTGCCATTCTGTATACCTCCATCTCTTTGGATATGTCTGCACGGTCTGATGGACTTGGCACCATCTTCTGAACACAAGTGAAAAAGCCATCCATGACCTCAACATCAAATACAAAACCACATGAATAAGCAAATGCGGGGTTCAGGAAGAGCCCTGCAGCATGAATGGGACGATGGAGTGTGTTGTTCCATCGATCATCAATCACTTCCATAAAAGAAGTTGTCTCTGAAACCCATCATCACCCTTATCATCATAATAGTTGCGAACAGCTTCTTTGGCCCTATCCATGGCCTCATACAAGTAGCCCATTGCGGGCTTCTCTCCATCCACCAATCTAAGAACCTTTACCAAAGGTTCACTAATGCTGCACACCTCTTCCACTCCAACCCAGAAATCTTCCTGATATGACACCAACCTGCAGATGGCCTGTCCCTCTGATTTGCGGCTGATAGTCAAAGCACGCCACTCATCTGAAAGAAACATTCTCGTCAAATCCCACTTAGAATTCAAGAGGGATTGAAGAGAGATGAAAGTAGTGGCAAATCGTGTAATAGCAGGCCGCACCAACTCCTTATTGTTGGTGAATGTCCTCATCAAATGAAGCACAGATCCATGGTTATATATAAATTTTGTGATTCTCTTTGATGATTCTACGATATCTTTGACAAAATCAAGCTTTCCGATGTCCTCCAACATCAAATCAAGGCAATGTGCAGCATAAGGTGTCCAAAATATGCTCGGATACCTCTCCATAAGCATCTTGCCAGCTGAAACATAGTTTCCAGCGTTGTCCATTATGATTTGGACAACATTTTGGGGCCCAACCTCCATAATGAACACATCTAATAAATCACATAATAATCTTGCATCTTTGACATGTGCAGATGCATCAACAGATTTTATAAACATTGTCCCCTTGGGACAACTGACCAAGAAGTTAAGAAGGGTCCTACCTCTTTGATCAGTCCAACCATCTAACATCACAGTGCATCCTGTGACTTCCCATGATGCCCTTAAGTCTTCCAATCTCTTGGTGCCGTCAGCTTTCTCATTTTGCAGAATGCGCCCTTTAAGGTCATGATATGTAGGGGCTTTGTATCCTGGGCCAACAACAACGATAGCATCAATCACAGCCTGATAAAATGGATTGTTCCTGGCAACATTGAAAGGAATATCACTCCAAAGAAACAGTTTGCCCAACAACTTATCAGCTTCTTCCTTCTCCTTTTTTTTTAATAAGGGAGGAGATAGATGGCTGTGCCCCGGGAGTGGTTCTAGGAACAAAAAATGAGGAGGCAACTGCGGGGCTGCCTGTAGAAGAGGCTGATGCTGAAGAGCCACTACCACTCTCACGCTCAACTCCAAACCCTGATATTTGACTCTTCAGAGCTGCTTTGCTGACTTTAGTGGCTTCCATTTCTTCCAATGAGTTCATGGCTCTTCTGATTATTTCTGGATTGGTTTTATTGCAAGGGCCTACTTCATGCCCAGGAATTTGTGCCAGGTGGTATTTCAACCTGTATACCCCCCCTGCCATGTGTTGACCACATAATTTGCAAGTCAAGTTTAATCGGTCAAACCCCCATCAGGTTCACCAAATTCCCAGAAAGGATCTAATTTCCTTGGCATGTTGGAAACTTTGAACTTTGAATGTTGAAATTTGAACCTAGGGCACAAGAAAAATTGCCAGTTAAAAAATAAAATTAAAAAATTACAATTTTACATGCAACATTTTGATTTTTTTCACAAAAAAAAACCCTCAACTCAATGCAAAAATAATAGGAAAAAATACATGTTGAAACACAAGCAAAAATAATGGGAAGAACCTAAGAGTACAAGAAGAAATATAAAAAACAAAATTTAACAAACAATTTTTTGCATTTTTGACCAAAATAAACCCTCTCCTCTCAATAAAAAAAAAAAAAAAAAAAAAAAAACACAACCAAATTCAATCACAAATGATGAAAAATACATGGGTAATAGAAACCCATGGAAGAACAAGAAAAAAACAAAAAAAAAAGGGTCAAATTTGATGCCCATACCTGGAAAAATGTTTTGCCGGAGACACTTGGTCCAAATTCGATTTTTGTTCGCTTGGCTTGCAAGAAATTCTTCACTTTTGTCCAATCTTGGGCTTGTAAATCACCTCCTTCCCTCCTTGGCTCTCCTCCTTCCCTCCTTGGCTCTCATAACCCACGCTGTCAAAGTAAAAATGAAAAAAAAAAACCCAAAAATCGGCATATAACCGCGCTGTTGGAGGCACCCACGATAAATTCAGTTCAAATCGCGATTATTTTGAAATTATCGCGATAATATCGCGATAATGATAATTTCAAATTATCTTTTCAAATTATCGCCGATATTATCGTTTGGTTGAAAAACTCGCGATAATTTCAAATTATCGCGATAATATCGCGATTTTTTCATCTTTGTTAAAAACAAAGAAGACGCCATTTTAGAGACTATCGGTCCTTAAAACAAACTCAATAACATTTGTTCGATCCTAATTACAGAGAAATCGACAAACGAAGATATGGTCTTAGTATGAAGGCAACAAGACCAATTCTGTGAGAGCGAGTTTAATTCTATGACAACAAGTTTAATTTCTGAAACAATGAATTAAATCTCCGAGGGAAAGCATCCCGGTCAAAGCAATCCCAAACTTTCACGTCAAGTCTGTGGTTGGTCGTGGAGAGGTGCGACTTTTCACGGGAAGCGGTGTGGTGTTTAATACACGGTGATAGGTTTTTATTAAGCGGACGAGTATGACGTCTAAATGGGACAGGTAATTAAAAAAAAAAAAAAGTGAACGAATTTTTTTTGATTAATAATTATAATATATATATTATATAATTTACAATCCATTATTATATATATATATATATATATATATATATATATAATTTATATAATAAAATAATAATAATAATAATAATTATTATTAAAAAAAAAATTGGCAGATAAATATTCACCACCTCATACACGCTCAATGTCTTCATCAATGTCGATGGCCGAATTCCAAAAAAAATTGTTGGATCTTGAGAGTAGGATCAATAATAATTTCGATGATTTCAGCAAAAGATTAGTCGATCTCGAGGGTACTGTTGCAAGACATTCCAACAACATCAAAAAGCTTCAAGATACGACAAATTGGATAGAAAGACAAATTTGGCTAAATCATAGCGAGGCCACAGAAAATCATAGCCAAGCAATGCAAAAGCTAACAGATATCTGCGACAAGATAAATCAGACACAAGGACCAATATTCCCGAATATGGAACATAATCAACAGAACAATTCAGTAGATTCAAGAAATTCAGAAGATCATCATGAAAAAACCGACTCTCACAAAACATCATCCCCACACCATCAAGAAGACAGTATTGCATATTTTCAAAATGAGCGGCTTTGGAATGCATTTGCTAATCAATACCCCCTTCTCGTTCCACCGTTAGCATACCAATGAAGAGCAAAAATCAAGCTACCCAAGTTCGACGGTAATGAAAAAAGTAGCGTTGCATGGCTTAATAAAGCCGAAGATTATTTTGAGATTTACGACATTAATAGTGATGACGAAAAAATTAAGCACGCTTCCATGAAAATGGAAGGAGAAGCATATAATTGGTATATGTGGTGGAAAAAGACGACGCTTGCTATTAGTTGGACGAAATTTAAGGATGCGTTCTTTAAAAGATTTCAAGGTATAAAGGAAGAAAAGTTTTTTTCAACATTCATCAAATTACGCCAAAAAGGAGATGTGGATGAGTACACTTGAGAATGGGAGACCTTAGCGACACGAGTACATGGATTGTCAGAATCTCGTTTAATCCAGTCTTTCGTCTCAGGACTTAAAACCCATATACAAGTATAGCTCAAGCTTCACGACATTACATTAGTAGAACTAACAAGACAAAAAGCAAAAGGTGCTGAAAAGAAATTTGAAAGGTTATTTTGGTCAAAACTAGAAAGAGTATATTCGAGACGAAGGTTTCCTCAATCTACAAATGTAGATAACATAAAATATGTTCCACCACATCTTCGTGAAGGAGACAAATCTAACATGGAAATACAAAGGACGAGAGAGGGCAAGTGCAAACGTTGTGGCGAAAAGTGGGACCCTAAGCACAGGTGTGCTAATGGAAAAGAAAAAAATCTGTATAATTGTGAAGCAACTAATGACTCTAACAATGATGATTCAGATGTAGAAGGAATTGAAGACACCCTAGAGTTCTCTCCAGAAGTAGATGACGAAAGCATTTCGCAAGTGTCATTATCAGCTATGACAGGTATATCACAACCTCAGACACTAAAATTAACATGACATATTAAGAAAAACAACGTAATGGTTCTCATCGACATTGGCAGCACCCACAATTTTTTAGATTCAACCATGGCCAAAAGACTCGACATCTTTACTTTTCCCATGCCTAATATGAAGGTAATGGTGGCCGATGGTAAGAAGATTGAGCAGGTAGGGAAATGCCATAAGGTCAAATTACAGATTAAAGACTTTAGTTTAGAATCTCCATTCTATACCGTACCACTAGGAGGAGTAGATTTGGTCTTAGGAATTCAATGGCTACAAACCTTAGGTACTTATTCTGCCAACCATCAGAAGCAATTTATAAGCTTTAAGTGGGAAGGGCAGAAGCATAAGTTATATGGATTCCAAGCACCATAAAATCAAATCGTATCGTCATCCCAGTTGATGAAGATGATTCGAAAAGGAGCGCTAGCCTATATAGTACAATGCCATCAGTTAGAAATGTTATCTACAAAAAGGATCCGCGAAGGGTCACCATAAGTACAAGGACTTGTTCAGAAACACGAAAAAGTATTCCAAGACCTGTCAATGAAAATGCCTCCTAATAGGGAAATCGAACATACAATAGAAGTCAAGGCAGGATTAGACCTTGTTAACATCAAGCCTTATCGCTACCCGCATCACCAAAAGACTGAAATTGAGAAGATAATCCAAGACCTTTTAAAATGTGGGGTCATCTTAAAAAGCAAGAGTCCGTATGCCGCCTCAGTTATATTGGTAAGAAAGAAGGATGGATCGTTCTGGCTATGAGTTGACTACAGAGGATTAAATAAGATAACAATTAAAAATAAGTTTCCAATTCCGTTTATCGATGAAATGCTAGATGAGCTACATGGCGCAAAATACTTCTCTAAGTTAGACTTAAGGTTAGGATATTACCAAATCAGAATCAGATTGGAAGATATACCAAAAACTGCGTTCCAAACACACGAAGGTCACTACGAGTTTAAAGTAATGCCCTTTGGGTTAACAAATGCACCAGCGACGTTCCAAGCTGCTATGAACGAATTGTTTCGTCCATATCTTAGGAAATTTGTACTAGTATTTTTTGATGATATTTTGATTTATAGTAAAACTTGCAAAGAGCATTTGTAGCACTTGGATAAAGTTCGAACGTTATTAGAAGATCATCAGTTTTATGCTAAGAAATCCAAATGCACCTTTGGAAAAGAAGAAGTCGAATATCTGGGACACATAATATCCCATGAAGGTCAAAGTGGACCCTTCTAAAATCAAGGCTATAAGGGAATGGAATAAACCAGTGAATATATCCAAGCTAAGAGGATTCTTAGGATTAATGGGATACTATTGAAGATTTATTAAAGACTATGCACACATAACTGCACCTCTTACAAATCTTTTAAAGAAAAATTCGTTTCAATGGAATGAAGAAGCAGGAAAGTGTTTTGAAGAATTGAAGGAAGTAATGTCTAATGCACCAGTGTTGGCAACTCCCAATTTCTCTAAACCATTTATCATCGAATGTGATGCCTCTGGATTCGGTATAGGTGCAGTATTAATGCAAGAAGGGCACCCTATCGCTTTTGAAAGCAGGGAGCTCAATAAGCGAGAGCGTCTCAAGTCCACATACAACAAGGAAATGCTTGCAATTATGCATGCATTGGCCAAATGGAGACAATATCTGTTAGGGAGTAAATTTTCCATCCGAACGGATCATAACAGTCTTCAGTATCTCCTTCAACAAAAAACACTCTCTGAAGAACAACAAAAATGGATTGAAAAAATTGCCGCCTTCGACATGGAGATATTACATAAGGGGAAAGACAATGTAGTAGCAGATGCCCTGTCCAGGAAGGATGAAGAACCAACACTACTTGCAGTCTCGGTTGTTGTTCCTGTGTGGCTCAATGAGATTCGAAGTGAGTACGCCAAAGATCCAGAAATGTCCGCTATAATCAATAATCTCCCAGGAAATTCAAAATTTGATTGGAAGAACGATATCTTATGGTACAAAGGAATAATTTATCTAAATTCCAAATCCAAGTTTATATAAAAAATACTCAAGGAATCACATGATTCCATGTCATCTGGGCATGTAGGATATTTTAAAACCTACTACAATGTACATCAGTCCTTCTTTTGGAAGGGTATGAGTCACGATATTCAAAAATATGTAGCAGAATGTGACAAGTGTCAAAGAAATAAAAGTGAAAATATTATGACACCTGGGTTACTTCATCCCTTAAATATTCCGAATCAGAAATGGGAAGAAATATCAATGGATTTTATTGAAGGGTTACTTGTATCTGATGGAAAGGATAAGATCTTCATAGTAGTCGATAGACTCACTAAATATGCTCACTTTATTGCTATGAAGAAAACAGACTCTGCAAAGCAAATTGCTGAGATATTCTGCCAACATATTTATAAATTACAAGGATTCCCGAAAGTCATTGTTAGCGACAAAGATGCCAAATTTAAAGGAAATTTTTTGAAGGAATTGTTCAACCATATAGGAACCTACCTAAACATGAGCTCAGCTTACCACCCCCAAACGGATGGAAAAACAGAGGTTGTCAATAAATGTTTGGAAGCTTACCTACGTTGTTGTGCTACAGCAAAACAAAATAAGTGGGTTCAATGGTTTCCTCTTGCTGAGTGGTGGTATAATTCTACTTACCATACATCAGCAAAAATGACTCCAATCCAAGCTTTATATGGATACGAGCCCCCGAAATGGAAAGATCTCGCTTCAGTCCAGTCAAACCTACCAGCGGTTAAAAACTAGCTAGAAGAACCCAAAAGGTTGTCCAAGTCCTAAAAGAAAATCTGAATATTGCACAGAACTGTATGAAGCAACAGGCTGACCGCAATCGAACTGAGAGATCATTTGAAGTTGGAGACTGGGTGTTTGTCAAGCTCCAACCATACAAGCAGTTGTCCTTGAAACAAAGAGGGAAACATAAATTAGCTCCAAAGTTCTATGGTCTGTATCAAATCAACAAAAAGATCAGTCAAGTCACTTATGGTTTGAGACTTCCCAATACAAGTCGTGTTCACAACGTCTTCCCATGTTTCCTGCTTAAAAAAAGCACTTGGTGACCATCAGTCACCCAAAACGACACTTCCATTTTTGGATGATGAAGGAAGGATCATTTTCGAACCTGAAAGTATGCTATCTACCAGAGAAAAGAAGCTACGCTCTCGTGTTATTACGGAATATTTAATCAAGTGGAAGGATTTT
This sequence comes from Pinus albicaulis, assembly GCA_034641835.2. Lineage (NCBI taxonomy): Eukaryota > Viridiplantae > Streptophyta > Pinopsida > Pinales > Pinaceae > Pinus > Pinus albicaulis. The sequence continues at coordinate 95,935,988 of CM076576.1, read as the reverse complement.
CCTGAAGAAGAAGCCTCTTGGGAAACTGAAGCATTTCATCAACAACACTGAAGTGTAAAAACTCTGGTAAACTTGAATAAGTATATATTATTATTGATAAAATATGAGATATGAGATATGATTACAATGGGGAATCACCGAGGCTTTAAATATAGCCTCATGGTGTCCCTTGGTGAAGAGGCATGATCTTTGATCATGCCCTTTCATTTAATAAAACCTAATATAACTATATCTAACTAACAATTAATAAAATATACATAACATTGCTCCTCTCTTAAGATGCTTTGTCCTCAAAGCATACGTAACGATGGGTGTTGCTGGCGAAACGCTTCAGACTCCCAAGATGCTTCTTCAATGGGCAAGTCCTTCCACTTGATTAAATATTCGGTAATAACACGAGAGCGCAACTTCTTATCACGGGTAGATAGGATACCTTCGGGCTCTAGAACGAGCTTGCCTTCATCATCCAAAATGGGAAGTGTTGTTTGGGGCAACTGATGGTTACCCAATGCCTTTTTTATGCAGGACACATGGAAAACATTGTGAACACGACTGGTATCGGGAAGGCTCAACCCATAAGCGACTTGACTGATCTTTTTAATAATTTGATACGAACCATAAAACTTTGGAGCTAATTTATTTTTTCCTTTTTGTTTAAGGGACAACTGCTTGTATGGTTGAAGCTTGATAAACACCCAGTCTCCAACTTCAAATGATCTCTCAGTGTGATTATGGTCAGCCTGTTGCTTCATACGATTCTGTGCAACACTCAAATTTTCTTTTAGAATTTGGACGACCTTTTGGTGTTCTTCTAGTTGATTTTTTACTGCTGGCAAATTAGTTTGAACTAAAGCAAAATCTTTCCACTTCGGAGGCTCATATCCATATAGAGCCTGGAACAGAGTCGTTTTTGTCGATGTATGGTAAGTAGAATTATACCACCATTCGGCAAGATGCAACCATTGGACCCACTTATTTTGTTTCTCCGTAGCATAACACCGTAGGTAAGCTTCCAAACATTTATTAACAACCTCTGTTTGTCCATCTGTTTGAGGGTGATAAGCCGAACTCATGTTGAGGTAGGTTCCAACATGGTTGAACAATTCCTTCCAAAAGTTTCCTTTAAATTTGGCATCCCTGTCACTGACAATAACTTTCGGAAAGCCGTGTAGTTTATAAATATGTTTGCAGAATATCTCTGCAATTTGCTTTGCAGAGTCTGTTTTTTTAATAGCGATAAAGTGAGCATACTTAGTGAGTCTATCTACTACAACGAAGATCTTATCCTTTCCCTCCGATACAGGTAATCCATCAATAAAATCCATCGATATTTCTTCCCATTTCTGAGCCGGAATATTTAAGGGATGAAGTAAGCCAGGTGTCATAATGTTTTCAGTTTTATTTCTTTGACACTTGTCACATTCTGCAACATATTTTTGAATGTCGTGACTCATACCCTTCCAGAAAAATGACTGACGTGCATTGTAGTAGGTTTTGAAATATCCTACATGCCCAGATGACATGGAATCATGTGATTCCTTGAGTATTTTTGATATAAACTTGGATTTGGAGTTTATATAAATTCTCCCTTTGTACCATAAGATATCGTTCTTCCATTCAAATTTTGAATTTCCTGGGAGATTATTGATTATAGCCAACATTTCTGGATCTTTGGCGTACTCACTTCTAATCTCATTAAGCCATTCAGGCACAACAATCGAAACTTCAAGTAACGCTGATTGCTCATCTTTTCTGGATAGGGCATCCGCTACTACATTGTCTTTCCCTTTCTTGTGTAATATCTCCATGTCAAAAGCGAAAATCTTCTCGATCCATTTTTGTTGTTCTTCAGAGAGTGTTTTTTGCTGAAGAAGATACTGAAGACTGTTATGATCTGTTCGGATGGAAAATTTACTCCCTAACAGATATTGTCTCCATTTGGCCAATGCATGCATAATTGCGAGCATTTCCTTGCTGTATGTGGACTTGAGACGCTCATGTTTATTTAGTTTTCTGCTTTCAAAAGCAATAGGGTGCCCCTCTTGCATTAATACTGCACCAATACCGAATCCAGAGGCATCACATTCAATGATAAACGGTTTAGAAAAGTCGGGAGTTGCCAATACTGGTGCATTAGCCATTACTTCCTTCAAATCTTCAAAACATTTCCTTGCTTCCTCATTCCATTGAAACGAATTCTTCTTTAAAAGGTTTGTAAGAGGTGCAGTTCTATGCGCATAATCTTTAATAAATCTTCGATAATATCCCGTTAATCCTAAAAATCCTCTGAGCTTGGATATGTTCACTGGTTTATTCCATTCACTTATAGCCTTAATCTTAGAAGGATCCACTTTTACTCCTTCATGGGATATTAGGTGTCCCAGATATTCAACTTCTTCTTTTCCAAAGGTGCATTTGGATTTTTTTGCATAAAATTGATGGTCTTCTAGTAACGTGAGAATTTTATCCAAGTGTTGCACATGCTCCCTCCAGGTTTTACTATAAATCAAAATATCATCAAAAAATACTAGTACAAATTTCCTAAGATACAGACGAAATAACTCGTTCATAGTGGCTTGGAATGTAGCTGGTGCATTTGTTAACCCAAAGGGCATTACTTTAAATTCATAATGACCTTCATTTGTTTGAAATGCAGTTTTTGGTATATCTTCCAATCTAATTCGGATCTGGTAATAACCTGACCTTAAATCCAATTTAGAGAAATATTTTGCGCCATGGAGTTCATCCAGCATTTCATCGATAAAGGGAATTGGAAACTTATTTTTAATTGTTATCTTATTTAATCCTCTATATTCAATGCATAGCCGAAACGATCCGTCTTTTTTTCTTACCAATATAACTGGGGCAGCATACGGACTCTTACTTTTTGAAATGACCCCACATTTTAAAAGGTCTTGGATTATCTTCTCAATTTCCGTTTTATGGTGATGTGGGTGGCGATAAGGTTTGATGTTAACAGCGTCTGATCCTGCCTTGACTTCTATTGTATGTTCGATTTCCCTATGAGGAGGCATCTTCATTGGTAGATCTTGAAATACCTTTTCATGTTTCTGAACTAGTGCTTGTACCTCCTATGATTCTTCGTGGTTGACTTTTGTAGATAACATCTCTAAATGATGACATTCGACTATATAGGCTGGCGCTCCCTATCGGATCATCTTCATCATCTGGGATGATGATACGATTTGATTTTCTGGGGCTTGGAATCCAAATAACTTGTGCTTTCGCCCTTCCCACTTAAAGCTTATAAACTGCTTCTGATGGTTGGCTGAATAAGTACCCAAGGTTTGTAACCACTGAATTCCTAAGGCCACATCTACTCCTCCGAGTGGTACGACATAGAATGGAGATTCTAAACTAAAGTCTTTAATCTGCAATTTGACTTTATGGCATTTTCCTACCTGTTCAATCTTCTTACCATCGGCCACCATTACCTTCATATTAGGCATGGGAAAATTAAAGAGGTTGAGTCTTTTGGCCATGGTTGAATCTAGAAAATTGTGCGTGCTGCCTGTGTCTATGAGAACCATTACGTTGTTTTTCTTAATATGTCCCCTTAATTTTAGTGTCTGAGGTTGTGATATACCTGTCATGGCTGATAATGACACTTGCGGAGTGTTGTCATCATCTACTTCTGGGGAGAATTCTAGGGTATCTTCTATCCCTTCTATGTCTGAGTCATCATTGTTAGAATCATTAGTTGCTTCACAATTATACAGATTTTTTTCTTTCCCATTACCACATCTGTGCTTAGGGTCCCATTTTTTGCCACAACGTTTGCATTTGCCTTCCCTCATTCTTTGTATTTCCAAGTTAGATTTGTCTCCTTCGCGAAGGCGTGGTGGAACATATTTCATGTTATCTTCTTTTGTAGATTGAGGAAACCGTCGTCTCGAATATACTTTTTCTGGTTTTGATAATCTTTCAAATTTCTTTTTAGCAGCTTTTGCTTTTTGCCTTGCTACTTCTACGGACGTAATTTCATGTAGTTCGAGCTCTTCTTGTATATGGATTTTAAGTCCTGAGATGTAAGACTGGATTAGACGAGATTCTGACAATCCTGGTACTCGTGTTGCCAAGGTCTCCCATTCTCGAGTGTACTCATCCACATCTCCTTTTTGGCGTAATTTGATAGATGTTGAAAAAAGCTTTTCTTCTTTTATGCCTTGAAACCTTTTTGAAGAATGCATCCTTAAATTTCCTCCAACTGATAGCGAGCGTCATCTTTTTCCACCACATATACCAATTATATGCTTCTCCTTCCATTTTCATGGAAGCATGCTTAATTTTTTCGTCATCACTAGTAATGTCATAAATCTCAAAATATTCTTCCGCTTTATTAAGCCATGCAATGCTATTTTTTTCATTACCATCAAATTTAGGTAGCTCGATTTTGGCTTTTCGCTGATATGCTAATGGTGGAACAAGAAGGGGATATTGATTAGCAAATGCATTCCAGAGCTGCTTATTTTGAAAATCTGCATTACTATCTTCTTGATGATGTGGGGAATCGGTCTTTTCTTGATGCTCTTCTGAGTTTCCTGAATCTGCGGAATTGTTTTGTTGATTTTGTTCCATGTTAGGAAATATTGGGGATTGTGTCTGACTTAACTTGTCTATCTTATCATTTAGCTTATTGAAGAGTTATGTCATATTGTTCATTGCTTCACTATGCTCTGTCATCTTGTTCATTGCTTCGCTATGCTTTTCTGTGGCCTCGTGATGATTTAGCCACATTTGTCTTTCTATTCGATTTGTCGTATCATGAATCTTTTTGATGTCGTTGGAGTGCCCTGCAACTGTACCTTCAAGATCGACTAATCTTTTTCCGAATTCTTCGGAATTATTATTGATTTGTTTTTCAAGATCTCCCAATTTCTTCTGGAAATCAGCCATCGACATCGATGAAAACATTGAACGTGTATGACGTGGGGAATATTTTTCTGCCAGTTTCTCTCCTTTTTTTTTAACTAATTAAATAATAATTTTAATAATTTAATTAATTAAATTAAATTATTACTATTATTATTTTTTAAATAAAATTGTTATATAAATTATAATATATAATTATTATTTATATATTTTAGAATTATGATTGTAATAAAAAAAAATCGTGTTATCCACCGTCCACTCTATAATTACAACCCTTCCAAATCGTCTTACCCTTCCAAATCGTTTTAATATGCAGATCACGTTATTGTAATTAAAAATCGTAGCGGCAGTCACCACGAACAGTCACCCGTAAAAATCGTAACGGCAGTCACCACGAACAGTCACCCGTCACCACGACAGTCAGACATCGTTTACCCAGGGCCGCGGTGCAGAATAATTTGCAGAGTCGACAACGCAATGCGGTGTTGCAGTGTTGGGTCTGAACCGTGGGGAAGGAGTGGTGTTGCTGGTTGTCGGGGGTTGTAGCAAGGAACGATGGTCAGTGGACAAAAAACCCTCACTATCAATGCCTGCAAACATGCATGTTTGAGAAGAGAGGATTGGGGGCTTTTGGTGGCTCTTGCGGGTGCTGAATGATGGGGGTGGTATCAATTATTGTGTGGACAAATCTGTGGTGGTTGCTATGGCTCAATGACTAGAGATGGTAGACCGACGACTATTTGCGTTGGATATTTTTTATTTTATTTTTTTATTGTTTTAATACCAATGGAGCATACGACAGGGGTGGGAACTACAGAAGTGTTGGCGGGGGAAGTTAAATGGAGTGATAAGGGATCAATGCACAGGGAGAAGGGGTGGACGGGGAATCGGGCAGGAGAGAAGAGCCCTATTATTATTTCTGAATGCAAGTTAGTGATATTTCACAGACTTGGCCCTTTAATTATCAGTGATTTCAGCTCCAATTAACAACACACTCCTGAGTGCAGAAAATTGGTTAAAATTTTTTTTTTCTGAAATTTCTTTCGAATTCTTTAACTTGATGATCACACAGATCCAGAAGAGCGATGGCTCCGATACCAATGGAGTGTAAAAACTCTGGTAAACTTGAATAAGTATATATTATTATTGATAAAATATGAGATATGAGATATGATTACAATGGGGAATCACCGAGGCTTTAAATATAGCCTCATGGTGTCCCTTGGTGAAGAGGCATGATCTTTGATCATGCCCTTTCACTTAATAAAACCTAATAGAACTATATCTAACTAACAATTAATAAAATATACATAACAAACACCCGTCGTTACGTATGCTTTGAGGACAAAGCATCTTTAAGAGAGGGGCAATGTTATGTATAATTTATTAATTATTATTTAAAAGTAGTTGTCTTGGGTTTTATTAAGTAAAAGGGCATGATCAAAGATCATGCCTCTTCACCAAGGGACACCGTGAGGCTGTATTTAAAGCCTTGGTGATTCCCCATTGTAATCATCTCATTTTTTTATCAATAATAATATATACAATTCCAGTTAAATCTGAGTTTTACACTCCATACTGCAACAACCGATGGAAAGTCTTATATTTGTTATTTACTTAACAAATTATTCACTGTTTTCTACAAGAAAATTTCGAAATCCATTCACTACAGCCTTGACAAATAAAACTGCGGAAGAAAAACAAGCGCGGAAACAAGATTTGAGCAATAGAAAATCATAGACACATTTGACACCGTTATTTTTGGACTAATGTCCCCGAAAAAACCCAATGCAGGAAAACCAGTGTAGCAACTGATGGTTTATATATTATGCAGTAAATTCTAAGTACAAATCTATGATTGACGAATTTTTCAAATCATGTAGAGAAACTGACAAGTAAAATCTTGTGAGACAAACCTCACTCCTCCACGTGAACCCGAAAATGACCAACACCAAAAATGAGCTGCTCTGCGCTGCCTCTGCGCAGTGACTGCGTCACTCTGCGTCACAGTTGTGGTTGCCCTCTGTCTCTGCGCTGGTCTCTCTGCTGGCTGGAAATTGGGGTCTTTTGGCCTCCGGAAACTCTCTCTGGGATTTGGCATTGACGCAACGCTGCCTCCTCAACAAAAAAATAATTTATTGTTGAGCCGAGGCATGTACATTGGGTTGCAGCGAAGCATATGTTGAGGTACCTGCATGGTACTTGTTACCACACAATCTAGCAGGACCTAAAAAAGGAACCGTAAAGGATAAAGAGCTAGACTAAGTGATAACAATGGGACAATGATCCACTGTCACCACATTCAATGTCCCCTGCGCTTAACAAAATTTCACGCATGGGACAATGACCCACTATCACCATATTCAATGTCCCTTGCTCTTTACAAAATTTCACGCATGGGAGGAGTCCCAATTGGTAAATGATAACCTTTGATTGATGTGTTAGGTATAGGGCATGGAGTGATCATTTGAAAGAGGGGCTCAATAAATGTACAAGGCTTCAACGAAGCAAATTGCTCTCTAAGAAATGCCTTAGAAAAGAAAGCACAAGACCTAGGTTTTTGTGGCTTTTTGATGATAATAGTTATTCACAAGGTCGAGGCTTGAGAGAAAAGGCTTCATTAGATTTACTTCAATTAGTACTGAGCTCATACAATCTTCAAGAAAGTCCTTAAGTTAAAGGGAGAAGAAACTAGGGTTTCCGTCTTGGAGCAAAACCTAGGGCAAGAGATTTTATGGATGAAACTTGAGTGGATGCCCACCAAACATGGAACACAGGTGGCCTAGACCCTAAGCTTGATGTTTAGGCTCTCGGATTACTAAAAAATCACCTCCCTAAAATTTCGCTAAAAGCCCTAGATTTTTGCTGTAGCCTTAAAGGATCAAATTTTAAGAGGAAAAGTTATGGAGAGAGAAAGGTTTGATCACAAAATGGCTTGGACCAATGCCTTCTCCTTTGGTCTATGGAGCACTAGATGTTTTTAGATTGGCCAAAATCGTCCTTAAGGAGGTCGAAGATTGATGCCCTAACTACCAATATTCAACATTTACCTACTCAATGATTATGGAGTTTTATGGAGGAAAACAAAATTTTATCCACCAGGAACATTCATCATTTGCCATACAATAAAAAACATATGCAATTGTCAATCAAATAGCTTTCCAAAAATGATCTTCAATAAGTTAGGGTACAATAGCATTAAACTAGTTGCAACAATTTCATACAATAGACATTATTCCAAGAAAATATTGAACAAAAAAAACACTTACAAGATGACAATATGATATATCCATCCAGAATCCATGACATAGCTCCAAAGAAGATTGAAAATTTCAGCTCCAATTGTCAAAATGCATCCAAGAAATCTAATAGCCAACCAAATAAAAAGTGCATATTTGCCAAGAAGGTCAAAATTCCCAAGTGTGATGATGATCTCTCACAAATGAACCTAAGTTTTATTTATATGAGTCTTCCTAAGTTGAATTAACCTATTAACCCCCAAAATCTTAAAATAACGGGCAAGAAAATGGGCTTCATTACAAGCCGACCAAGTAGTTTTTTCAAATTATAAATTAGGCATCCAAATGCTAGCAGAGTTGATGACGTCATGTTGATGTAGGGCTGTTAGAGGGCCATGTTGAGTCCTCTAGGTGCCAAGATGAGAGAGAGGGCTCCATAAATCACCAATTAGGGGATGGCCCCTAATTCTCCATGCAAGTCATCATGTGGGGCCCCAAAGTGGGTTTGGGGCACAAATGTTAGTCTCATGGGTCTCCCGATGATAGAATACCTCTATAATGCTCCAAATGAGGGCTTCAGTGATGGGGTCTACCCTCTTATGTCTCAAGGGTGAGACAAACCTCCTTTGGGCCTCGGATCAACTGCCACTCCATAATGGTATGCCAACTGGGTACACTGGTCCAAGTTCATCATCTCGCGAATAATGTGGAGCAATAAACAAACTGCTGAAGGTGCTGAGGGTGCCCATGTTGGGAAATGATGCTCTGCACATGATGGGAGTCCCATGGCTCTCAACACATCCTCTATGGCATCAATATGATCCTCTGGTGGACTTGGGCCCTAATTAAGTTGCCCAACCCATGATGAAACCACTTGCCAATTACATATAATGTCCAATGCGCCTCCTCACCTTCAGGTACAATAATTCATTAGTGTGTTAGTTTTTATAGCATCATAGGTGTTTTAGTCTCAAAATTTGGTGGAGAGGCTAAAACACATGAGATCTCCATAAGCCAAAAATCGTTTCTAGAAATTCCACCTAGAAGTGCCTCAATTAGATTATTAGACGATTTTTAAATATTTCCTAAGTCTAAACTTAGGGAATATGGTTAATTAATTAGTATCAATTGAGATAATGTTAGAATTCTCTAGAAACTGACACAGATCGATAAGAAATTAATCTGGGCCCTTGATTAAGTTCTAATCTTGGCCGTTGGTGATCCAACAAAGGATTATAAGAAGAAGTCGATGGGTAGATGGAGAGCACACTTGTGGGGTTCGATTTTCTTGGCAGTTTGATTTCCAGAGAGCAACAACAATTGCCGGAATGGTAGAAAAGGAAGTAGAACGGTGAGGGGCAAGGACAATGAGTTTTGTTTGAGCTATTTCGGATTTCTTCTGAGAAGCGAAAGATGTCTCTCTAGGAGATGCTGAGGAACACCAAAATGTAGAAGGGAGAGAGCATAGATGCCTTTCTCACTCGAGATCAATTGTCAGCCGTTGGGGAGGCACACAAGCCCACAAAGCCTGATTGGCACTAAATAGTGTCTTAGAGGATTGGCATGTATTTGTCCAGAGCATATTGGGCAGAGACACCTTGTCGAAGTGGGACAAGGTGTAGTCTGATCTGCAACAGGAGGAGTTGAGGTGGGCTTTGTTAAAGAGTACCATCAGTGGCAGCAACAACAAGGGACTGAAGAGTGAGGAGGAGAATGTGGCCCTAGCATCTAAGGGTCCCAGTTAGGGGCAGGGTGAGCAGAGAAAGAAGAAGAAGAACCTGTCAAAGGTCAAGTGCTTTAGATGTGGTGAGCTCGGTCACTACAGTACACAGTGTCCTCTTAGGAAGAAGGACAAGACAGAGAGGGAGGACCAAGCGGTAGCGTCAGCTGAGATCGACAAGTTGTCCTCCAGGTTGGAGGAAGAGTTTACGATGTTTGCAGCCATACCTCCAGGAGAGAGGTGGGTTGACATAGAATTGTAGCTCAATATAGTTGCAGACATGGGTAGGGTAAATTGAGGAGTCCACCTCATGGATCATTACCTAGATACGGGGGCGCACAATATTTAGTAGTAGGATGGATTAGTGGTAGTGATGCAGTAAGATTCCAGAGTGATAGTGGCAGACTAGTAGCAGTCAAGTGCTAGGGAGCGCAGTGCAGAGTTGATAGTGTTAGTTTTTGTAGCATCAGAGGTGTTCTAGTCTCGAAACTTTGTGGAGAGGCTAAAACACGAGATCTCCATAACCCAGGAATTGTTTTTGGAAATTACACCTAGAAGTGTGTCAATTAGATTATTAGCCTATTTTTAAATATTTCCAAAGTCTAAACTTAGGAAATCTGGTTAATTAATCAATATTAATTGATAAGGTGTGAATCATCTAGAAACTCACACAGATCAACTCTGATATGATGTTGGTCCTTGATTAAGATTTAATTTTTGCCGTTGAAGCAGAAGATTATAAGAAGTCAATGGGTAGATGGAGAACACACTTGTGGGGTTCGACTTCCTTAGAGAGTTCGATTTTCCAGAGAGCTAACAGTGCCAGAAGAGTTCGAGCTTTACTAGTGAAGCAGAGACAGAGGGGAAGAGACAGTGAGTCTGGAGGAAAGGTTTTACAGATCCGGAGAGCACATTGCAGAGAGGCAGAAGAACCATAGTGAGGCTCATGCAGAGGATGCGCAGAAGCCTCTAGAGGCAGTTCAATTTTTCTGGAGAGAAGCCGAGTTAGTTCTAGATGCCGAGAAAGGGTTCTAGAAGGCTGGAGAGACAATTTCTCATCCAGTGGTAGATAAGACGACTACAAGATCAGTGGATTTAGGCTGTGCATAGGCAGAGACTTTGCAAGGGTGACGCAGGCCTGCACATACCAGTTTGGACGACTGACTTGGAGCTGCAGTTAGAGCCCAAATTTGCCTGTGGGGTGAGGAAAATTCCTCACTAGATTTTTTCCAGTATTTTTTTTTTCTGTAGGATTTTCAAATTTTGGCATCCAGATTGTACTCAAAATTTCTCACTGCTGCATAAAAAATAAAAACCCTCGGTTGCTGCACTAGGTTTCACAAGTTGGGTTTTTTCGAGGACATTTCCGCAGTTTTGTTTGTGAAGGTTGCAGTGTGATTTAGTCAATATTTGTTGTAGCAAATAAATTCTTAAATTAATTAACAATTAGAAGAATAATTTCCAGTTGCTGCAATAAAATTTCAGTGTTGAAATTTTCACATGGTATTAGAGCGTGAGTGTTCAGCCGGGAAGCTCAGAAGCGGAGAAGGGAATTTTGCGATTCAGAAAGGAGCTGCGAGCCAAAATTCTCAGAGGTTGTGCAGTAGCCAGACAAGCAGTGCAAATTGCTGGGCAAGGGTTCAATTTTCAGTGGCAGGATTGTAGAAAATTTGAGTTGCCCGGAATAGTGATTCCACTAGTCAGAGGGAGCAACAACAACTCATATTTTTGTTGAGTAGATTCCTTGGTTGGACGCATAGGGTTTTGCAATAGTAGAACTAGAGTCGGGTGGAAGCGAAAAGCACACACAATAGAGGGAAAATTTCTCTCAGGGGACTTCAATTTTTAAAAGTTCGATTTTTCCATCAACAGATTGGCAGTAGCTGAGTGCGGATTTCCTCACTCCAGAAGGGAGTGTGTATAGCAGAACCAATAGCCAAACAAAGGGAAAGGAGTTTTCGACTAGATTTGAGATGGCAACAACTGGGCTCAGAGATCAAGACAGATTGGACGATGCCTCCAACTATGTCATTTTGAAGGCCATAATGTCCTTTCTCCTTGATGAGCATGGTATGAAGACTTATGTAGAAAATGTGGTGGTAGTACCAACAGATAGTGAGGCATCAGATCTAGGAGGAGGAGTATGAGACTCCAATGTGCCGAATGGGCAGGTTCCAACGTAGTTGCAATAAGGAGATTGATCAGATCAGTTCCAAATTGTTGCAATGGGACCATCACCTTTTCTACAGAGGCCCACAATTTCATAGTAGTAGATTCCGTGTCAGCAGACACATCTAGTCATTCAAATGACAACTTCATAACTAGCTGCAATCAGTACCCGAGAGACAGTTGCAATGACACAGGCAGTGTGAATTGCCCAGTTGCAGTATGCAAGCGCAGTTCCATCTAGAAGAGTCCCAGCGTAGAGCTTCACAGTCCAGTTTCTAGTGCAGGAGGGCTGCGCGAGTTGCTAGGAGGGAGTAGAGAGATTTCCCATAGGCAAATCGAGACTCAGAGAGAGTGTAGCTTTAGAGGAAGCAACGCTATGGAAGCTAGCGCTTTAGGATTTGGGGAGATGAGACTCATCATTGCATGATTTGGAGCAACAGTGCGAAAGCATTAACAAAGAAGTAGCAACAACATTATGAGTAGATCAAATTTTGCTATGTTTGCAGCTATACCTCTAAGAGAGAGGTGGGGCAACATGGAGTTGTAGCTCTAGAGAGTGGCAGAGATGGGCAGGGTCAATTGAGGAGTCCACCTCATGGATCATCACCTCACTACGGTGGCCTGCAATATTCAGTATTAGGATGGATCAGTGTCAGTGATGTAGTAAGATTCCAGAGTGACAGTTGCAGACTAGTAGCAGTCAGGTGCTGGGGAGCGCAGTGCAGAGTTGGCGAGAGTGCAGAGTGGTACAGTGCAGAGTCAGCAGCAATGCAGATTCCTTGGTGGACAGTGTAGTAGCTAGTAGCAGTTAGAGAATCAGGAGGCATATGCATCATACTGAACACCGTTGATGCAGAATTTTGGATGCTTCTCAGTTGTAGTTGCAGTTGCAACAACAACAAATGAGAGGGAGTTGCAGTGCAGATGCAAAGTTGGCAGCAATGTCAGTAGCAACACGCATGCAGTGTCAAATTTGCACAGTGGTTGGTGGGCAGGGCCAGACGTTAGCAACGCGACATAGGGGTGATATAGAGATAGGGTGTTGTAGCAACAATGGTGCAACACTAGAACACCTTCCTTGCTAACTGGGAGTGTTAGTTTTTGTAGCATCGAAGGTGTTCTAGTCTCGAAACTTTGTGGAGAGGCTAAAACACAAGAGATATTTGTTGATTTCTGGTAGCATCAAATGTGCTCTAAGTCTCAAATTTTGCAGGGAGGCTTAGACACATGTATAAAAAAGAACCCAGAAAGCTTTTTGGGAAATTCCACTCGGATTGTGTTTTATTAAAATAATTAATTATTTTTAATGGGTGCCTAAGTCTAAACTTAGGGAATTAAAATAATTAAAGAGTATTAATAAAACAAGGTGTGAATCTTCTAGAAAAAAGTTGGAGATCAAGTCAAGTTAATCTTACCCATTGATTAGCGATTTAATCTCGGTCGTGGAAGTCTCAACGAGAAGATTATAAGGAGGACTTGATGGACATTTGGAAATACACACTGAGAGAGTCTAGAGATCGAATTTCTCAAGAGAGCAGCGCAGAGTAGTCAGAGGAGTTGATCAAGTTGATTCGATTGCAGTGAGGGGCAGTGATAGTTCTGGTTGAAAGTCTTTTCCTGAGCCGAGAATACATAGCAAAGAAGGTAGAGAAGAGGATGCAAAAGAGGCAACGTAGGGCCATGCAGAGGTAGCACTGCAACCTGAGGAGATAATTGATTTTGCTGAGGATCAGTAAGATCCAATGCCAGAGTGCCGGGGTGTGAGACCGGAGGGGCGAGAAGATGAGATCTAGCCAGCAGAAGATTCGACAGAAGGAGCTGACACAGTTCCTAACCAGGGTGACGCAGATCTGCGCAGAGGCAGTGTGGGGCTGTCTAGTTCAGCGTGGGGTCAGTGCCAGATCTCTAGTGTTAGTGTGAGGACATTTTTCTTTGTTAGTAATTTTCTTTGTATGGATGGCCAGTAAGGCATCCTAGTTGTATTTAGAACTTTTGTTTAATAATATCAAACCCTAATTTGCTGCACCTGTTTTCCCACATTGGGTTTTTTTGGGGACTTAGTCCAAAAATAACGGTGTCGTGTGTGTTATCCTTTCTTGCTCAGATCTTGTTTCTGCATTTAATTTCCATAGTTTATTTAAGTGAAGGTTGCAGTGTGATGTATCAGTGTTTGCCGTAGATAACTGCAAATAAATTGTTAAGTAAAAGTTAACAATTAGGTGAATATTTCTTGTTTAGGAATTTTCACAATCTCCATAACCCAGAAATCGTTTTTGGAAATTACACCTAGAAGTGTCTCAATTAGATTATTAGCCTATTTTTATATATTTCTTAAATCTAAACTTGATAAATTTGGTTAATTGATTAAGTATTAATTGAGATAATGCGTGAATCATCTAGAAACTCACACGGATTGACTTCGATATGATTTTGGCCCTTGATTATGTTTTAATCTTGGCCGATGAATGTCCAACAAAAGATTATGAAAAGAAATCAATGGATAGATGGAGAACACACTTGTGGGGTTCGACTTCCTTAGAGAGTTCGTTTTTCTAGAGAGACAACAATGAAAAAAATTTTCGAGCTTTAGTAGGGAAGCAAAGACAAAGAGGGGCAGGGACAATGAGTCCGGAGAAGAAATTGAGCAAAGGAGAAATATGTTTATCTTTCATCTTTTCTTCATCATTCTATATAAGTAGACGTGCATGTGAGGAGACAGATATCAACATAGTGAGCTCATTCCATCTTTTCTAGTGGAGGAGAAATTGAGCAAAGGAGAAATATGTTTATCTTTCATCTTTTCTTCATCATTCTATCTCCCTCTTGGAAGTCACATGTGTGAAGGATTTGACCAAGATTGACTAGGTTGCACATGGGAGGATTGACCAGAGATTGATCAAGTTTGACCAGGCCCCACGTGCGATAATAAACTGTTTGACCGAGTTTGACCATGGCGCACGAGCTAATTAACTGTTTGACCGAGTTTGACCAAGCTGCAAGTGTGAGTGTTTGACCACAGGCCGTAGTTTGACTAATGTTGACCGAATTGATTTTGACTAGTTTGACCAGCAATTGTCTGACCAAATTTGACTAGTGATTTGACTTGTAATGTTGGCTCATATTTCTAGACATATTTCTGATTTGTAAACGTTGTTGAAAAGACAATTTCTCCTCAAGAAAAGATTGATTGGTTTTCTCTAGGATTGGGTTTCCTAGGTGAAAAATATTGTCTGGTATGCATGACCGTCTTTCTATGATATTTATTATTTCCGCTGCATTTATTGTTGAGGTTTTCTCGTAATTATTGAATGACATCAATGGCCATTGGCCTAAGAAATACTATTTGAGAAAACATTAGGAAGTAATTATCTTTTCAGAAAATTGTATTCTACTGCACATGCTATAGAATTTCAACAACTGGAACCATTCTCAAACATCCTGAAACACTTAATGTTAATGTTAAAAATTTAAGTTGAAGGATGAAAATGAATGAAAGATAAAGGAAATGCCACTTTTACTTTAGGAATTTAACATTACCATTGATTACCAACATTGCTAGGGTTGAGTTAGTATTTTTTTTTTTAGGTTTGGGGTTTAAGAGGGGAAGGGTTGGTTTTATGGCCAAGGAGGGCTGTTTTGGGAGGAAAACAACATCGGGTTTCCTCAAAAACCACCTGAAACACTAACACTAGGGGTCTCAGACTCCCCTGCACATGTGAGATCTAACTGGGCCGGTTAGGGTTGGAACTGCCCAATTAGGGTCGATTTGTACTGGTTTGGTACCAAACTAGATGGTTTGGTACCAAACCGGGACAAACCAGTCGATTAGGTACCTAACCGGTACAAATTGACCCTCCATTTGGGTTTTTCTACTAGTTTGTTACTTGGGCCTATCTGACTGGCTAGTTTGACCAGTTTCTTGTTCAAATCGATTGTTTTTTAAAACTGTGTTCTCAACAAGGGTGTAGTATCTCAAGGAATATCAAATCAACCAATGAGAAATAATATGCCATGAAACCTATGGAAGCTAAGCAATTGAGCCACCAATGCACAATATCGAGGAACAACAAATAAGCAATATTACTTGGGAAAAACGTTTAGTTGATGGTATTCCTTTCATGAATGCGCTAGGGGTTAATAAAGAGTGCACTATTCTAAACAAAACCTGTTGAAGGCTGCAAACATTACATGTGCAAGATGCAAGATTTGTACAAAAAGTGATAATGCATAAGCACATATGCATTTTGAAGCACTTATACCTTGTCTCTAAAGCACGGTCTGCGACTTGGGACAATCTTCATGCTATATGAGGGGTAACAGAGCCTACTTGGATTCTAGGGGTATTTATGGCCATTCTTTATATCATGAGCCTTGAATGAAGGGATGAAGCATGCTCAATGACAAACCTTCTATGCGGGCAAAACATACATGGTTAATAACTTAATACTATTTGATATCCATTGCAATTCTTCATGTGGCAGAAAAACAAAGTCCTGGTTCATCGATTCATGGCTCAAACTCATCATGTCCATCATCACTCATTTCAGGTGAAAGTGAAAGTGATAAAGTAAGGAGATATGTGATCCCCATCAGGAAATGTCACATGATCCTATTTCATTGATTCATGGCTTAAACTCAGCATGTTCATCATCACTCATTTTCAAGTGAAAAGTGGAAGTGGTAAATTAAGAAGATATTTGATTTCAATTAGGAAATATCCTGGACGATGCATCTCTAGTAAATGCAATTCGTGCAGGAATCCTATCTAAAGTTCCTGGTTGACATCCATGTTGAAATTTGATGACTAAAAAGTTTCCTGCAATCCCAAACTGGTTTTAATTTCACCTTATCACTCCCATTCAGTTAGATGCCCTTTCCCATAAACTTACATTCAACATATAGAATTCTAGAAATGAAATTTTCAGGTTAAAACACATGGGACTGTCAACACATGCTGAAAATAAATATGGACATAAACAGACCAGCAAGACATAAAAAAAATACACAGATTTTTGGTCAACTTAGACCCAGGCAAAACCCCTTCAATCTTCTCCGGGGAAAACCTATTAGAGAGCTCTTCAAATTTATTTGTCTTTCAAGTTTAGGAAAAATACATTTGCAGACAAAACAAAATAGCAAAATACAACTTATCTCTTCAGCCCAAAACTCATTGAAAACCGTGACCACTTTGCCTCGATTGCTGTGCCCATTTGAAGCTGAAATTGTACTGTACGGACGCAGACTATGCTGTACAGATTTTGTACGGACTGTACGGATTTCCGTATCACTATCAGGACTGTATATATATTTTTTTGGCTCAAAAACTGCTCTTGAACTGCGTGCAAGTCATAGCATTAAATGCTGTTCCTACTGTACCTTCTGCTATCTTCTATGCCTTGATTTCCGTGCCCAACTTTGCCCAGAAATCACTCCTCCAGCTTGCTGCAACAAATTTCTCTTTGAGAACTTTTCTCCAGCTCTCAGCCTCCTTTCTCCAATCTGCTCATGAAGAATGAATGAATGCAGTGTCTCTTCTTTTCCTCGTTTTGTTTCCCTAATTGAATTTTGGGCAACCCTAAGATCTAATGGCTCAGATTCATTTAGATCAAGGGATGAGAATAAATGTGCATTTAATTTTCACTTTCTATTTTTTAACTCATCCATTAAATAAAGTACCCACATTGTGTTTTATATCTAAAGTCACTTTTCACTTTATAATTTAACATTGACTTTACCACTTATAAAGTCACTTTCACTTTATAATTTAATATTGAATTTATGACTTATAAAGTCACTTTCACTTTATAATTTAATATTGACTTTAACACTTATAAAGTCACTTTCACTTTATAAAGTCACACGTAAGAAAATAATTATTTTGGACACTTTTCCCTAGGTAGAGACTAACCCATGGGAAACCACTTGTCCAAGGTACATTAAAAAACAACACTTCCTTTTACCGAGGAAAGTGTTTCTCACCACACCCATCTTGTCCCTGAAATGGACATGCTTGGCTCTTGGCAAGGACTTCGTGAGAACATCAACCACCTACTCATTGGTCGATATATACTCCAACTTCACTGCCCCCTTCTAAACATAGTCCCTGATGAAATGATATCTGATGTCAATGTGTTTTGACCTGTCATGAAGCACTGAATTCTCCGTGAGTTTAATGCAACTCTGATTATCACAGTGAATAACTGTTGGTCTCAACTCCTGATCAAATAGGCCATACAATAACTTGTGAAGCCAAATGGCCTCACAACTAGCCCCGCTAGCGGCCATATACTCAGCCTCAGAAGAGCTCAAAGCAACTGACTTTTGCTTTCGATTGAACCATGACACAACTGTCGAACCTAATCCGAAGCAACACCCTGAAGTGCTTTTCCTGTCAGGCGCACTCCCTGCCCAATCTGAATCTGTGTAGCCTGCCAACCTCACTCCATCTCCCTGCGTATAGTCCAGACCATAATCAACAACCCCCTGCACGTAGCGAAGAATGTGCTTTGCAGCTAGCCAGTGCACCCTCCTGGGCTCAACCATGAACTGGCTAAGTGTGTTCACTGCAAAGCATATATCTGGCCTAGTGTTGACCAGATACATCAATGATCCAATAAGCTGCCTATACAATGTGGGATCCACCAAACTAGAATTCGAAGCATGAAGCTTCTTGTAGTTGGTGATCATAGGTGTAGACACGAGTCTATAGTTTGCCATGTGAAATCTGCTCAACACATCCACAACATACTGCCCCTGCCCCAGAAAGATATGCCCCTCCTCCTGCCACACCTCAAGCCCCAAAAAGTAATGCATCAACCATATGTCCTTCATCTCGAACTCCATAGCAAGATCCTCATTGCAACCACTAATCAGTCTCTTTTCCCCAGTAATGAACAAGTCATCAACATATAGCACAAGAATGAGCGGATCATCCCCTACGACAATGTAGTATAGGTTTGGATCTGCATCACTCTTCGTGAAACCCATTTGCTACAAGTAAATATCAATCCTTGAATACCAAGCTCTCAGAGCTTGCTTAAGTCCATAGAGTGCTCACCTCAACCGACATACATGGGTCTCCCGCCCAAGTACCTCAAAGCCTGGCGGCTGCTCAACATACACCTCCTCCTCTATAACTCCGTTCAGAAATGCGGTCTTCACATCCATCTGATGGATCTGTCAACCCATTTCCGCGACAATAGAAATAAGGGACTAGATAGAATTTTACCAAGCTAGGGGAGTGAAGGTCTCATCATAGTCAACTCCCTCTATCTGTAAGAACCCTCTAGCCACAAACCTCGCCTTGAACTTCTCAATGCTGCCATCCGCAACATGCTTGATATTGTAGAGCCACTTGGAAGTCACAACCGATTTGCTCTCAGGCCTAGGCACCACCTCCCAGACATTGTTCTTAATGATAGAGGCATACTCCTCCACCATAGCCTCTCTCCATACCTCCTGGATGGCAGCCTCCTCATAGCTAGTAGGCTCAGAGTCAACAACGCTGGTAGCCTTGGCTACATAACTGTAAAACTGCTCAGGTGGCACACTCTCCCTGTTCACCCTCTTCGAAGGACCAACGGACTCCGCTTCCTTCAAGGTGTCTTGAAGCCACTTGGGCCTCCTCTTCCTTGAAGAAGCTTCCCCATAGGGAACCTCATCCTCTGCCCCCTAGTCTAGTGAACATGAAGGTCTACCAACTGACCCTGTTGTGCCTGTACCAACACCCGTCCTCGAAGAACCTGTCCCTGTGTCAGCTGAAGTGCCATGTGAACTCTGTACCAGTGGACTCCCTAAAGAAGTGCTCGGTGAATTTGCTACTAGTGCCCTAGATGTCACTGACACTGAAGTACCTCCTGTACCAGTTGATTCAGAACCTTGAGGTACTGCTCTTGTACCTGACCTCCCTGCTGAGGAGAATTCTGTGACTCTCTCTCATCATACTTTCGTGATCTCCGATAGGCCCTCTCCTCCTCGAACTTCACAACCCTTCTAATCACAACTCTGCATTTAGAAGGAATGAAGATATGATAGGCCTTCGAAGTCTCGCTGTAACCCATAAAGATACCCTTCTCTTCCATGCGTTCTAGCTTCGTCCTCTGCTCCTTAGGGATATAAGAATATGTGAGACATCCAAAGATACGAAGATGTCCCACATGAGGCTTCTCTCCAGTGAAGGCCTCCTTTGGAGTCATATTCCCCAATACACTATGAGGACTCCTGTTCTAAAGATAAACAACAGTATCGCAGGCCTCAACCCACAAAAACAAAGGCAACCCCTAATCATGAATCATCGCTCTAACAGCCCCAACAATAACTCTGTTCTTCCTTTCAGACACCCCACTCTACTAGGGGTTGTAAGGAATCGTGAACTCTCTCCTAATGCCCTCCTGTGCACAGAAGTCAGAAAACCCACCATCAGTGTACTCACCACCATTGTCTAACCTCAAGACCTAAATCTTCCTACCTGTCTGCGTTTCCACAAGAGCTTTGAACTCTTTAAAGCGATTAAAGACCTCACCCTTGGTCTTCAATAAATATATCCATATCCTCCTAGAGTAATCATCAATGAATATAACATAATACTCATAACCACCTAAGGACACATGAGACATACGACCACTAACATCAGTATGAATCAAGTCTAGTATACCTGTAGATATGCGGTCTCTCACTGGAAATGGTAACTTGGTGTACTTGCCCAAAGCACACCCTTTGCAGACCTCATAATGCTCGACACTGAAATCAGGAACTCCTGTAGTGATCTCCCTCAGAACTCTCAAAGCTCCATAATGCATATGTGCCATCCTTCGGTGCCATAACTCACACAAGTCTCTACTGCTGGTGGTGTTAGTGCGAGTGCTACCAGATGTGCTACTCACCAATGCTCCTGTCGACTGAAAACTAAACATGTATAGTTTCCCAAAGCGTACTCCAATCACTTTGGCCGAAGTGATGGAATCTCCCCTGGGATGCATCAATACTTGCCCTCCTGAGAAAGTGATGTCAAACCACTTCTCCGCCATAGTAGACATTGAAATCAAGTTCTTCTTCATCCCCAGAACATACAAAACATCCATGACCTTCAAAGGAGGCAAAGACTCCCTCTCAAAGGTCACAGTTAGCACACCAACAACTCTCATAGTGCGGTCATCTCCTAGTACAATCTCAGTATCAAGTGCCCTCTCTGCAAGCTTTGAAAAGAACACCCGTGCACCTGTCATATGGCGGGAAGCCCGCTGTCTATGTACCACACATTGGATGATGTACTCCTACTAGATGTAGAAGTAATAAATGCAAAGTCCCTGTTAAATTGTGAAGGAAACTGCTCCAGCTCTGCTGAAGTTGCGGTACCCTTCTTCCCCCTATTTTTTCCTCTTAGGACACAAAGTAGCATACTGTCCCAACATTTGACTTTGGACATATCCGTATCTTTCTTCTTCTTCTTCTCCTTTCCCTTAGCCCCATGTGATGAGGTCCCTTTCTTGGCCTTCCCTTTGTTCTTCCTTCTGGCTGTTAAGGCTACATCCTCCTCATCTGCTATCTTCACCCCACCACTGCCAGTCTTCCGTATCTCATGCTGCACACAATCATCCCAGAATTTGTCCCAATTGGGAAGATTCTCCCTAGAGGTAATAGTATCTCCAAAGACCTCCCAAGACTTAGGAAGTCCCGCTACGACTATCCTGACTAACTCTGTGGTTGCAACTACCTCACCAATAACAGTCAAATCATCACGTACTGGTTTGACCTTGCCAAGATAATGAACTACATTTTCAGCCTTTGTCATCTTGATGTTCTTCAATTCTTCTTTGAGTACCATCTTCTTGCTCTCATTGGTACTCTGATAGAGAGTGGTTAGAGCTGTCCACATCTGATATGCATATGTGTTTCCTCTCACCTGAGGAACCACATGATCTTTCAGACTATCCATCAAAATGTTTTTTGCCTTTGCATTAGTTTTTGTGAATTCAGCAAGTTCATCTGCAGCAGTAGGAGGTACAACCTCTTGCCGGACTATGTACCAAAATGCTGCCTCTTCAAACACTGTCTGAATTCTGTCCTTTCAAATGGCATAGTTGGATATCCCATCCAGTCTGTCCTCTATCCTTAAGAACATGGCCATTACTGCTGTCTAAAATTTGCAAAACCAAGAAAATGGAGAAATGAACTTTCAAACACACCTTGTTGTCCCAAAAGTTCAGTTTGTGTGAAATTTCACCTTGCTGTCCCAAAATATGAGTTCGCTGTCCAAAAATTTAGTTTGCTGTCCAAACCACTGTTCACTGTCCCAAACTACCATCTGCTGTTCAAACTGCAATTTTCAGCCTATAGCTCTGATACCATGTTGAAATTTGATTATTAAAAAGTTTTCTGCAATCCCAACCTAGTTTTAATTTCACCTTATCACTCCCATTCAGTTAAATGCCCTTTCCCATAAACTTACATTCAACATATATAATTCTGGAAATGAAAATTTCAAATTAAAACACATGGGATTGTCAACACACGCTGAAAATAAATATGGACATAAATAGACCAGCAACACAAAAAAATACACACAGAGTTTGGGTCAACTTAGACCCAGGCAAAACCCCTTCAATCTTCTCCGGGGAAAACCTGTTAGAGAGCTTTCCAAATTTATTTATCTTTCAAGTTCAGGAAAAATACATTTGCAAACAAAACTAAACAACAAAATACAACTTATCTCTTCAGCCCAAAGCTCCTTGAAAACTATGCCCACTTTGCCTCGATTTCTGTGTCCACTTGAAGCTGAAACTGTATTGTACGAACGTGGACTGTGCTGTACGGATTCTGTACGAACATTATGGATTTCCTACCGCTGTATGGACTGTACGGATTTTTTTCCATTTTATTTTTTTCCAACACACAACATTAACTGCTATTCGTACTGTACCTTCTGCTGTCTTCTATGCCTTGATTTCCGTGCCCAACTTTGTCCATAAATCACTCCAACTTGCTGCAACAAAATTTTCTTTCAGAACTTTTCTCCATCTCTCAGCCTCCTTTCTCGAATCTACTCATGAAGAATGAATGAATGCAATCTCTCTTTTCTTTTCCCCGTTTTGTTTCCCTAAATGACTTTTGGGCAACCCTAAGATCTGATGGCTCAGATTCATTTAGATCAAGAGATGAGAATAAATGTGCATTTAATTCTCACTTTCTATTTTTTAACTCACCCATTAAATAAAGTACCCACATTGTACTTTATATCTAATGTCACTTTTCACTTTATAAAGTGAAAATGACTTTACCACTTATAAAGTCACTTTCACTTTATAATTTAATATTGAATTTACCACTTATAAAGTCACTTTCACTTAATAAAGTCACACTTAGGAAATGAATTATTTTGGACACTTTTCCCTAGGTAGAGACTAACCCATGGGAAACCACTTGTCCAAGGTACATTAAAAATCAACAATCCATTGGTCAAATGTTTATTCCCTTTGTTTCAGGGCGATAGCTAGGTGGAAACATAAATCGTTAAATGTCGGTAGTGAGCACCCTATGATTACTGAATTTTGTTTCTTATTAATAGAGGACATGCTCGATTGGGTCTTGTCTAACAAATTTTCACAAGACATTAAGAATTAGATGCATTAGACACAGATATTGATCTAATTCCAGCAAGGCACATCTTCCCAGAAATCCAACACTACTAGACCATAGGGTATGTTTTTCCAAAATTCCTATGGTTCTTTCACCTCAGCTCTCAACTCACCTAATTTTAGATTAAAATTTTCCACCCCTTAGTTCTAGCAGTGTAGGGCTATCTTGTACTGGTAATTTGTATTTGGCTTATGATGGATACTCTCTTGCAGTGCTGCTGTCCCAGATAATGTTGCATATTTTGAAACTCATGATTTTTTTTTTCCAGAATACTTGATGGAAAAAATTCGCGTTGAAAGTTTAAATAAAGGGTTTGCAGCTTTTATGCAACTTTGTATGTGAAATTATGTGAATGTTTGGATGTTTGAATAGTATCTGATTTTATTGACTCTATAGAGGTTTTGTTCTTGCAGATCCTTTAAGGAATTACCATCTGTCAACTGGCGTGACATTGCTGATAATTGGTTTGGAACATGTTGCTGCACATTTGGAGGAGTGAGTCAGTCTCTAGTTTCTAATTTTGAGAAGTTTTCAAGTGTTTCCAAAGGAACATGCTTTATAGGGTCAACTTCTATTTTAGTCCATGTAGATGAGCTTGCAAGCAATGCTGTCATTGAAAGTGACAAAGCCTTTGTACCAGATAATGATGAGGCCATTGGGCTTATTGTAAAACAGAATGAACTTCTTCAGATAAATACATTAATTCATGATTTTCCAACTAAATGCAATATGAAGGATGGTATTTTGGTCCAGAGCAAAGATCACTCGAGTAGGGAAAAGTGGGAATGTCTTTCAAGTCACGATGTTATAAGAAACGTTGGCAATTTGCATGAAGTTGGGGGTAATGGTGTAGCGAAATTAGAGAAGAAAGAAGATTATAGGAATAACCATGTTCATGTTTCAGGCACTTTGCTTGGGCTTACTAAGACAGAAAATGCTAATCCCATCTGTGATCAGGAATTGGAAACTATGGCATCTGCTAAGAAAATTGAAATGGATATCTCAGCATCTGATTCTTCTGGTCTCTCTTCTATTGAGACAAGTTTGTCGGAAATTCCAACATTGGGAAATCCTATACAGAATCACAGGGAGGATCATCTTGCCCTTGATTCTGGCTTGCTGCCAAGTTCTCATGACACCTTTAGTTCATATCCAATCAAGAATGCTCTACATTGTTGTGGTAATAACAATTCTGAGAATGTATCTCTTGAGCAGCTTCGAGTCACTTCAGAACCTCAAAAAGATGGGATAAATACAGGAAGCTTTTATCTTGGAAATGGATTCATGATGGGACCTCCTGATGTTTCAGATGCTATAGAATGGGTTTCAGTACGGTGTTCTTCATGTTTATCCTTGATTGGTTCATATCCTGATGTTAAAGGCAAACCTTTCTCAGCTAGTGAAAGCATCCGGTTATTCAAATGCCGTATATCAACAAATGAAGCTGTTGGTGGAACCGATGATGTTTTCAGGTGAGCATTATATGCATGGCTCTAATTGAAATCCTTTGTTTAAATGTTTGTTTCTGCTTCTGTAGCTTTTTTGTTTCCAGGAAACATGTCCTGGTGAAAATCCCCATGCACTTCCACTCATTTCAAGGATGGTATCCATGATAAACCCTAGATTCTTCAGGGCACAAGGCCAGGTCAACAACAGGACTCAAAGCCATTGCAACAGGGTACTCATTATGAGCTCAACATGTCACTTACAGGATTAAAGCCTGGGTGGGCATGATAATACTCCATCACACAATCACTCAGGCTAGTGCCATTTGACATTCTGTTTCCATAGCTATCCAGACTCCAGAGACTGTTGTTAATTTAAAGACATTAAATATAGATATGATAACAGGAAAGGTTTGTAATATCATCCACAAATAATGCTTGAAATGCTCATATCCTTAACAAAGTGAAGATCTTTGTTTCTGATGTAAATATAAATCAGTGATAAATGATATTACTACCAGGGAATGAGGAAAATGTGATGGCAGAGGGATACATGTCAGTACCATGTCCGTACTTGTCATCATGAATATATGTGTGTGTGTGTGTGTCTGTATTTTTATGGTAAAAAAAAATATTGTTATTACAAAATTACCAACACAGATATAGCATTAAATCCAACTTGAAGTTTGTGTGCCACAGCAAACCGTAAAGAAACCAAGAATACCAGAAAATCACCTTTTCTCTCTTCTTGATTGGAAAGGCATATGCTAGGTTTGAATAGTGCTTTATCCTTTTTTCTCTATTACTGCCCAATCTTGATCTTGGATTTATGAAATTATGATCAGATCTGGATATATGCTCTGCAGGTGGTTGATTTTCATTATTGATTACTGCAAATGTCTTGCAACGTTTCTCATCTGGGATTGGAGAGTTAAGTGATGTGGCCACACTATCAATATCTTTTAATATGATTATTACTTTTGGGATGGGCTCTGGGATGTCTTCTGTTCGATCCAGGTGTAGGATCCTGGATTCCTTCTCCTAGCTCAATCAGATCTGAACCAGCTGGTTCCTTAGTGTGATCATTCTTGGCGGGAATGTCCACTGATAGGTGGCGCCCGTTTGGATCCTTCCACCGTCAGTACTTTCAAGGTTTTGAGGGCCTGTTAGCCAAATCTGGGCAAGCATCCATGGCATGGCCATGCTCAAAGCATGTCTGATATCGAAAAGCTACCTGCCCAATTTCTATTTTCTGAGTCCATCGTCTGCCTTAGCATTCTAAAATGAGATTTGCAGGAAGACCGAATTGCACATTAACCTATCCACAAATTCTTGTACGAGAGAGGTTGTGAATTTTGGATCTTTCAAGTGTGGGTTAGATAAATCTCCCTATAGATTTCCTTATCACTTCTAGAGATTTGACATGCCTATACTCCAAATGTAGGCCAGGCAGCTGTACCCATATGGGCTTTGGTGATTGAGATTCTGAATGTAGATAAAACCCTAGCTGCCAAGGTCTCGCAAACAGACCTGCACTACCCCAAAACCCCCTTCCTTAATGACATGGGCTCTATTGAAGGGATCAGTGTAGATCAAGATGGCAAACATCCTTGCCTAGGGGTGGATAATGACAACTTATGTCGAAAGAGCTTTCCAGAAATACAAAACACACTTCTAGAGATCTTGGAGTGAGTGCCTTAAATTGTCAAGTTTGCATGTTAATCCCTTATTGACAAAGCAATAGATTGCTTGTTGTACACAATCTAATGTTGAAAAGTGTAATTAGGATCGGTCTTCATATTGAGTATGTAATTATGAAAAGAAAAAGACAAAGATAATAAAATGTATTTGTTGTACTTGCTTCATGGGTTTCATAGGTTAATAGACTTCTTCTTGATGTCTATTTAGAGTTTGTCTTCCGTTTATAAGTGTAATTAGAGTCATGTATATGAAGAGCATTGTCATCATTAAAAGCTCCAAGACCTTGCCATGAACCTTGTAGAAGAATGGCTTGAAACAGCCCTCTCTCAACACTGGAAATGATATGTTGAAGTTGGCACTATATGCAGTGAGAAGTCGGCCTCATAACAGATGATAAAGTCGGCCTAACAGTCATGTCAGCTCCCAAAAATAGTCACATCGGTTCACAAAGACAGGTCGGCTAATATACAAGGGCAAACTACTATATATACCCTAGTAGACTTCGCAGAAAATACAGAAAATTTGCGGATCTGTCTGTGGTTTCTTCTGTGGAAAAAGTGCGGACTGTCTCGTGGATTTCAGACGCGGATTTCAGAGGTCTTCAGATGCGGATTTCAGAGGTCCTTAGATGCGGATTTCAGAAGGTGACAAAGTGCAGATATAAGTGTGGATTGATGGGATTAAGTACTGGGTTATACTGCGGACTTATCTGAGGTATCTCAGCCTCCATTTTCGGACCCTAACTCAGAAATAATTTGCGGACATTACACTGAAGTTTTTGCATTCCGAGTTATGCAAAGAACCTGCATCACAACCAATGTTAAGGGCAGTGGACAAAGACTATAAGTGCGGATCTGTTTAAAAGAAGGACTTGTTAACTGTGCCAAGGTTAGTTTGCAGATCAGATTACATCTACCATACATGAAGTTGAGACAGTGACATAAAAGGAGAAAGAAGTCTTAAAGGTTGGAGCAGAATAGAAGGATTAGTGTTGAAGGCAGTCAAAGAGGAAATGACAAGGTCTTGGAGGCTCTCATAGGTTAAGGGTCTAAATCTTGGTCATGGTACTTGTCATTTGAAGATCTATAAGAAGAATTTCTCGTGGGTTTTCCTCTCCAAGAGGGAGAGGTTTTGCCCTGGCTCTAGGAGCCTAATTCTTGTGTTTCGTGTAATTTTGATAATTGACTTGATAAAAAACTAAGTAAGCCAAGGAAGAAAAGACATAAGTAAACTCACAAGTAATTATCATGAAGAGAATTTGTATTAATCAATAGCCCTCCAAATTCTCAACATCCAAGTGTATTGAAACTTGAAACCATGAGGGTTTCCGCCATCTTCTCACATTAAGACAATGTTGGTAGATCAATAAGAGACCATGGGGAAGGTAGTTTCAATATTGGATGGTAACTCTTCAACTTCAATAATAGTGTTTTCACTCCCCGTGATGTGTTCTTGTTGCTCGATTTTCCCTTTCTTCTTCTCTAGATGTTGGTTGGCATATTGTCCCTGCTGGTGACAATTAAAAGACTTCGCATTGCTCAGATTATTCTTACCTTGGATTGATTTTTTCTTCTTATATTTCCTCTATCCATTCATGCTTCCCTTCTGCATCCTCCCAATGAACTCTACTTCTTCTACTTCACTTTACTTAGCCAAACTGGATAATAAACTTGTCTCTTCTTGCACTATGTGATCCCATGTCTTTTCAAAATATGGTAGCATCTCACGAGCACAAATACCTTCGATAAAAGGTTTCTAGGATGAAGTTAACCAATTCAAAGCAATGGGTACCGACTCCTCATACTCCACTTTTTCTCCTTTGGTAGCCAATTGATCTTTGAAGTCTGAACTCCACGATCATTAGTACATCGCTAACCATTGAATCTCTTTCATTTAGGATGGCCGATACCCTGTTTCTCATGAGAATTTTCTTAAATATGTTTGTTACAACAAAATTTTAGCACTCATAAGTGTAAAGTCCTAAGCACCAAGGTGTTAGCTTTGTGTAACTTAGGAAGGCTACCCATTGTCACCTTAGTATCTCCTCTCTAACATGAGGGGGGTATCCCTAAGTAGGATTGCTAAGGCAATGGAGTGGAGGCTCCTAAAGGAGAAACTGAAGGCCATAAAAATGGCTAAGACTGACATTGTTACAACATACCTCACCAAGATCACTTCGGTGAGAGACGAGTTGGCAGCCATAGGAGAGACCATTGCACCCATTGAGTTGGTGAGGTAGCTTTGCATGATCTTCCCAAGACTTGGGAGAGTTTTGTAGATAGTATTGTCGCACGAGAGAACCTTCCCGGATAGAAAAGGTTGTGGGACGATTGCATTTAGAATGAGATCAAGAAGAACCATCTAGGGGCATCCAAACAGGGGGATGAGGATGGCGATGTGGCATTGTTGGCAAGAGGCAAGAAAGGCAAATCAAAGAAGGGAGCTTCCACTAGTGGAGGCAAGGGAAAAGGTAAAGGCAAACAACAGAGCGAAGAAAAAGACTATTCCAAAGTCAAATGTTGGAATTGTCAAAAGATGGGACACTATGTTGTTGTCTGTCCAGAGAAGAAAAATAAGAAAGGGAAAGAGACAACCATGGAAGCTTCTGCATGTATCACCTGCCATACAGGTTCAGAGGGAGTATGCACTCGCCTCTACTACTAGAGCATCTTCTAGTGTTTGGTATGTTGACACTGGCGCTTCTCGCCATATGACAGGAGTCAGGGAGTACTTCTCAGAGCTATTAGAGAGTGACACTGATACTGAGGTAGTACTTGGTGATGACAACATTGACACTCGTTCTCTAGCAATGTGTATAATCCGGAAAACTTTTTAATAAATGAGCACCACATGAGTTTAAAAACCAAAATTGTTAGAGCAGTCGGTGTTGGAACATTAACATTTGATAGGGAACCCAAACCTCCCTTGAAAGTGTTAGATGTTCTATATGTGCCTCGAATGAAGAAGAACTTGATATCCATCTCAGCACTTGAGGACAGAGGGTATGAGGTGTTGTTTAGGAATGGACAGGTGCTCATATATCCTAAGGGAACTCCAGCTGCTTCAACTAGAGTGATTGGAGTGTGCCATGCTAAGGTTTACAAGTTTTCATTCCAGCCACTGATGGCATTGAGTAGCAGTACCAGGGACATGACCGACACCAGTTCTAACAGTTCAGAGTTGTGTGAGATCTGGCATCGTAGGATGGGTCACATGTATCATGGGGCCTTGAGGATATTGCGGGAGATCACCATCGGTGTGCCAGATTTCAGTTCTCATCACCTTGTTGATGTATGCAGAGGATGTGCTATGGGGAAGTTTGCAAAAGCTCCTTTTCCCAGCAGTGACAGTAGGACGACAGGGATCCTGGACTTGATTCATTTCGATGTGAGTGGTCAGATGTCTTATGTGTCCTTGAGTGGCTTTGAGTATTTGTGTCTTATTCATTGATGACCACTCCAAGAAGACCTGGATCTATTTCTTGAAGACCAAGGGCGAGTTCTTCAAGCGGTTTCAAGAGTTCAAAGCTTTCGTTGAAACCCAGACAGGCAGGAAGATCAAGGTACTAAGGTCGGACAATGGAGGTGAGTATACTCTTGGTGAGTTTGTGGGATTTTGTGCCGAGGCAGGCATTAAGAGGGAGTTTACTGTTCCTCACACACCTCAATAGAACGGGGTAACAGAGAGGAAGAACAAATCCATTGTAGGGGATGCCCAAGCCATGATTCCCGATCAGGGGTTAGCTTTATTTTTGTGGGCAGATGCTTGCAACACTGCTGTTTACTTACAGAACAGGAGTCCACATCGTGCTTTGGGGAATGTGACTCCTGAGAAGGCCTTTTCAAGGAAGAACCCTGATGTTGGGCACTTTCGTATTTTTGGGTGCCTTACATATTCTTATGTCCCCAAGGAGAGCAGGACCAAGCTAGAACCTACTGTAGACAAGGGCATCTTTGTGGGTTATAGTGAGACCTCGAAAGCTTACCAGATTTACATTTCTGCAAAGAGGAAAGTGGTTGTCAGGAGGGATGTAAAGTTCGAGGAGGAGAGAGCTTTTAGGAGGTCACGAGAGTTATAGTGTGTAGAATCACCAGACACTCAACAACAGCCAAGTTAGTCACAAGGATCAAACTTTTCCACTAATCAAATTGAGATAGACCAAGACCTTAGACCTGACCAAAATACCTTCCTCCACCAAGTCAACCTTCCAATATGATTCAACAACCTTCAATAATTTCTTCTTGTCCAATAGCTACAACCCAACAACAACCCAGAATTTCGGCCCAACAACAATCCAGAATTTCAATCCCCACCAACTTCAGAATTTCGGCCCAACTACAATCCAGAATTTCGATCCCCAACAACTTCAAAATTTCGGCCTAGTAACAATCTAGCAACTTCAAACGCGGAGACAAGGAGAGAGAAAATTTAACTTCCTTTTTGCTTGACAAAGCCTTCCTTCTTATTTGCTAGGGTTTTCTTCCTCTTCCTTGAAATTCACACTCTTTTTCTGCCTCCAACAACTGCAGATCGATCTTCTTTAGTTTATGCTCCAAATGTGGTTGAATTGCTACCTTTATATAGTGTTTGTGTGAGGTCGAATTCCCTTGACGAGGCCGACTTGGTGGAGGAGGCCTAAATGACTTATTTTATACAAAAATAAATTTCTTTCTTGACTCAAGAAACCCAAGAAGGGTCTTTTACATTAGAACATCGACGAAGACACTTGACATAAACCCTAGAAGTCTACAATGGAGACTTTGACTTAAGAAAATAAGTCAATTTCTTTTACAATAAAATTTCTTTTTTCTTTCTTTTGAGAAATACAATTATGAAGACCGACACTAGTTACATTTTTCAACATTCATAACACGCTACAAGGGTTTCGAACAACATTTGAAAGTAGTGCATTTTGAATTTTGTTGCTAGGTTTGGTCTTCATATGTTGAAATTTGGTTACCGGAGGACATGTGGTTCTCTAAGGCTTTGATATTTGGCCTAGGGAAAAGTGTCCAAAAGAATTTAATTTTTCTCCTAAAGTGACATTATAAAGTTATAAAGTCAAATCTAATTTAAAAGTGACTTTAAGTGATAAAGTTACTAAAGTATAATTTTAAAGTGACTTTAATAAAGTCAATGTGAAATTAGAAAGGAAAAGTGACTTTGGAAATAAATGACTAAGTGGGTCTTTATTAAAGTGGGGTGAATTAAAAAATAGAAAGTGAGATTTAAATGAGCATTTAATCTCAGCCTTAAATCTAAAGCTATTTCAGCCATTAGATTTAGGGATTCCCCAAAAGTTACTTAGGGTTAGGTTAAAGGAGGAAAAGTAGGGAAAAGGTCATTCATTCTTTCATGAGCAGATTGAGAGAGGAGGAGAGAAAGCAAAGGAGAAATATTTGAGTAGTGAGGAGGAGGGTAGCTGATAGAGACTTCAGCAAATCTGTACAGCAGCAAAGAGGCACTGTTCCCAAGGGAGAAATCCGTACAACAGGAGGTCGACACATTTTTCGAGGAAAACCGTACAACAGCTTCAGCACAATTTCTGGGCAGATTCTGGGCACAAAAATCGAGAGAGACTGTTGGTTGGTGGCACAAATTTCGAGAAATTCGTACAACAACCGTACATCAGCTTCGACACAGATTTTGAGGCAGAAAAGGGCACGCAAATCGAGGGGAGAGACTGCTGTGTATTCTGTACAGGCCGTACAACTGTACGACTGTACAACTGGACACATATTTCGAGAAAGTCAGTTAAGTATTTAATGCTGTAAATTTTCTGTTTTGAGTTTTTCCTGTTTGGCACGTTTTCAAAGGCGAGGTAGAAGCATGGAAATTGAGATAAGTACATTTATTAAGTTGCTGGAACTTTTTGCTGTAAATTCTGTCTCACTATAAAAGCATTTATCAGAAATAAGGAGCTTTCGAATTGGTTTTCCCCAGGAGTTGTAGGGGGTTTTTCCAGGGTCACATTGACCAGAAATCAGCGTGTCTATTTTTCTGTATGTGGCTGATTTATTTTGCTGAGTTTTATTTCTGCAATTTCCAGCATTTGAAAATTTCCAAAATTTGTGTTTTCAGAAAATATTTATTTTTTCAGCTTGTTGAATGTATGGCTATGGGAGTGGACATTTAACTATTTGGAGAAATAAAGAGAAACTGAAAACTGGGGTGGAAAACTGAAATTTCTACATGGTATCAAGAGCTATTTTGCTGAAAAGGCAGTTTGGGACAGCAAGAAGGAAAAATTACAGTAAGCTGATTTTTCACACAAAATTTTTTACCTTTACTACAACAATGTTATTTTCAGCTTATTTAAGACAGCAAGCATGTCTTTGGGCTTGAGGGTGGAGGATAGGTTGGATGGGCATAGTAACTACAATGTTTGGAAGGAGAGAATGCAGAGTATCTTTGAGGAGAGAGAAGTCTGGGACATCATGGTGCATACCGCACAGAACCCTGTTAATGTGCCTGCTGATGCTGTTCAGTTGGTAGCCTTTAATAAAAAGAATAACAAGGGTAAGAGACTGATTCTAGATGGAATCAAAGACCATTGCATTCCTCATGTGAGAGGAAAGAGATATGCTCATGAGATGTGGACAACATTGACCAATCTCTACTAGAGTACCAACGAGAACAGGAAAATGGTCCTAAGGGAGAAGCTGAAGACCATTAAGATGGGTAAGATTGATAGTGCAGCTGGATATCTCACAAATATTACTAATGTGAGAGATGCATTGGCAGCAGTTGGAGAGGTCATTCCACCCACTGAGTTGGTGCGGATTGCAGTGAATGGCCTTCCCAGTTCATGGCTGAACTTTGCTGATGGTGTTTGTGCACGTGAGACCCTTCCCACTTGGGAGAGGTTCTGGGATGATTGCATATAGACAGAAATCAGAAAGACACAGCTTGGGGCAGCCATACTAGTTGAGCAGGATGAGGATGTAGCACTGTTGGCAGGAGGTAAGAAAGGCAAGGGAAAGAAGCAAGCTTCCACAAGCAGTGGTGGGGGCAAAGGCAAAGGCAAAGGTAAATAGGGAAACACGCAGAAGGACTATTCTAAGGTGAAGTGTTGGAATTGTCAGAAGATGGGACACTATGTAGTTGTGTGTCCGGAGAAGAAGAAGAAGAAGAAGGGGA
The DNA here is from genome assembly GCA_034641835.2 of Pinus albicaulis. NCBI lineage: Eukaryota > Viridiplantae > Streptophyta > Pinopsida > Pinales > Pinaceae > Pinus > Pinus albicaulis. The sequence continues at coordinate 95,902,047 of CM076576.1, read as the reverse complement.
AGAACTAGAGCATGGCAGCATCAACAGAGATAGAGGACTTTATGGATAGCTTTGACCGGGAGTTTGGGTTCATTGCTTGTGAGTCTACTAGTGCAGGATCACCTGCCATGAAGGTTGAGAGGGAGTGTGCATTTCCCTCCACTAGCGGAGCATCTTCAGGTATTTGGTATGTTGACAGTGGGGCTTCACGTCATATGACAGGAGTCCGTGAGTACTTCTCAGAGCTTTCAGAGAGTGGCACTGATATAGAGGTAGTACTCGGAGATGACATCGTTGTTAGAGCAGTCGGTGTGGGGACTTTGACATTTAACAGGGAACCCAAACCTCCCTTGAAGGTGTCAGATGTTCTATATGTGCCAGGGATGAGGAAGAACTTCATATCCGTCTCAACATTGGAGGACAGAGGACATGAGATATTGTTCAGGAGAGGACAGGTGCTGATATATCCCAGGGGCGCTCCAGCTGATTCAGTTAGAGTGATAGGTGTACGCCATGCAAAGGTGTACAAGTTTACATTTCAGCCCCTTTTGGCATTGAGTAGTAGTACCGACAGCGGAGCTAGCAGTTCAGAGCTGTGTGAGATTTGGCACCGCAGGATGGGGCACATGTATCATGGAGCCTTGAGTACATTGCGGGAGATCACTGTAGGTGTGCCAAATTTCAGTACTGATCACTTTGATACATGCAGAGGATGTGCTATGGGCAAGTTTGCCAAATCCCCTTTTCCCAGCAGTGACAGCAGAGCGACTGGGATACTTGATTTGATTCATTCCGATATGAGCGGTCAGATGTCTCATGTTTCCTTGAGTGGATATGAGTATTATGTATTATTCATTGATGATCACTCTAGGAGGACCTGGATTTATTTCTTGAAGACCAAGAGTGAGGTCTTCAAGCGGTTTCAAGAGTTCAGAGCTCTTGTGGAGACCTAGATAGGTTGGAAGATCAAGTCCTTGAGGTCGGACAATGGAGGTGAGTACACCCATGGAGAGTTTGTTGATTATTGTGCGGGGGCAGGCATTAGGAGGGAGTTCACAGTTCCTTATAACCCCCAGCAGAACGAGGTTGTGGAGAGGAAGAACATATCCATCGGAGGGGCTGCTAAAGCCATGTTACATGATCAGGGGTTGCCATTGTTTTTGTGGGTAGAGGCCTGCAACACTGCTGTATATTTGCAGAACAGGAGTCCGCATCGTGCCTTGGGGCATGTGACTCCGGAGGAGGCTTTTTCTGGGAAGAAGCCCGATGTTGGTCATCTTCGTATCTTTGGGTGTATTGCATACTCTTACGTACCCAAGGAGAAGAGGACCAAACTAGAGCCCACCGCAGAGAAGGGTATCTTTGTGGGCTATAGTGAGACCTCGAAAGCCTTTCAGATTTATATTCCCAAACAGAGGAGAGTTGTTTTCAGGCAGGATGTGAAGTTCGAGGAGGACAGGGCTTTCAGGAGGTCATGGGAGTTAGAGTATCTGGATCAGCGAGACCCTCAGGAGCAGCTGAGTCAGTCGTAGGGATCCAGTGGGCAGGGATCAGGAGGATCCGGAGGTACATCGATTACGGTGTTAGGTCCGTCAGTGAGCAGTAGCTCACAGAGTCAGAGGGGTGGTGCTTCGGGCAGCATGCAGAGCAGTCTGCAGAGTAGTTCACTAGGGAGTCCACTGATGGACAGTTCAAACAGTACTTTAACATCTACAGGTTCAGGTTCAAGCAGGAGGACAACAGACTGACAGTCAGGGGTTCAGGCTCCTGGTGATGAGGAGGAGGAGTTTTATTCTCCAGTGGGAGAAGTGTGCTCAGGGAAGAGGAAGCCCAAGTGGCTTCAAGATACCTTGAGAGAGGCCACATCTGTTGCTGGGCCTAAGAGGCCGGTCAGAGAGAGCAGACCACCTGATAGGATATGTAGCTATATGGCAATGGTTGCCAACATCTTAGACTCTGAGCCTTCTAGCTATGTGGAGGCAGCTAGCCAGCAGGTCTAGAGAAAGGCCATGCACGAGGAGTATTCTTCTATCATGAAGAATGATGTTTGAGAGGTGGTGCCAAGGCTTGAGGGAAAATCCGTGGTTACTTCCAGATGGCTTTACAAGGTAAAGCATGTTGCAGATGGCAGCATTGAGAAATTCAAAGCAAGGTTTATGGCTAGAGGGTTCTCCCAGGTAGAGGGAGTTGATTATGAGGAAACCTTCGCTCACGTGGCTCGATATACTTCAATTCGCTCCATCATATCGATAGCAGCAGAGATGGGTTGGAAGATCCACCAGATGGATGTGAAGACCGCATTTCTCAATGGCTTCATATAGGAGGAGGTGTACATTGAGCAGCCATAGGGCTTTGAGGTGCATGGGAAGGAGTCCCATGTGTGCAGACTGAAGAAGGCCCTTTATGGCCTGAAGCAAGCTCCCAGAGCTTGGTACTCCACGATAGATACTTACTTGCAGAAGATGGGTTTCACAAAGAGTGAGGCAGATCCGAACCTTTACTATATTGTGATAGGTGAGGAGCCTCTCATTCTGGTGCTTTATGTGGATGACTTAGTCATTACAGGTGCAGAGAGACTCATAGAGCACTGCAAGAGAGATCTTGCGACGGAGTTTGAGATGAAGGACATCGGCTTGATGCATTACTTTTTGGGTTTGGAGGTGGGGCAGGAGGAGGGGCATTTCTTCCTGGGGCAGGGGAAGTATATTGTGGACATCCTTGGCAGATTCCACATGGAGGACTGTAAACCCATGTCGACACCGATGATCACCAACTGGAAGAAGCTCCATGCTTCGGATTCCGAGTTGGTGGATCCCACATTGTACAGACAGCTGATTGGTTCCTTGATGTATTTGGTCAACACTAGACTAGATATTTGTTTTGCAGTCAACACGATGAGTCAGTTTATGTGTGAGCCTAGGAAGGTTCACTGGGTGGCTGCAAAACACATTTTGCGGTACTTGCAGGGGACAGTGGATTATGGTCTAGACTACAGGCAGGGGGATGGAGTGAGATTGGCAGGTTACACTGATTTTGATTGGGCAAGCTGTGCTTCTGATAGGAAGAGCACTTCGGGGTGTTGTTTTGGGTTGGGTTCGGCAGTTGTGTCATGGTTCAGCGGAAAGCAGCAGTCAGTAGCATTGAGTTCAGCGGAAGCAGAGTATATGGCAGCCAGTCTAGCTAGTTGTGAGGCCATCTGGCTTCGCAAGATGTTGTTTGGCTTATTTGGTTAGCCATTGAGACCTTCAGTGATTTACTGTGATAATCAGAGTTGCATTAAACTCACGGAGAATCCAGTATTTCATGACAGGTCAAAGCACATCGGGATCAAATATCATTTCATCAGAGACTATGTTCAGAAAGGAGCTGTGAAGCTTGAGTATATTCCCACTGATGAGCAGGTTGCAGATATTCTTACCAAAGCCTTACCACGGGGCAAGCATGTCTACTTCAGAGACAAGATGGGTGTGGTGAGGAACACCTTCCTCGGTAAGAGGGAGTGTTGAAATTTAGTTACCGGAGGACAGGTGGTTCCCTAAGGCTTTGATCTTTGGCCTAGGGAAAAGTGTCCAAAAGAATTTAATTTTTCTCCTAAAGTGAATTTATAAAGTTATAAAGTCAAATCTAATTTAAAAGTGACTTTAAGTGATAAAGTTATTAAAGTCTAATTTCACATTGACTTTAATAAAGTCAATGTGAAATTAGAAAGGAAAAGTGACTTTGGAAATAAATGGCTAAGTGAGTGTTTATTAAAGTGGGGTGAATTAAAAAATAGAAAGTGAGATTTAATGAGCATTTAATCTCAGCCCTAGATCTAAAGCTATCTCAGCCATTAGGTTTAGGGATTCCCCAAAAGTCACTTAAGGTTAGGTTAAAGGAGGAAAAGGAGGGAAAAGGTCATTCATTCTTTCATGAGCAGATTGAGAGAGGAGGAGAGAAAGTGTTATGTATATTTTATTATTTATTAATTATATTTAGTTATCTTAGGTTATTAACTGAAAAAGCATGATCAAAGATCATGCCTCTTCACCAAGGGACACCTTGAGGCTATATTTAAAGCCCAGGCGATCCCTCATTGTAATCATCTCATCTTTCATCTTTAATAATATATATTTATCAAGTTTTACCAGAGTTTTTACACTCCATTGGTATCGGAGCCATCGCTCTTTGGATCTGTGTGATCATCAAGTTAAAATTTTTTTCGAAGGGAAATTCAGAAATTTTTTAAAACAAGCCGAAAGTGTTCAGCATTCAATCCGAGCTATATATTGCCAGATCTGGAGGGATATTCTCTGCACGGTTTATTACACACGTTTGGGATATTCTCTGCGTGTTCTAATTGCTAAAGAACTTCTCCGCTGCCAGTTTGTATCGATTCACCCTTCCGCCTGTGCCCCCACTCCCCGCGTCAACACGTCCGCCCTACAATTCCGTTCGGCCGGCAGATAAAATATACAGCGTTTAAAAAAATCGGACGGGTAATACACTCTAGCGTTTAAAAAAATCGGACGGGTAAAATATACAGCATTTAAAAAAATCGAACGGCTTTGTAACGATACAGCATTTACCCTGCACTTCCGCCAATTACCGTGAAACAGGTTTACGTGTCAAGAGATTTACAGGTTAACGTATAGGTTTACAGCTGCAGCAAATAAATATCGGGTTAAGCGGACCGCTGGTGTCGTCCACGTCAGGCTACGGTCGTCGTGTCACTGCTCTGACCCGAGGTTTCGTTTTTTTAAACAACAGGTTCGGTAATATTTTAAATCGTGGGTTTATTAAACTGAAAGGGCTCGTGTTTTTTTAAAGCGGACGGTTGGTAAAGCGATTTGTTATAAATTTAAACGGTGTGTTATAAATCGGAACGATATTTTTTTTTAATTATATAAAACATATATTATATAGTTAAATTGATAATTATATATATATATATATATATATATATATATATATATATATATTGTAATTATATAACTCATTTATATATATAATTTTCATTTAACAATTATATATATAACAATTATATATATTATATAATTTTTAATTAAAAATTATATATATATAATAATTATATAGTTTTAAAAATTTTTTATTATTAATTAATTAATTAATTAAATATTAATTAATTAATTAATTCAAAAAAAAAAATTAATTAATTAATTAATTAAATATTAATTAATTAATTTTAAAGAAAAAAGAGGAGAAACTGGCAGAAAGATATTCCCCACCTCATACACGCTCGATGTCTTCGTCAATGTCGATGGCGGAATTCCAGAAGAAATTGGGAGATCTTGAGAAACAAATTAATAACAATTCCGAAGAATTCGGAAAAAGACTAGTCAATCTGGAAGGTACAGTTTCAGGGCACTCCAACGACATCAAAAAAATCCATGATACGACAAATCGAATGGAAAGACAAATGTGGCTAAACCATCATGAGGCCACAGAAAAGCAGAACGAAGCAATGAACAATATGACAGAACTCTTCAACAAGCTAAATGATAAAATAGATAAGTTGAGTCAGACACAATCCCCAACATCTCCTAACAAGGAACCAAATCAACAAAACAATTCCACAGATTCAGGGAACTCGGAAGATCATCAGGAAAAGACTGATTCTCCACATCATCAAGAAGATAGTAATGCAGATTTTCAAAATAAGCAGCTCTGGAATGCATTCGCTAATCAATATCCCCTTCTTGTTCCACCATTAGCATATCAGCACAAAGCCAAGATCGACCTACCCAAATTTGATGGTAATGAAAAAAATAGCGTTGCATGGCTTAATAAGGTAGAAGAATATTTTGAGATTTATGACATTACTAGTGATGACGAAAAAATTAAGCATGCTTCCATGAAAATGGAAGGAGAAGCATATAATTGGTATATGTGGTGGAAAAAGACGACGCTCGCTATCAGTTGGAGGAAATTTAAGGATGCGTTCTTTAAAAGGTTTCAAGGCATAAAAGAAGAAAATTTTTTTTCAACATTTATCAAATTACGCCAAAAAGCAGATGTGGATGAGTACACTCAAGAGTGGGAGACCTTGGCAACACGAGTACCTAGATTGTTGGAATCTCATCTAATCCAATCTTACATCTCAAGACTTAAAATCCACATACAAGAAGAGCTCGAACTACATGAAATTACGTCCGTAGAAGTAGCAAGGCAAAAAGAAAAAGCTGCTGAAAATAAATTTAAAAGGTTATCGAAACCGGAAAAAGTATATTCGAGACGACGGTTTTCTGAATCTACAAAAGAAGATAACATGAAATATGTTCCATCACGCCTTCGCGAAGGAGACAAATCTAACTTGGAAGTACAAAGAATGAAGGAAGGCAAATGCAAACGTTGTGGCGAAAAATGGGACCCTAAGCACAGATGTGCGAATGGAAAAGAAAAAAATCTGTAAAATTGTGAAGCAACTAATGATTCTAACAATGATGATTCAGACATAGAAGGGATAGAAGATACCCTAGAATTCTCCCCAGAAGTAGATGATGACAACACTCCGCAAGTGTCATTATCAGCCATGACAGATATATCACAACCTCAGACACTAAAATTAAGGGGACATATTAAGAAAAACAACGTAATGGTTCTCATAGACACAGGCATCACGCACAATTTTCTAGATTCAACCATGGCCAAAAAACTCAACCTCTTTACTTTTCCCATGCCTAATATGAAGGTAATGGTGGCCGATGGTAAAAATATTGAACAGGTAGGAAAATGCCATAAAGTCAAATTGCAGATTAAAGACTTTAGTTTAGAATCTCCATTCTATGTTGTACCACTCAGAGGAGTAGATGTGGTCTTAGGAATTCAGTGGTTACAAACCTTGGGTACTTATTCGGCCAACCATCAGAAGCAGTTTATAAGCTTTTAAGTGGGAAGGGCAGAAGCACAAGTTATATGGATTCCAAGCCCCAGAAAATCAAATCGTATCATCATTCCAGATGATGAAGATGATCCGAAAGGGAGTGCCAGCCTATATAGTCGAATGTCATCATTTAGAAATGTTATCTACAAAAGTCAACCACGAAGAATCACAGGAGGTACAAGCACTAGTTCAGAAACATGGAAAAAGGTATTTCAAGATCTACCAATGAAAATTTCTCCTCATAGGGAAATCGAACATACAATAGAAGTCAAGCCAGGATCAGACCCTGTTAACATCAAACCTTATCGCTACCCATGTCATACCCTTGAATCTAATTCATAACTAAATTTATAAATATAGTTATTAATAGAATAAATAGAAATAAATGTAATTACTAGTTAATCAAATAGTAATTATGTAATTAGTGATTAAGTTAGCTGAAAAGGCATGTCTAAAAGACATGCCTGTTCATGAAAAGGTACCTGCATAGGTATAAAAGCAGGACCTCATTGTAAACTTTAAATCATGTCATATCTTATTAATAAAATATATTATTATAAATACCCCGTGTATTTTTATAATTAAAAACTAATTTAAACTATCAGGTGCCACAAGCATACAAGTACGCTCTCCAGGTATTCAAATCTACGGCTTAAAATGTACGATTAATTATCGGAGCCATATTGAGAAAAGTTGAAAACGATAGCACACAACATGGTTCTACAAGCCTACGAACATAGTTTACAAGCTCGGCACATTATTTTTTATATAATGTGCCATTACGTATAATGAAATAATTGAAAATTCTAGAAAAGGTTGAGCACTTAGAAGTTATGCGAGATCTTAAAAACTTTCTATGATTTTAAAAAAAAATTCTCGTAATAGAAAAGAAAATCATGAGAAAGCAGAGAAAGATGAAAAATGCGTAAAATTGAGAAAGCGAGTTAGTTATGATAAAGGGAAATCGGTTAAAACGCCCATGGAAAATTCAAGTAAATATATTCCCCCACCAATGCGTAATAAAGGAAACAAGGAAGAGAAATGTTGGAAATGTGGAGACAAATATTTTGCAGGACATAAATGTGTCTTTTATACAAGAAATGTCATTGACAACAACGGTGAGAAAACACAAAAAACACAAAAAGATGATGTTGATGCAGACAAAGATAAATTGGAAAAAGGCTATGTTGAGAATCAAGAGAAAAATTACAATATAGATTATCATGGTCATATACTGTCATAGCATGTTCAGTGTCGTGGAGATTTTAATACAACAGATGGGGATATAAGAAATCAGATTGAAGGCAAAACGCAAGAAAAAAATGTAGCTAACCAAAAGGACCAAAAGGATAATAAGGAAACTTCTGTGCATAATCAAAAATATGTTCAAAGAGACGATTCAGGACATCAGATGGAAAGTGAAAGCTGTGCTGCATTGTTTCTTCAGATCGAGGTAGCGAAGGCATTGAAAATTATACGAAGCTGAGGATAATAAGGCGATGCTCTACTCGACTATGAAGAAGAAGATGTTGCACAGGAATCAGTTGCAGCAAGGGGAGCTGGTGAAACTGTGAAAAAAGGTTATGTTGGCATTCATAGTTCAGGCTTCAGGGATTTTCTTCTGAAACCAGAGTTACTTCGTGCAATTGTCGACTCTGGATTTGAACATCCGTCAGAAGTACAACATTAGTGCATTCCCCAGGCAATCCTTGGGAGGGATGTAATTTGCCAAGCAAAGTCTGGAATGGGGAAGACTGCTGTTTTTGTTCTTTCAACACTGCAGCAGATTGAACCTGTTGCAGGACAAGTTGCTGCTCTTGTCCTGTGTCATACTCGAGAATTGGCATATCAGACATGCCATGAATTCGAGAGGTTTATTACGTACTTGACAGACTTGAAAGTTGCTGTATTCTATGGGGGTGTAAATATCAAAACACATAAATCGTTACTAAAAAATGAATGCCCCCATATTGTCGTTGGACCCCCCGGAAGGATGCGCTATTCGAAGAAACATCGTCCATAATTTAAAACTGAGCCATTGGAAAATTACGTAATCGGTGATGATGGAGAAAATCTATCAATCTGTGAACAAGTCATGAACACGCTCTTGAAGGAGCCGAATCAATTAGCAGACAAGTACAAGGAATGCATGCTTCCTCGTTCCTCTTCTGCATACACATCTAAAGACAAAGTTAGAGAACATGAATTGCAAATTCTATTTCGTATGGAGATAATGTAAGGAAAATTGCACGGAAGACATTTGCTTGCTTTTGGAAAATATACAATTCAACTTTGTCATCGACAATAATATAGGGTTTTAAAATTATAATGCAAAATCAAATGACAAATTTGTGAGAGTTATATTGTTGCTGGTTACTACAAAGGGATAAATGTTGTTCGAATCTAATTACGAACCGCTGGTGTATACATTGCCTGTTGTCACAGACAGCATTGTCAAAGATACAAAGGTGAATAAAATTCCACCCGCCAACCGGCTGTCGAATGATCATTGCTGCAAGATTGATGGAGTCGTGGACGATGTCAAAGACTTGTCAGTACTCCAGAAGGATTTCAGAAACGCCATTTCAGTAAATAATTGGGAAGAAGAGGACTTTACGGACACAACACCTTGCCACCGCAGCAGCAACCCACGAATATTGGAACAAAAGCCGATGCCACCGTTGCCGTGCACGCGTAGTCCACATTATCCACGTAAATGGAATACTGTTCGAATTCTCCTCCTCCCGTTACGGCTGCTATGGTTTATTAGATATTGCATTCTCATTCTGCATCCAAACGGCGTATCGGTTTTACAAAAAGGTGCAAGGTGCTACGTTTGGTTAACATGGGTCGGTATATCAAAAATTAAAAAATCAAATTATATTATATAATAATAAATAAATTAATTAATTCGAACTTGGAAGATCGTGAGGTCGTGGGTTTTTCTTGAATGTGTTGATCGCTTTTAAGTTTTTTTGCATTGAGACCTCTGCCCTGAGTGCGTTCAAAGTTGAGAGGTGGGACCCATGTACAGTATATGCTGCGTTAAACATTTTTTAAGATATGTCTGAATGGTATGCCTCTGCTCTGAAAATAATATATGATGCAGGTCAATATATTATGAAAATCAAACGCTTTGAATGACCATAGGGTGTGCGTTGAAGTTTTTAAATATTTTTTAATGTATGCATATCGTAACTTTTAAAAGAATGAGTTGAGTTTTAAAGGGGGTGGTATGGTCATATAAGTGGTGGCATATTTAATGGTTTACGAGTAAAGTTACATAATATGTTTTGTAAGAAAATCACAAACCGTATGGAGTGAAGTGTGTATATGGAGTATTTTAAAAAAGGGTGTGAGACGTATATTAAAGGAGGTGAAGTTTTTTTTAAAAGGAGATGTCATTGGTATGGTATTATATGCCACATACAGAATCCTTGATCGTCTTTACCTTATATGGGAGGAAAAGTGAAAAGTTCCACTCGTTCCATAATTTAATCAATTAAATTAAATTCAAAAACCAAAAAAAAAAATATTAATACATATATATTAAATAAGAAAATATATATAAAAGTACAAATACGAATAAAAGGAAAAAGTTCATTATAAAAAAAAAAAAAGAGAGGGAAGTAGTTCCATATTAAAAAAAAAAAAAAAAAAAAAAAAAAAAATTTTACCATGCGGCACAATTATTAAAAAATTATATATATAAATATATATATATGTATTTGAGGAAAATTAAAAGGGAAATGAAGGCAGTTCAAGATAACATATTTGGAGAATTATTCAAGTCAAGGTATCAAATGATTACCTTTAAGATGACAAATGCCGGATGAAGAAAGTTGTCAAAAAGTTAAGCTTTGAGGACAAAGCTTTTCGAAGAAGGAGGCAATGTTATGAATCTAATTCATAACTTAAGTATTAAATATAGTCATTAATAGAATAAATAGAAATAAATGTAATTATTAAATAATCAGTTAGGATTATGTTAAATAGTGATTAGGTTAATGAAAAGGCATGTCTAAAAGACATGCCCATTCATGAAAAGGTACCTGCATGGGTATAAAAGCGGGACCTCATTGTAAACTTTCAATCATATCATATCTTATTAATAAAATATTATTATTATAAATACCCCGTGTATTTTTATAATTAAAAGCTAATTTCTGCTATCAAGTCTACAAGCATACAAGTCTGCTACTACAGTATTCAAATCTACAGCTTCCGCTGCTACACATCACCATAAAACGGAAATTGAGAAGATAATCCAAGACCTTTTAAAATGTGGGGTCATTTCAAAAAGTAAGAGTCCGTATGCTGCCCCAGTTATATTGGTAAGAAAAAAAGACGGATCATTTCGGCTATGCATTGACTATAGAGGATTAAATAAGATAACCATTAAAAATAAGTTTCCAATTCCCTTTATCGATGAAATGTTGGATGCACTCCATGGCGCAAAATATTTCTCTAATTAGATTTAAGGTCAGGTTATTACCAGATCCGAATTAGATTGGAAGATATACCAAAAACTGCATTTCAAACACATGAAGGTCATTATGAATTTAAAGTAATGCCCTTTGGGTTAACAAATGCAGCAGCTACGTTCCAAGCCACTATGAACGAGTTATTTCGTCCATATCTCAGGAAATTTGTACTAGTATTTTTTGATGATATTTTGATTTATAGTAAAACTTGGAGGGAGCATTTGCAACACTTGGATAAGGTTCTCACGTTACTAGAAGACCATCAATTTTATGCAAAAAAATCCAAATGCACCTTTGGAAAAGAAGAAGTTGAATATATGGGACACCTAATATCCCATGAAGGAGTAAAAGTGGATCCTTCTAAGATTAAGGCTATAAGGGAATGGAATAAACCAGTGAACATATCCAAGCTCAGAGGATTTTTAGGATTAACGGGATATTATCGAAGATTTATTAAAGATTATGCGCATCGAACTGCACCTCTTACAAATCTTTTAAAGAAAAATTCGTTTAAATGGAATGAAGAAGCAGGGAAATGTTTTGAAGATTTGAAGGAAGTAATGGCTAATGCACCAGTATTGGCAACTCCTGACTTTTCTAAACCATTTATCATTGAATGTGATGCCTCTGGATTCGGTATTGGTGCAGTATTAATGCAAGAAGGGCACCCTATTGCTTTTGAAAGCAGAAAACTAAATAAACGTGAGCGTCTCAAGTCCACATACAGTAAGGAAATGCTCGCAATTATGCATGCATTAGCCAAATGGAGACAATATCTGTTAGGAAGTAAATTTTCCATCCGAACCGATCATAACAGTCTTCAGTATCTCCTTCAGCAAAAAACACTCTCTGAAGAACAACAAAAATGGATCGAGAAGATTGCCGCTTTTGACATGGAGATATTACACAAGAAAGGAAAGGACAATGTAGTAGCGGATGCCCTGTCTAGAAAAGATGAGGAAACAACATTGCTTGCAGTTTCAATAGTTGTGCCTGAATGGCTTAATGAAATTAGAAGTGAGTATGCCAAAGATCCGGACATGTTGGCTATAATCAACAATCTCCCAGGGAATTCAAAATTTGAATGGAAGAACGATATCTTATGGTACAAAGGGAGAATTTATCTAAATTCCAAATCCAAGTTTATATCAAAAATACTCAAGGAATCACATGATTCCATGTCATCGGGACATGTAGGATATTTCAAAACCTACTACAATGCACGCCAGTCATTTTTCTGGAAGGGTATGAGTCACGATATTCAAAAATATGTTGCAGAATGTGACAAGTGTCAAAGAAATAAAACTGAAAACATTATGACACCTGGCTTACTTCATCCCTTAAATATTCCGGCTCAGAAGTGGGAAGAAATATCGATGGATTTTATTGAAGGATTACCTGTATCAGATGGAAGGGATAAGATCTTCGTTGTAGTAGATAGAGTCACTAAGTATGCTCACTTTATCGCTATTAAAAAAACAGACTCTGCAAAGCAAATTGCAGAAATATTCTGCAAACATATTTATAAACTACACGGCTTTCCGAAGGTTATTGTTAGTGACAGGGATGCCAAATTTAAAGGAAACTTTTGGAAGGAATTGTTCAACCATGTTGGAACCTACCTCAATATGAGCTCAGCTTATCACCCTCAAACAGATGGGCAAACAGAGGTTGTTAATAAATGTTTGGAAGCTTACCTACGGTGTTATGCTACGAAGAAACAAAATAAGTGGGTCCAATGGTTGCATCTTGCCGAATGGTGGTATAATTCTACTTACCATACATCGACAAAAATGACTCCGTTCCAGGCTCTATATGGATATGAGCCTCCGAAGTGGAAAGATTTTGCTTCAGTTCAAACTAATTTGCCAACAGTAAAAAATCAACTAGAAGAACACCAAAAGGTCGTCCAAATTCTAAAAGAAAATTTGAGTGTTGCACAGAATCGTATGAAGCAACAAGCTGACCGTAATCGCACTGAGAGATCGTTTGAAATTGGAGACTGTGTAATATTCCCAATTAGCTTTGCTAATTGGAATATTTCATTTTTGCTTTATTTTGCCGCTTTAGCTAGAAATAATAAATAAAGTGAGAAATAAGAGGGGTCACCTCACTTTATAAAATAAAGTGTTCTTCCTAGTAGATTGACGTTATAACTTAAAGAGGGGGCCTTGGGGGTCCACATGTGTATGAGGGGAGGCATCAGGCTGACCCAAGGTTAACTGCGCAGGTCAAAGGAGAGTAAGGACGCAGTTAAGTTTTGGAGGGAGTTTGGCATTATAAAAGGAGGGGTTCTCACCTCATTTGGGTATGCATATTTTGATATTGATATTGAGAGCTAGACCTTTGTCTGCTTCAGCACGCCGGTTGTTTAGTCGGTCTGCAGCACTGTTTAGTGCACGAGTGTCTCCGGTCGGAGATCTCACCCTTAGCCTCGGGGGACTTCGAGTGCCTGCCCTGGCAAGGTTATTTCTGGTTTCACCCTTAGCTTCGGGGGACTTCGAGTGCCCGCCCTAGTAAGGTTTGTTCTGAGTACACTTTTCAGTTTTAGCAGCAAGGTAGCAGCAGTTTCTGGTGCAGATCTGGGAAGAGAAGAAGCCCTCTTGTGGCTGCGCAGTTCAGGAGAGGAAGGACGATGTTTCTGCAGAAGGAAGGACGCTGATCAGGCTGGGAGAGTGAGGACACTGTTCCAGGGAGGACGCAGTCCAGATCTGAGCAGGGAAAACGCTGTCCAAGAGGAGGAAGGACGCAGTTCAGCTTGAGGAGTGAGGACGCTGTCCAATCTTGAGGGGAAGGACGCAGATCTGAAGGCCATTGATAGATCCAGTCTTGGAGAGGGTAGATCTGAGCAGATATTTGCAGATCCAGTCTTGTATGTTGCAGATTTGAAGGTATAGCACTAGATCCAGCTTGGGAAATTACAGATCTGAGGAGATATTGGCAGATCTAGCCTAGATCTGAAGAGATAACATCAGATCCAGCCTTGGAGGCTGCAGATCTGAAGACCTATGGTCAGATCCAGCATAGATCTGGAGGTTTGGTAGCAGATCTGATCTAGGAGGACGCAGATCAGGAGGGATAGGACGCAGATCTGATTGGAGGCTTCAGATACAGCAGATCTGAGCATTCAGGAGGCAGATCCACCAGGTAGGACGCTGATCTGGGGAGCAGGCTTATGTGAGAGGGCTCAACAGCGTTTTTCTAGGCTTCAGTAGCTGATCTATCTGTCTGGAGTTTTTGGTGCCTAGTGCTTCATCTGTTTCTGCGCTGTCACTAGCAGAGACAACGTTTTTCATTGGAGAGGGGTTTGGAGTTGAGATCAGCTGTTTTCCAGTCTTCAGCCTTCAGAGCAGCTAGACGCTGTCCTTGTTGCAGCCATTATTCTGTCTGAGAGGGTTTCCACTTGCCTAGGGCAAGGATAGGTGCACTTATTCTGATTTTCTTGTACTCCTCTCTATGTACTTTCAGATTAATAAAATGGCTCAGTTTTCTGGAATTCTATGTGTCATTATTCAGTGATCTGGTTCAGCATTGTATTTTCTTTATCTGTCTGGCATATTTCTGTTTATTACTGGTTATTTCCCTTTGGGGATATTACAGACTGGGTGTTTGTCAAGCTTCAACCATACAAACAGTTGTCCCTTAAACAAAAAGGAAAAAATAAATTAGCTCCAAAGTTTTATGGTCCGTATCAAATTATTAAAACGATCAGTCAAGTCGCTTATGGGTTGAGCCTTCCCGATACCAGTCGTGTTCACAATGTTTTCCATGTGTCCTGCTTAAAAAAGGCATTGGGTAACCATCAGTTGCCCCAAACAACACTTCCCATTTTGGATGATGAAGGCAAGCTCGTTCTAGAGCCCGAGGGGATCCTATCTACTCGTGATAAGAAGCCGCGCTCTCATGTGATTACCGAATATTTAATCAAGTGGAAGGACTTGCCCATTGAAGAAGCATCTTGGGAGTCTGAAGCGTTTCGCCAGCAACACCCATCATTACGTATGCTTTGAGGACAAAGCATCTTAAGAAGGGGGCAATGTTATGTATATTTTATTATTTATTAATTATATTTAGTTATCTTAGGTTATTAACTGAAAAAGCATGATCAAAGATCATGCCTCTTCACCAAGGGACACCTTGAGGCTATATTTAAAGCCCAGGCGATCCCTCATTGTAATCATCTCATCTTTCATCTTTAATAATATATATTTATCAAGTTTTACCAGAGTTTTTACACTCCAGAAAGCAAAGGAGAAATTTCTGAGCAGTGAGGAGAAAGAGGGCAGCTAATAGAGACGTCAGCAAATCCGTACAATAGCAAAGAGGCACTGTTCCCAAGGCAGAAATTCGTACAATTGGAGGTCGACACATTTTTCGAGGGAGGAGGCACAATTTTCGAGGAAAAATGTACAGCAATTTTATCACAATTTTTGGTTACGAAAATCGAGGAGACTGCTGGTTGGTGGCATAGATTTCGAGAAATTCGTATAACAATTGTACAACAGCTTTGGCACAAATTTCGAGGCAGAAAAGGGCACGCAAATTGAGGAGAGAGACTGCTGTGTATTCCGTACAGGCCTTATTTCGAGAAATCCGTACAACAGCTGTACAGCAGCTTCGAAACAGATTTCGAGGCAGAAAAGGGCACGATAATCGAGGAGAGAGACTGCTATGTATTCCGTACAATCCATACAGCAGTACAGCCGTACAGCTGGGCACATATTTCGAGAGAGTCAGTTCAACATTTAAACCTGTAATAAATTTTAAAAATTTTCTGCTTCGAGTTTTTCCTGTTTGGCACATTTTCGAAGGCGGGGTAGAAGCACGGAAATCGAGATAAGTACATTTATTAAGTTGCTGGAATTTTTTGCTGTAAATTCTGTCTTACTGTAAAAGCATTTATCAGAAATAAGGAGCTTTCGAACTAGTTTTCCCCAAGAGTTGTAGGGGGTTTTTCCAGGGTCACATTGACAAAAAATCAACGTGTCTATTTTTCTGTGTGTGGCTGATTTATTTTGCTAAGTTTTATTTCTGCAATTTCCAGCATTTGAAAATTTCCAGAATTTGTGTTTTCAGAAAATATTTATTTTTTCAGCTTGTTGAATGTATGGCTATGGGAATGGGCATTTAACTATTTGGAGAAATAAGGAGAAACTGAAAATTGGGGTGGGAAACAGAAATTTCTACATCATATTTAATATTTTAGTCCTTGAATTATGTAAGACATGTTTTGCATGTCATTTTAGCTCTTGAAAAATATATGACATGTTCTTCATGTTAGCTTCAAAAGAAAATAAATTTTGAATTTTTGATTCCAAAACATAAAGACAACCCTCCAAGAAGTCAGGTCGGCCTGCCCATTTGCTGACACCAATTTGGCCTCCTAGATGAGTATAAATAAATGCTTCAACCTCCTCCAAGAGTTCAATTCGTTCATCATCTGGATAGAGCAATTTGTGATCACTCTTCTGTTCATGTGAGGTCGAATGGCTACCTTTTTATAGTGTTTGTGTGCAGTCGAATTCCCTTGATGAGGCCGACTTGGCGGAGGAGGCCTAAATGACTTATTTTATACAAAAATAAAATTCTTTCTTGACTCAAGAAACCCAAGAAGGGGAAGTTGGAGTCAAACAAAGAGTAAAATTGGAGTAAAATTCTTTATTCACTCCTCTAGCTGCTGGCTAAGTTAGGATCTCTGTTTGACTCCTCTAGCTGCTGGCTAAGTTAGGAGCTTATTCTCTGAGGCAGACCGAGTCCTATTCTCTTGGGAAGACCGAGCTAAGGCATACCGATCTGAGGCAGCTCGAGACTGTAATATCTGTGACAGAAGGATGAACGAACTCTGAGGCAGGAGCTCGAGCTCTGAGCCAGGCAAGTGGCTGAGTTTTGAGGTAGACAAAAGATGAGTTTTGAGGCAGGCAGAAGGTCAAATTCTAAGTAGACGAGACTGAGTTTGTTGGGAAATTTTATGACTTGTCTAAAGGGGAGTTTGACTTAGGTGCGACCAAGGCTATGACTTAAGGTTTGACTTGATGCATCTTTGTTGAACTTAATTATTTCTCTAGGAAAAGGGTTACTGGGTTTTCCCCCTTGTAGGTTTTGCCATGGTAAATTCTGGTGTCTCTCGTTTGGCGCTCTTTATGATCCTGCTGGCAACTTAGTTTTTACTGTTGAGATATTCTGTGTAATTTCTTTATGATGAATATGAATGCAAGAAAAGAGTAACTAAAAGAAATCACAAGAATTAATTATTAATTTAGAAGATCATATGAAAAATCAACATGGTATCAGAGCCTCTGTGTTAAAGGAAGTATGCCAAGTTATCTATCTCAATCCGAACCGCAAAAAGTTATGGTCTGAATCTCTATAAAACGGGTCGAACCCTAGTTTAAGGTCAAAGTTCTATTTATGTTATTACTGGAAGAAAGGACCGCGGTGCTTTCTTGCATTTGTGAGAGGATTGAAGTCTTCAACCTATGTTGTAAGCAGGCCGTGTAATATTCCTAATTAGCAATTCCGCTAATTAGAATATTAATTTTTGACATTTTGCTAACATTTACGTTTTGAATATATGAGAATGTGGGTTTAGGGGCCCACAATTAGACTTAGGAAACTATAGAGATCAAGACATTAGGCCAAGAAAAATATTGCAGCTGTAGTGGAGGATGGGGGCCCAATGAGGAGAGACTGCGTCCCACATGTGGCAGTGTGACTCATTGGTATGAGATAGAGGCAACACAGTTTTGAGGTGGGGCCCAAGGGAAGATTGGACAGGTTTAGTTAAAAGGAAGCAAGTGGCTCATTTTGGGGCATTCATTCATTCATCTATTTCGAATTTGTCTTTGACAAGAGCACGCTTGAGCAATGAGCCAAGTCTGCATGTGTTGTTCAGCACACGGGTGTCTCCGAGCGGAGATCCCAACCTTTGGTTCTGTGGACTTCGAATTTCAGCCCAAGGAAGGTGTCTTACCATAGCTTGATCATTTCCAGTAGCAAGAGCTTCATCCACAATGTAGTCATCACTTCAGCAGCACAGTGGCATCCATAACAACGCACAAGTTGCACAGTCAGTGAGGAGCATCACTCCGGGAGCTTGAGGAGCAAAGGAGATTTGGGAGGAGATTTGGTGGGGAGGCTTGGAGCTTCCTAATAGGGATTTTCGTGGCATTTTGTAGAGTTCAAGCAACAAGATTTACAGGAGGATTTATTTACCCTGCAACGCAGAGAGCGAAGCACAAGTGGGCCAATTACTGGGGTCAAGCTTTGGGCGAACCCTTTCTAGGTTTTCTGGGTTTAGTGAGAAGCTAAGATTAAATTGGTAGAATTTTCTGGGCAAGTTTGAGGAGTCAAACAAAGATCCTAACTTAGCCGGCAGCTAGAGGAGCTAGGGGAAGTTGGACTGAAATTCTGAGGTCAACATTTGGCCAATTCCTTTGTTGGTTTTTGTGGGTTTCTTGAGTAGAGTCCGGGGTTAAAGTCCCTTAATTTTTTGAGCAGTGTAGCAAGCCCTAGCAACATTTCTTCGGGAGCAGCAACAACATTTCTGGTAGATTGTAGCGTAGAGCTAAAATCGTACAACGTACCATTAGTGGGGGATTTCAACATTGATTCAGAGGGCTTTTCTAGCTTGCCTTGAGCAACCCTAGGTGCCTTCATTCCAACACCTCCATTGTACTCATTTCCAACAAATTAATAAAATGGCTCAACTCAATTTCATGGCTCAATTTGTGTTCTAATGGCGTGATTTTTATTTGTTGTTGTTTAATGTCTCTTAATGCCTGTTATTACTGTAATTTACCAATTAGGAATATTACAGGTTCAATATATTGAAGAAGGCCTCAGGATGCCCTCAAGAAGGCTGAAATGTCTCAGCATAACATTCAGATCGAAAAACGTCAAATGCAAGGTCATATAGCTGTAGCAAGGATTGCATTTTATTCTTTGAACCATACCTCAATGAAATCTATGTGCGAGCATTTGGAAGAACAAGTTGTTGATACAATGATTCTGAAGAAGCCGAGGTTGTTGAAAGATTGAGTCATTTCTATATTGAAGATTATTCTGTCTTAAATAGCTGAGTACCTTAAATTCTTGAGGAACCAAGCAGGTGTCACTTCGAAGGAATCGAGATCATATACTTGCCAGATCTGGTTATCACATTGGAGGTCGAATTCCTGTTTCTTGGTAGCCACGTTAATGGATCATGTTGAGTCATTCTCTCCTAGTGATCCGAGTTTTTATATTATTACTAGAGCTGTACTAGATTGCCTTTCGGAAGCCCTTAGCCAGGGTCAACCAATTGCATTGCAACTACTTGGGTTGGAGAGGTCATTTGTAGCTCTAGAAGGTGATGCAATGGAACTTGAAGATTCTTTATTCCTTGACAAGGACTGACAAATAGGTTAGCAATAATGAAAGAAGGTTACTAAAGTCTAAGGTTTGATGCGTCCTTGAATCCTTAATATGCGAGGTATGTATCAAAGTTTTCTTTGGATCACATATTAAATAGCTCTGCAAATGAAGACCAAAGTTTAGAGTCTTATGTCAAAGTGTTTGAAAATTATTGAAGTAAAGTTTGATTTTAGTATGCCTTGAAGGACAAAGTTTAAAGTTTGTGCAAGATGTTTCATCAAATAAGATTGTAACTTGTTCCTTAATCATATTAAAGGACCGTACCAAATTTGTTTGGTCTATTGACTTACAAAATATACGAAGGGAGTCTTGAAACGACAGTCATCAATGGTTCTTGTACAAAATGTTGCTAGATACTGATCTATAACTTAAAAGTCATCTTGATGCCTCAATAAGCCTTGAATTTGGATTATAAGGACAACTAAACGAGGTGGATCAAGTAGGATGAAAATATTTAGGCTTCCTGAAGATTGATATGACTTGAAATTAATAAGACAATTTCTTTGATATACAAGCTGCCATGAATTTGCAAAGATTTAAGTCTCTAATGCCATCTTGTATGACCGAATAAGGGTTCTTATCTAAGAATATGTCACCTTTGTGAAAATATCGTATAAAGTATGCAAAAGATGTCTTGCATTATGTATCAGTACCTATATGATAAAGAAGTATGGTAATCTGATCTCTGAAGTTCCTTCGTGAAGTTAAGGTCATTTGCAAGAAGTTATTCAATAATTAAGAAGCTTGGTTATCAAATCTGAAGCAAATCACTTGAAGACTCTTGTTAAGGCAGAAGTTATCTTGGATACACTTGCTTTAAGTGTCATGAACTGATAAGACATTTCGATAGTTTTAATTTAAATCATGCTCAAGAGATGATGGTTTTTGAGGAGATCGAGTTACTTGATTTGAAAGAATGAAGGAGGCATGAAGATTCTATGTTCTTAAACATTTTGGATATGGAAAGAAGAATTGCTACTAGTTTTAAAATCTACAGTTGTTGCTAACTAGAGGTTGATCTACGAAAAAAGCATCTCAACCCTTGATTAATTCATTGATCCTTGGTGGAGAAATTTGATATCCCTTAAAAATTGTGCTGGGTTGATCGAACTTTGATTTTGGAAGTCTTTTGGACCATACAAATATTTTATTTCCCTTTGTATTAAAAAAATCAGATTTATATAACTCCTTTGGACCAAGAAATTCGTTTTTGTAGTAAATTAGCTACTTTTCGAGCCCAACGAATTTTCCTGGGATTGATCTTCCTCGTGAATGAGTCCTTCAACTTTATTTTTCCTTGGGAATGAGGCCATTCTCAAAAAATTCGTTTTTCCACTTGAAGAGGATATTATTTTCTCCTATGTTGCATTGGCTATGGGGACGGGGGGACGAGTTTCCGGAACGGCTAGAGCGCACCCCCAAATTTTTAGGGGACGACGAGTTGGGGACGGCAAGTGCGGCAACTATTTATTATATTTATTATTTATTAAAAAATTAAAATTAAAATAAATTAAACATGAATCAAAATAAATAAAATACTAAAATGATAAATCTAAAGACTAATACTAATAGTCTAATAGTATCTAATTGTCATTGAGAATTGTGCATCACAAAAACAAATTTCGTTATCATTGCATAACTTAAGTACTATTAGTTTCATACAACTTACAACCTACAATCTACTACTGTCTAATATCTACATAATCATTGATGCATGATGAATCATTTCAAAATTTAAATAGCAGCTAAAGCGGAAAAGTAAACAATACTAAAATTTAATAAAGATGTAAACATGAACAATTCATTAAAATTTAAATTTAAATCTCAAATTAAGAGTCTAGAAGTAGAAAACCATGGATTATAAATTTATAAATTATAGTCATAGACTATAGTCCAAGAACCAAAATGACAAAAATTAAAATTTAAAAATAATATAGTCATTAGTGTAGCTACCAAATGGTAAAACGGTAAACCTTAAATGATTTGTTTGATAGGTATATGCGTTAGCCTTTAGGTTAGGGTAAATGTAATTTAGGATTTTACATTTTTTTAATTTAAAATTTTGAATTTTATTAAAAAAAGTTTTTAATTTTTTTTTTTTTTCTTATTATAAAAATGAAATATTTTAATATTTTTTTTACTTATGATTTGAAATTTTATTGGGGACGTTTAGAAGCCCCCAATTTATCGAGGGACATTTTGGAAGTCCCCAAAAAGTCCCTGAATTTTCGAGGGACGGCTAGGGGATGGCCTTGAATTCCCCAAGTCCCTGATGGAGTCCCCAACAAATCCGGAACGTTTCCGACGAGTTCCAAAGTCCCTGGAATGCCGGAACGGAGGGACCGACATGAAATTATGGTGGGGACGGGTCCTCGTGCAGATTTTCTCTAATTTTTCATTTTTTGTCCATTTTCCGACTATTGTTTTGCTTTTTTTTGTCAGAAAATCAAAATAATGACTCTAGAAGGGTTTAAACACATTTTTCCACCCTCAAAGTGTATCTATATAGAAACTATAGGAGTTGAGGGGCAATTTTAAGTACTCATACCCCCTAGACCTCTATAGACCAAGGTTACTTGGAAGCGGGAGCGGGAGCGAAGCGCGGAGCGCCATTTGCGCCATTTCTTTAAAAGCTCCTGGCCCGAGTATTTTCTTTGAGCGTTTTTATATATATATATATATATATATATATATATATATAATATATATATATATATATATATATATATATATATATATATATATTATAATTTTTATATTTTGATGCATATATGTCAACAAAAACATGTAGAATGATGAATTAGACATAAAAAAAACATAAAAACATAGATTGAATCATATAACATCAATCATCTAGAAGTTATAATCTTCATCAACCACGCCCACAAGTTGGAAGCATACAACATATTGACTCTTGAGTCTCGTGAATCATCAATCTGAAGGTTTCAAGCTTTCAAAATTCAATGTATAACATTTATCATCATTGATTTCAAAATTCAATATACATTTATCATCATTGATATATAACATTTATAGTCATTGATTCATTGATTTCAAATTTCAATATATAACATTTATCATCATTGATTCATTGATTTCAAAATTCAATATTTAACATTTATCATCATTGATATTATATAACATTTATCATCATTGATTCATTGATCACCATATAACTTTTATGAAGCATCATATTCATAATTCATAATGACTTATAAACTTATAAATGCCAACTTCAAAGTTTCACCTTTCAAATTCAAACTTCAAACTTAAATTGTCATTAAATATATGAAAGAGTCAAGTTTCAACTGTTCAACTGTCAACAACAATTAGAAAAGACTAGTAAACAACAAATCTATTTTATCTACTGGCTGGCCCCTTGCCACGCCCACAAGAAATGTCTAATTTGTGCGAGCCACGAGGAAATGGTGGTCTTCTAGTACTCTCAGGAGTACCACGACCATGACTAGAAGGTGGACGCTGGATCTGCAAAGGAACAATAGTGTGATATCGAGAACTGGCACTAGCACTGGCACTGGCACCCGCACTGCTACCAGTAGATGGTGGGACTGGCCCTGTGTGTGGTGGTGCTGCTGATGCTTCATCATCATCCCTAAAAAGTTATGCTTCCAATTCTTCCATATGTACCGTGCCGTCCTCCAAATTATCATCCTCTAGGTTGTTGTCCCAGACTCTGTATGATTGATCCTCATTTGCCCGATCACAGTAATGGCTCAACAACCTCAAGTTGTAATGCACATAAACCAAGCTTTCAGCTCGGTTTTCATTCAGCCTGTTTCTTCTCACATCGTGTATGAAGCTGTAGGTGCTCCAACACCTCTCTGCAGAAGAAGTGTTCACAACCTGTGAGAGAACTTTTTTAGCCAACTTTGGCAAAAGTCCCATGCTGCCATATGCTTCCCACCATGTGATAGCATCAAATCTGTCCCCGTCTTCCATTGCATGGAAAGAACCAAAGTTAGCAGTGCAACTGAAGTATTTGCCTAATTCAAGGCGCAATCTAGCACACTCCTCCCTGTCAGGTACCAACTTGTCCAATGCCTTCATGTACCCCTCTTGTACTTCTGGATTTGTGTGAGCATAGTTATTAAAACCGGAATCGGTGACCGGATCGGTGGACCTAATGAACTGGGTTTCTAACCGGAACTGGTTTAACCGAGAGCCTTCAGATCTCAATGAGCCGGTTTTAAAAAAATACATTAAATAATTATTTTTTAATAAAAAAAAATATTTTTAAGATTTGCAACCATGATTCCAAGCCAATAGAGACAAAATATGCAAAGTTTGCTCATTTATATACCATGCAAAGGTGAATATATCAAAATGGCACCGAGTGCAAAACATATCATCGAAAAATACATAAGCAATGAGGCTCCAAATGGCCCATAAAGTCCAAAAACAATGCTACAAGCTATGAGGCCATTGGCCTAATACAAGACTTCATATTAGTGATCAACAACATGATCACTCCTCATCATGATCAAAATCATCACCACTACTAGACAAGGGATCATCAACATGAGCTACATAAATAATATGGCTCAAAGTTTGAGGACTCCTAAAACTCCTCTACAACTTTAGTAGTAGTAGTAGTAGCAAAATAGACATCAAAACTACAAATCACTGAGCAACATGGTCTCTCATGAAACTCATCATTGATTCATCGCTACTAGAAATGGGATCATCAACAAGAGATACATAAACATCATCTAGCTCAAAGTCTTCAGACTTGGATTGATCAACCTTATAACATGATAGAAATTGAAAAGTTTCACATGCCTTACCAATGATTTTGGTTTGAGTGAAGGGTTCATTTCCTCAACCTTAAAATGCGATAGAAAAAGATTAGCATGTCTAACTAGTTGTTTTCCTTTGATTGAAGGGTACATCAAGGTTCTTAAAGGACTTCATGCTCTTGATCAAATGCCAATATCATACCCTTACACATGATAGAATCAAATGGAAACATTGCAAATTCCCAAACCATGAAACCCTTAACATTACCATGAAATGTCAATGCTTCTCTTACCTCCACATCAGCCCTAAAACCCATTTCTGGCCCTAAGCAAATCGTTTTTTCAGTGAAAACAATTTCCGCCCAACATGAAGCGTTTTTTGTTTCGGGGAGCGTTCAGGAGCGAACGCTCCCTGAGCGCTTCCGGCGTTTAAAAAACGCTCCCGAAGCGTTTTTTAAACGCCAGAAGCGCTTAGGGAGCGTTCGCTCGAGAGCGTTTCCGGAAACGCTCTCGAAAAGGCAGGGAGCATTTTAACAGGTTCGGAAACGCGCTCCCGAAAACGCTCCCCTCAAAAAGCGTTTTCGGGAGCGCGTTTCCGAACGCTCCCGCACGGAGCGCGTTTCGGAAACGGGAACGAGGGGGGGGGGGGGACGCTTCCTCACAACCTAGCTATAGACAACACCTTTTACATCTTTACATAAAATATTACATAGAAATCCTGCTCAGAAGGGGAATTTTTGATCATTAAAAATCAACCTCTAGACTCAGCCAAATTTTGTGACTTTTATAGATGATCTAGTATGATAATGATACATAGACTTGATACACTAGGACGCACTTAAGATTCCACCATCAGGTCCCACTCTAGCTTAGGAGGTTATTTGGGAGAAAAACTCTACTAATAATTTGCAGTTGAAAAACACAAATAATTAGTGAAGGAAAAAAAACTCCCTAGAGTGAAACTCTTTGGTAAAAATCACAGGCTTTCCTAGATGTTTTACATGGCTTTATAAACATACGAGAAACATTTTTACATCATGGCTGACAGGCCCTGAGAATTTGGATTGCAACTTAAAAACAAAAGTTGCAATGATGATGATGAATTCTGAAAAAATTGACTGCTCTTAACTGTAGTCTGCTCATGGGGTAATTGACACTTGAGTAGTCAACATGCCAAATCGAACTGCAAAATACAATTCACACTGATAGAATCAATTTGCATTGCTCAAAACCCTAATGGCCAAATCGATCTGAGAACTTGCTCACTCTGAATCATAGAAACTTCTCCTGAAGATAAAATATGTGCTTGTTCTTCAATCACAAACTAAACTTTGATACCGTGGTAGATTTCCTTAAAACCCACTAAATTGAGTTGCAATTTATAAGTGCAAAAACCCAGAAATATAAATAACTGATATTCTAGAAACTTAAATCACAAACACATTGAGTTTTCTAACTTAATATGCACAACGTAAAATAAACCAAAAGACAAACACATCAACCATAGAACACAAGATATACTCAGGAAACACCAACTCTGGGGAAAACTTGTAATGCTGTGTGTATTTTATTATTCTTCTGCAACAAAATATTTTCTTCTGTTACAACAAGGGAGTAACTTCCCAGTTTATCACAAGAAAAATACGTGTCCACTCTCCAGCTCAATCAATTCCCTTCTTGCGCATTGGATCTGCGAAATTCCTGCATATACCAACAATCTAATCTAAACATGTGAATAAACCTTTGCACTGGGCTGTAAAGGCTCAACCCTCACTCAATTTCTTTTGCTTTGATACTGAGTTTCGTGATTTGTTGAAACCCTCGCTTTTCCTTCACTGCTCTCTCACACCTGCTTGTGCTCCACTGAGTTGCCACCAACTCGCTGTTTCTCTTCTTATAATTTCGACCTCAACCCTAATCTCCTTATCAGTAGATGATATTAAATCGTGATCAATGGTTGAGATTAAATCATAAGTTAACTTAAAAACTTTTACTTTTTTCCTTAGTTTAACTTTACGAAAGAGTTAAATAAATTAATACTCTGCTAAGGTGGCACTCTTCTGTGTTCTTCTGCTAGCCTTAGCACTTAGACAAGCAAAACACTTCTTCTCTACTCCAATCGACACAATTAATTAAGGAAGAGAAGCACTAACTAGAAAATCTATAAATACAAGGGAGTTAGAATCATTTTGATTATCATTGAATTGGATTGATTTGTCTTTGTTTTTCTTTGAGCCTGAGACTCTGAGGGTTTTAAGACCCCTTTCTGTTCTTTGACTAATTTCGGTGGAGATGATCGATCCCACCTTAACGAGTCACCCTTCTTGTTTTGGTACAGGTTGTCAGATCAGTCTGGTTTGACTTAAGAATAAAAAATTTTACTCTGTTCTAGCGCAACATAATTCTTGGAGCAAATATGGCTACTGGCTAAGAGGTTTCACTGACAGCTTCGTTAGTCAACCAATTTGACCCAAAACAACAGAAGCACAATTGTTTTTGTTTATTTGCTGTGAATTGAACTTGATTCCATGATATAGATGGGAGAAAAGCAAAGGGATATGATTCATCGATTTGCTACTAAAGATATCACATCTGACGGTGTCTCAGGTGTCCCAATGCTGCAATTTTTGGCCTATATGACTGCTGTTCTGGACATACTAGACTGCTCAATTGTGTATACCAAGACAAGGTTGAAAGGTAGGGTTAAAGAAATGGAGGGATATTTTGCTGGATGAGATACTTCTCAAGCAGATGGTCAATCACTTATGGGTTGCAAATTTCTTGTCTTGAAGATTTTTTGCAAGTCTTTCTTCAACTACGATGAAGAAAACATATGGGCCATCTGCATGGGACGTGTTGTCGCGTAGATTGTACAGGCACCGTGACAACACTCAGGATAGAGGCTATCACTCTGATCCCTGCCCACTCTGTTCTAGCTGTCTCTCAACAACAGACTATGGGGGGTAGTCCCTATGTAATGAGATGGAAGGAAACAAGTTGGAAACCAACTTGCTTGAGAGACATGGATGAGTGGCCTAGCCACTTGGTTGAATTCAAGCAAGGTTATTGATTAGATTAGATGTAAGTTGCACGATACGGGGAAACAAGTATGGGTACGGGTATGAAACATGACCCCCCCAAATTTTGGAAGCATGCTCAACAGTGGATGGTGGAGCTGAAGAAGATGATTGGCCAATTCCACTTCTAGGCTCTCAGTTGTCAATATTCAGGGCAACAAGAGAGAGCTCCAAATCAGGACTTTCTAGATCCACATCCCATTATTTAGGACCACTGCTATATTCTGGACCCCTATGAAATGCAAGGAGAAGGTTGGTATTGTTTACAAAAAATACCATAATAAATATGAAAGGGTCAATAGTTATAAAAAGTACTAGAAACTAGAAAAGACAAGTAAATCTATTATCTACTGCTTGCCCCTCTTGCCGCGAGTAATTTCTAATTTCTTTTCTCATGCTTGATTTGGAGTCTCCTCCTGCATAGTTGAACAAACCTTGGTGCTCTTGATTAAATACAAGTTCCATACCCTAGTACCCTAGGTGCTCTTGATTATTGGGAGTCTCCCCTACATAGAAGGCTTGGTGCTCTTAATTAAATACAAGTTCAATACCATAATACATGACAAAATCCAATGGAAACATTGCAATCCCCCCAATTCTAAAATTCTGAAACAAAATGATAAGTCTGCTGGATTTTGAGTGAGATCTAAAATTCTATTTTCTCCATTTGAAATCCAATGAGGGCGAAACCACTCTCGAACATCCTGAGTCATTTCATGGTAATGTTAAAAATTCAAGTAAAAGGATGAAAATGAAAGATAAAGGTGAATGTCAATTTTACTTTGAGAATTTAACATTACCATGAATTGCATATCAACACTAGGGCCATAGGCTTGAACATTAGGTTGCGCCACTCAAAAAAATTTGTTTCCAATCTTCAATAGTTCCCTCTATCACTCCTGAGTTGGCAAGGAGGGAAAAAAAAAGTCACTTTATCGCTGCAACGTGGCCATACGACCTGGAAACTCGTTTCAAGTCACATAGGGCCGCGTTTCCCACACGTTAAACGTTTCTGCGTTTTTGTACCGTTTCTGCCCAGAAACGGGCTTAGGCCCAACGTTTCCTACAACATAGGATTATATTTTTTATTATGAGACCAATGATTCAATGGAGTCACAAATTCTTGCTTTTAGTAAATTAAAACCAAATGACTGGATGGACACCCACTGCTTGAGATGATTGACTAACCTGCAAGACTTAAGACCAAGGTGTAGTGCAGTGATCTTGGTAAATTTCAATTAGATGGCTAGTCTAAATGTAACTTTTTCCCCAACTGTTTCGAGAAGCAATTCTCAAAGTTATTTGTGAAATGGAAGCTAACGGGAATCATGCAACGACCTGATCAATGATACCTCCCCTTGTGTTCCATCCACCCAATGCCTCCGGCTTTGCAGAGACTGTGGATCTGACAATTGCAAGGTCACTGTGTTAACCACTAGGAGAAGTTGAATCTCTCAAGCTAGATTGGAAAAGGCTTTCCCTTTATCTCTATCAACCTAGCTTATACTAGGAGGTAAGTATTAGTGCAATCTAGATCTAATATGCTAATGCAAGAGATTATGAGTGAGATTTATCTTGAATTAAGATTTTCTTAAGTTGTTGAAGTACTTGATTAGAATCTTCTTAATGTAGTGAATAAAATAATATAAATAATGATTAATTAGTTAATTAATAATTAGGTTGAAAGGCCATGTCTGATAAGACATGACCTTTCGTGAAGAGACACCTCCCTAGGTATATAAGCAAGCCTCATTTGTAATTTTCATCTCATCTCATTCATCACACTTTCTAATATAATATTTGTATCCTCATGGATATTCTAATATTTCAAGTCTTCTGGAATATTTAACTTGAGAAGGAACTTTGTTCACTTCATTTGGTATCAAAGCAGTTGATCTTTTGGCCGCTCACGCTGCACAGAGCCACACTCTCTAATCCAGGTCCTTGACCATCAAATTCGTCAACATTGTTGCTGTTGAAGCATTTCGCTAAACCTTTGGAGTTTCTCCGCTGCTACTGAGTTCATCAGAGGCCCGTGGCCATTAAAAAAAAAAAGAGAAGGAAAGTTTTAAAAAAAGAAGAAATATATATATAAAATATATATCTTAATAAAAAAAATAAAAGAGAGAATGAAAATTAAAAAAGAAAGTGGAAATAAATTAAAAGGAAAAAAAAGTTTTAAAAGAAAATAGTTCCAAAAGAAAATACAATAAAAATGGTTTTACATTATTGATAAAAAGTGCATGATAAAAAAAACTATATGGAAGAGAAGGAAGAGTAGACAAGGTTATTTTGATTCTTCTTTAAGTGGTTTACAAGCTCGTGGTTTTAGAAGCCCATGGTAATTGCCCATGGTATTTTCAAGGTAAAATAAGAACAAAAGGAGTAAAAAATCTGTGTGAATGGTAAGTTTACTTTTACGTGGAGAAAATTAACTGAGTCAAATACACATAAGTGGACAAATATTTTATAGGTGAATATAGGTGAATAGCCACGTTTCACTAGGGTTGTAACTTTTCATAAAAAAAAGAAAAAAGAAAAAGAAAAAAGAAAAAGGTTTGAAGTACAATAAAAATTATATATATATATATATTAAAGGAATAATTATTGTTGAAGTATTAAAAAAATAAAAAATAAAAATAAAAAATTCATAAGCAAGGAAGATTATAAGTTAAAAAGAGTGAATTTGGAGAACATTTATCTCAACAAGCAGAATGACATCTAATACAGAAATGAAGTCAGGGCGATTTTTAGAACTAGAAACCCTACCCATTGACGCTAAAGTGCTATTAAAGGAACTCTCGCAGGAAAATATGTCACTATTGCTATATCACCCGCCGAAGATAAATATTATATGAACCCTAAAACTGCTAACCAATTGGTGATTCCCGAGTCAAATATAATCGAAAAATTAGACTTGTTTGACAAGAAAAAATACGACATCAAAAGTCTACAACTAAATATGGGGTATTATACTTTTATCTCTCAATTTACCGTGAAAACCTTACTTTTGGATAATAGTGATATTGTGTTGGGTTCACCATGGATGGAAACCTTAGGTTCATTTATCCTAAATGCGAAAAAGAAATTTTTGACATTCACCTACAAAAAGAAGAAAATAACGCTACAAGACGTTAACTTGAACCCAAATTCCGTGACGCCTGAAGACATACAAGAAATTTCAAAAGTAATTTTCAAAGAAGGTAAAAAGGTGATACAAAATATGCAAAAGGAAATTGACAAAATATCCACTAACAAGAATGAAGAGGTTGCTTGCCTTAAGGACCACAACGAAAAATTACTAACACAAATTAAGAAGCTGAAGAAGGATAAGAAGTCATTGGAAAACAAGGTGCAACAACTTGTCGAAAATGAAGCATCAAAACCTTCAAATGTAGAAATTCAAGTTGATGAAAAGACATCAAATAATGATCTAGTCAGTAACACATATCCAGAAAATGACACAAACAAGATAAGGGAAACGCAAATCACTAGGATTCCCTATCAACATTCAAATCATGGAAGTAGACAACTCGATCGAGATTTGTATTCAGAACAGAAACAACAAGCTGATGTTCCAAAGAATACTAATATCAGTGCAATCCACTCAAGTGATAATTCAACACAAGTTTCAAATCGCCGCAAGAGTCCACAGAAGATTGATTTAGGATGGTTCGATCCATTCTTAGTGCGACAATTTTGTTTGTCACTTAGAGGATCATATCAACTTGTATCGACAAGGATGACTGCCCTGAGACGCGAAGATGTTCGTAACAAGAAAAGAAATTGAGGCATTTCATCAACAAGCTTTGAGGACAAAGCTTTTTGAGGAGGAGGGCAATGTAGTGAATAAAATAATATAAATAATGATTAATTAGTTAATTAATAATTAGGTTGAAAGGCCATGTTTGATAAGACATGACCTAACGTGAAGAGGCACCTGCCTAGGTATATAAGCAGGCCTTATTTGTAATTCTCATCTCATCTCATTCAGCACACTTTCTAATATAATATTTGTATTCTCATGGATATTCTAATATTTCAAGTCTTCTGGAATATTTAACTTGAGAAGGAACTTTGTTCACTTCACTTAATAATACTTAACAATAGTGAATTGCAATCTTAGACAAGATAAAGTGCTTAGAGGTACAAATGTAAACTTCAACAATATTACACAAGATACCAAGTAACTAATGAACCCAAGATGCCAAATGCTTAAGATAATCAATCGAAGTGTTGATCACAGATTTATGACAGTTTATACCAGCAATACTACTTCGGAAAATTTAGATCTTATCAATGTTATAACAACAGTGTAGAAACTACTTCAAATGATGAAATTTGCCCAACGCATGAAACACAAAATTTCCAATGACCAGCGAGTGTAAGTTAGCTTGTTTAGCACACTTTATGATGGTGTATTTAGTGAAATTTCAGATCTGATCTTAACTTTACAACAGTAAATAACCACAGATCAACAAACTAATGATGCCAAAAATAGATAGCCAGTATGCCCAAAAATAGTAAAAATGTACTTAAAACTTGAAAATCACAATTTTAGGGCTTTTAGAGAGTTTGATTCAACAATTTTCAAAATTGATATGTTTATTACTACAGTGAGTTAACCACAAATCAACAAACTAGTCAAGCTAAAGATGATGCCCAATATTTCCAAAAGTAGAAAAATTTTACCGAAATTGAAAATTTCAGTTTTTGGCTCTTCTTAAGAATTTGATTCAGAAATTTCAGATCTACAAAAATTTCAGTTATGCAGAAAGATCCAACAAGTTTAAATGTTAGATCTAGTCCAAAACTCAAATACCCAAGAGGTCAAAATTTGTGAAAATGAAGATTTTGCAATTTTAAATGACTTTGACTATTTAGTTTGTGATTTTAGGGCCTAATTATTAGTAATTTTCTTGTTGTAATAAAATTGTAGAAAACAAGGGTTTAGAGGTCAAACCCTACGCCCAAGGTCTTTAAGATCCCATCGTTGACAATCGTTGAAACTTTGGGATCAAGCTGCCACTTAAAAAATATGAATTTTGAGATCTTAATCCTGCAAAACCATAAAGTATTTAACCTTAAAACTTCAAGTTAGGGTTTTAGGTCAATTTTGGGGCAAAAGAGGCCAAGAAATGGAGGTCAAGGCTACAAGAGCGGAATTTGCGGGGATAAAAGGGCTAAGATGATAGATTGGGGCCCAAGGATGAAGAATATGGCCTCAAAGGGCTAGCGTTATGCCTCATGAGGCTAGCATTGGGTATAAGGAGGGTTTAGGGGCCTAAGGCCTATGGCCTAAAGGCCAAGAAAAGGAAGTCGCAAGCCCTTAAAGGGCTGTGACCTATGGGGGAGAGGAAAAAAGGTCGAGGGAGGGGAGGTCGAGGAGGATGGAGGGCCGAGGAGGAGAGGGGAGGTAGACAAAGGGCTGAAGAGTGTTGATTTCTGGTAGCATAGGATGTGCTCTAGCCTAAAGAATTTGCAGGGAGGCTAGGACATATGCATTCTCCAAGACCCATAAATCGTTTTGGGAAATTCCACCTCGAGACAACTTAAAATCGATAGAAAAAAAAGAAAAGAAAACGAAAAAGAAGAAATGAAGAAAAGAAGGATATGAAATGACGAAGGAAAAAAAGGAAGATAGAAAAGAGAGCCTAAAAAGCCATAAAAGTTGATACAAAGTTGAATTTAGGACATAGCTGTGTCAACCATAACGCCGTATGTGGATAATTAAAGGTTTTGATAGTTAAAGGTGTTTCAACATAGTTGAATTTAGGAAAGGTCAAGTCAAGGAAAGGTTGACAGTCCATGAAATGGAGACAGTGAAGGAAGGTACAAGGGTACCAAAAGGTACACCTAAACGGTGGGCACCACCAAAAGGTAGAAAG
Source organism: Pinus albicaulis (assembly GCA_034641835.2). Taxonomy (NCBI): domain Eukaryota; kingdom Viridiplantae; phylum Streptophyta; class Pinopsida; order Pinales; family Pinaceae; genus Pinus; species Pinus albicaulis. The sequence continues at coordinate 95,868,567 of CM076576.1, read as the reverse complement.
TCAAGGAAAGGTACACCTCCTAAAAGAAGTTTATAGGAGGTGTATCCATGAATTAAAATAATTAATTATTTTTAAAGGATGCCTAAGTCTAAACTTTGGAAATTAAAATAATTAAAGGGTATTAATTAAACTGGGCGTGAATCTTCTAGAAAAAGACGGAGATCGAGTCAAGATGATCTGAGCCATTGATTAGGACTTAATCTGGGCCATTGAATGTTCAACAAGATGATTATAAGAAGAAACTGGATGGGCACTTGGAGAACACATCGGGTGAGGAATCAAGAGATCGAATTCTCAAGAGAGCAGCGCAACAGTTGCCGGATAGTGATCGAGGTGATTTCTTGTAGTGAGGGGCAGGGATAGTTGTCCAGTGGAAGATTTTCTTGATCTGGAGAGTGCAAGGCAGAGGAGGTAGTAAAAGGCATAGAGAGACTGTGCAGAGCTTTCGAGGGTGTCCGAAATTTTGTTAAGGAAACAGTCAAGGATTAGTGCCAGAAGTCGGAGGGAGTTTCTGGAGGCTAGTAGAGCCTCGTTTCCAGTCAGCAGAAGATCCAATGACAACAGGGAAGGCTGCATCGAGTTGTGACGCAAACACTGCGTAGGGTGATGCAGTCACTGTGCAGAGGCAACGCAGAGCAACTCATCTTGAGTTGAGGTCAGTGCCGAACTCCCGTGGTAGAGTGAGATTTTCTCACAAGATTTATTTGTTAGTTTTTTCCACTGTATGACTTGTCAGTTTCAACAATCATAGACTTGTATTCAGAAACTACGACATAATAATACAAAGTTACAAACCATTAGCTGCTGCACCGGTTTTCCCACATTGGGTTTTTCCGGGGACATTTGACAAAAAATAACGGTGTCGATTGTGTGTTTATTTATTTCCTGCGCTGTATTTTGTTTCCGCATTATTTTTTATGTTGTGAAGGCTGCAGTTGTATTTATTTTTATGTTTACTGTATAACACCGTAAATAACTTGTATCAGAATTAACAAGTAGGAGAAATAACATCAGATTGCTGCAGTAGGGATTCCCATTGTGGAATTTTCACAAAGAGGGGGCTGCAAGGCTTTCTAGGTCTGCGACTAGGGAAAAGAAGGGAGGCTGTAGCACCTAAAGGTCACGACCAAACTTAGGAACGCTGAAAAGGGTGACGCAGGAGGCCAAAGGGGTGACACCGGGGTTTGGAGGAGAAAAACCAGGGCTAGGAGCCTTAAAAAAACCTTGAAACCCTTGCTCAAAATTTTTATGCTTGAGCTTCATTGATTTTCCAAAAATTTCTCCGTGGGAAACCTTGCAAAAATTTCCAAGAGATTAGATCTGACCCTCAAGGGTATAGATCTAGCTCTTATCTCACTTGGCTTCTTGATTCAACCCGCAAAAATGAAAATAGAAACACCCAAACCCCAATATATACAAAATAAATCTAAAACCCCAACCTAAGTTAGAAAAAATATCTACAAATTTAAAATTACAAAATTATTTACAAAATATACGAGTTTTAAAATAGATTTGAGAAAATAAATTTTATAATATTTTTCCTTGAAAGAATGGTTAAAACGCTTCCGAAAAATTATTGCTCACTATAGCTCTAGTGAAGATTTAATCCACCATATAAAAAATAGGAATCCAAGCAAGATGATCCTTGCCCACAGTCTGTGAACACATATCAATGAACAATAACACCTCGAGTTGAACCCCAAAGTCTTTTATTATGGTAGAAAAATAGTTTCCAGCGGGACAATAATTTACAAAATGCTTCACTGGCAATTCTAGCCAGAGATCAAGATTCCGATTTCTAGAGACCCTAATGACTCTCTAATTTATAGATAAATACTCCAAGTAGAAAAATAATGGCTAGTTTCTTTGATCATTGTCAAAAAAATCTTGGCCATTGATAAACACTTCAAGATCTTTAATCTTCGCTCTTGATATTTTATTTTTGAGGAAATTTCGAATTTATCATTTAACTCCACATTAATTAGCTCAAAATTAGTTATTTTGAGCTAATTTCCACAAAAAATTGAATTTGACTTGACCACCAAGGCCCAAGGGTCTAATTTTTTTCGAAATATACAATATTCCCTTGGCGGAGGACTGTTAAAAATTGATTCCTTTAAGACTCACAAATTTTTCCACTTGGAGAATTAATTTTCCTAAGACAAATTAACTTGACTCTAATTAATTAATTTCTTGCTTAGGATTTTATTTTATTTTGGTAGAAAAATTTATTAATTTACACATGAAGGGATTTATTTATTTTTCCAGCTCTCATTTACATAAGATTTTACATTTTTGACTCAAAGAGGGAACACACATTAGGCTTAGACTCTCAAGACACATAAATCATCTGCAACACATTATGATCTAGTAGACCAAGTGATTTGTAATAAAATAATTAAGCCAACTAGCTTAAGTTATTCCCAAACCATTTTTACATTAGACTCGACTAAAACACTAGGACTCACCTAAGATTTCGACAATAAATTTCACTCTAGCGTTGGGAGTTTAATATGGAGGGGAAAAAACTATTCTGGTTAGCCGTGTTTAGAAACACAGGTAACCAATGAGGTTAAAAAACCTCCTAGGATGAAATTTGTCGCCAAAATCATAGACTTACCTAGGTTGTTACATAGACTCAAGGTCATACTAGGATCATTTATATCATATAACTTGTAGATTGGTAGACCATGACACATATACTGCTGGTAGATGATCTGATCTTTGTTGAAAAACTAGGCATTTCCTCTTCCTTGGAACTTTGACAATTTGAGTGCAACATCTGGCTCCATATGGGGACACATTGCTTCCAAGAAGTAACTGAGAATCCAAGAATCCTGCATCCAAGAAAACAAAAGTCCATGAAATAGATATTCATTCAACATCGAAATTATATGCATGTATAGAAATATATTGCTGGGACAGAAAAATCTACTCTAATAAACTGAAATATAAATTACATAATATAAATGCTGAAAGTAAAACAATCTAATTGACATGAAATAAAATGAATAGGGTTAGAGATACTCTACAAAATGATGCCCTATGGCATCTAATGTCATCAATATGGTGCATACTAAGCACTTGTCTATTTTTCGGCAAGTCTGTGGGCTGCTTTTCGGATGTGCCTTGCTGAATTCTGAAAATGCTAGGACTTTGACTATTCTGAATATTGAGATGTTCTCTGCCATTAGATGTGTCAAACTTCTTCCGTCTTTTTCTTTTCTTTTTGCTTTTCTGCCTGGTGGGATGTGATGTCAATAATGAGACCACTATAGTTTGTTTGTCTTGCTTCCGAGAATGCCTGGATGAAGGATCTGAAAAATCTGAAGTATGCCCAATCTTATTCTGAATGTACTTTGTCAAAGGTGATACATACATCTGATCTTCTTCAATTTCTTTCCCAACCTTGGCACTTTCATCCAACCTGTATTGAATGGCGCAAGTAACCTTCATACAATGAGATGAGAACTGCTTTGGTAGACTGGGAGGTTGGTGATGTGTTGAAGTCTCTTCGTTTCTTTCATTATCTTTTCCATTTTTTGTAGTTTATTCTGAAGGGTGATCTCTTCAATTCTCATGGTATCCATCTGCTTAGAATGTTCATCTTTCCGTTAATCTCTTTGGCATGGTTTTAATCCATGGCTAAAAACTTATTTTGAAGATTTTCTATATCTTTTATTACTTTGTCATTATCTGCTTTAATGAAAATCAAATGATTTTGGATATTGGACATCATAACCTCCATACTCTTAGCACATTTTTCCTCTATGGTGACCATCTGATTGGAGTGATTAATTTTCATGATCGTTAGTTTCTCATCATCTTTTTCTTCTATAGCTAACAACCTGCTCTGAAAACCAAATTCCATGTCCTTTATTTTCTTTTGTTTATTTATTTTTTACAGAAAAGAGTAGACTTATGTATTAATCCAAGCCCGTTCTCAGCATAAAATCGAGTGATTTACAATGGGAAAACAATACCAGTAAAGGCTCCAAATTGTTTTTCTTGCACTACTAGCAGTGTTAGTGGAACTGAACCGGTTCCGAAAAACTAGCCGGTCCGATCGGTTTGGAGGCAAAACCGGTTCGAACCGGCCTTCCGAACCGGAAATGACCGGTTCAGTACCAAACAGGCTGGTTTCGGCATCGAACCGATCGGTTTAGTACCGAACCGGTCGGTCTGACCGGTTTGGAGGCAAAACCAGTTCGAACTGGACTTTGACCATTTAGTTTGTGATTTTAGGGCCTAATTATTAGTAATTTACTTGCTGTAATAAAATTGCAGAAAACAAGGGTTTGTAGGTCAAACCCTAGGCCTAAGGTCTTTAAAATCCCATCGTTGACAATCGTTGAAACTTTGGGATCAAGTTGCCACTTAAAAAATATGAATTTTGAGATCTTAATCCTGCAAATCCATCAAGTATTTAACCTTAAAACTTGTCAAACCAGGAGGTAACTCCTCAAAACTAGAATATGTATTAGCTGAAGAATGTACATGCTTATATAGATGGGAGGTGAGGCTATTGGGATTCAGCTCCCAATGACTCTTGGCCTTCCTTATTTCCTAATATTAATTAATATACAATATTAAATGTGCACACCCATCCATAGGATTAGGTAAAAACATTCCCCCCTTTAATCCGAAGGGATGTTGGTGAGTCCAAGCATCGATCTGGACTTTTCAAACTTTTCTCTTCCAAGTGCTTTGGTGAAGATGTTAGCAGTTTGCTCATTTGTGGAACAATGATGTAGATGGATGGTTTTGGCTTGAACATGATGTCGAATTAGATGGTACTTTGTATTGATGTGCTTTGTTCGATCATGGAACTTTGGGTTCTTGGCCGACTTTATTGCAGAAGTGTTGTCGATCATGAGTGGTGTGGAGTACATTTGTTTCATCTGTAAATCTTCCAGGATTTTTCGGAGCCACACAATTTCCTTTGTTGCTTCAGCTGCTGCCAAATATTCTGCCTCGGTCGTGGAATCTGATGGAACTGACTGTTTGCGTGATCTCCATGAGACGGCTCCTGATCCAAGACTCATGGTATAACCTGAAGTAGACACCCCAGTTTCTTTGTCCCCATCAAAGTCTAAATCATAGTATCTGATCATGCTGAAATTGCCTACCTGTGTAAATTTGAGTCCAAAGTCTTGAGTCCCTTTCAAGTACTTTAGAACTCTTTTTGCAGCAGACCAATGTCCTTCACAAGGTTTTTGCATAAACTTGGAGAGGATTCCAACAGCAATTGAGATGTTTGGTCTAGTGGTAGTCAGGTAGATAAGACTTCCAACAAGCTGTCTATACTTCGTTGCATCCTCAAATTCCTTCCCTTCAATGGATGTGAGCTTGAGTTTTGTTCCATTGGAGTGCTTAAGGGTTTACGAGTCATCCATGCCAAATTTGTTCAAGAGATCTCCAATATACTTCTTAGAGAAAGAAATATGAATTTGGATATTTAGTTACTCCAATACCCAAATAATGAACATGACCCAAATCGTTCAAACCTTTCTTCAACTCTTTCTTCATGGATGCAATATAGCTCTCATTGTTTCACAGTATCAAAGATCATCTACATATACCACAAGATATACAAGCTGTTTTCCAACTTTCTTAACAAACAAAGTTGCATCATCAAGATCAAAGTGTTTGAAATCAAGTTTGAAGATGCTCGGTCAATTTCTCTGCAGACTCGTGGTGCTTGCTTGCGGCCATACAAGGATTTTATAAGCTTGCAAAATTTGTGTTCTTGACCCTTTACAACAAATCCTTCTGGCTGGGACATATAAAATTTCTCCTTTAGATCTCCATTCAAAAAAGCTGTTTTACATCCATCTGATGGACTTTCCATCCATTCTGAGCTGCTAAGGCAAAGAGAGTCCGAATGGTAGTCCATTTTGCTGTGGGAGCAAAAGTTTCTTCATAATCGATTCCTTCTTTGCATGCGAATCCTTTGGTGGGACATATAAACTTTCTCCTTTAGATCTCCATTCAAGAAGGCTATTTTTACATCCATCTGATGGACTTTCCATCCACTCTGAGCTGCTAAGGCAAAGAGAGTCCGGATGGTGGTCCATTTTGTTGTGGGAGCAAAAGTTTCATCATAATCGATTCCTTCTTTCTGTGCGAATCCTTTTGCCACAAGCCTGGCCTTGTGCTTGTCAAGTGAGCCGTCTTATTTGTACTTGTTCTTGTAGACCCACTTACAGCCAATTGGTTTCATTCCCAAAGGCGGATCAACCAGCTTCCAAGTGCCATTATTTATCAAGGCATCATACTCATTCTGCATCGCTTCTTTCCATTCATCATGAGAAGCGGCTTCTTTGAAGGAAGTTGGTTCATGATCTGTAGACAAACTCAATTCACAGTTATAAGCAATATCCATATCAACAGGGGAATCAGAATTATCTACATCACCTTCGATTTCTTGAGTGGAACTTCTTGTTCTTGTTTTTCCAACCTCATCGGGATGAACATCCTCCAGTGTCTTTGTCAGCCATTTGGGGGGGCCTTTCTGAGATGGCCCTGGCTGGTCACTTGACTGAGTTGGGATTGATTCAAGATTCAATCTCCCAATTCTGTCAATCACATCATCCAATGTGTCATCCATGGTTGTTTCTTCATGTGGGGGAGAGTGTGGTTCAGGAAATGATTCCACAGTTTGATTCAATATCGGAATCCCCCCTTCAAGGTGTGGAATCACATTATCAAATTCTTGGAAAGACTTTGCATGTGTGAATCTATCCAGGCGATCAAGTTTCCGCTCAACAACCTTGTCACTCTTGGAAGATTCAAGAAAAATGACATCTCTTGCTATCACAAACTTCTTATTTGCTTCATCATAGAGACGATATCCTTTGGAGGTATTGGAGTACCCCAAGAAGATACATTTTCTGCTTCTAGCACCAAGTTTGTTCCTTTGACCCTTGGGTATCAAGGCATAACGGGTGGACCCAAAGACCCTGAAATGCTTTACCGAAGGAATGTGGCCATGCCACATTTCAAAAGGAGTTTTGTTTCTAATTGAACTTGAAGGACACCTATTCTTTATGTAAACAACACATAGAACTACATCAACCCAAAACATCAATTTTACATTCTTGAAAATAACATGGAGAGAACCATATATAAAATAGTTCTGTTCATTCTTTCAGCTACACCGTTCTGTTGGGGATTATATGGCACAATTGTTTGATGTTTGATTCCATGTTGATGAAGATAATTTTCAAATTCGTTTGAAGTGTATTCTTTTCCATTATCAGTACGTAGAGAGCCAATATGTGTTTGTGCATCATTTTCAATCCATGCATGAAAATTCTTGAAAGTTTGAAAAGCATGAGACTTATTCTTCAGTAAGTAAATCCAACACATTCTGGTGTAGTCATCAATAAATGTCATCATGTATTTGTTTCCATTTGCAGAAGCAATAGGCATAGGGCCACATAAATCTGAATGAACAAGTTCAAGTTTCCTATGTGCTCTTGAGTGTGAATCATGAAATCGATGTTTGCTATGCTTTCCTAGAATACAAGCATCACATTCCTTAGGTTTTCTAGAAATTGTAGGCAGTCCATCAACACCATTTTTCTTCAACAAACGAAGGTTGTCATAGTTTAAGTGTCCAAATCTAGCATGCCATAAAAGACTTGATGGAAATGTACCTTCATCATGATGTGAACTGAATGCAAAGTTTTGAGCATGAGCAGATGAACCTTTCAGCTTCAAAAGTCTCCCTTCTTCTATTCCCTCCATGACAAGTGAGTGATCTGATGCTGATCTGACCTCTACCTTGCCATCAAACAAGTGAACTGAGTGTCCTTGCTGCCGGATTTCGATCAGGGACAGCAAGTTTCTCTTCAACTCCGGGAGGTATAGAACCTCATGTAGGATATGATCGGGAAGACCAGGCAGTTTAAGCCTGACTGTGCCAAGCCCTGATGGCTTGAGTTTGGATTTATCTGCGAAATATACTGCTCCATCAACTTTGTCAGTGAATTCTTCAAAAAAAATCTTTTCTAAATGTCATGTGACATGTTGCTCCTGAATCTAGCAACCAATCATCTCTCCATGAAGTAAATGAAACATCAAATAGGTTTTCAGTTACTCCATTGTTACAATGTGCTAGAACAGAATGAGCTGATTCCGCTGGTTTACCTTTGTCTTTGTCATCAGTTTTACCTCTGTCTTGATTTGTTTGCTGCTGAGTTTTAGATTGTCTGCCCCCCTTTTCTCTGAAGTTTCTTCTTCGTCTTCTGCCTTCTCTTCCTTTGGATGGACCTGAAGCATGTCTCTTTTCTCTCTGTGCCAAGTAGGCAGCCTCTTTAGAAGATGAAGGGACTGTCATCTTCTTTTGAAGGAGGAGAGAAAAACCAAAATTTTGCTGGAAAATTTCTCTTGAAGGAGAGAAAACAAAAAAATCTATTGCTGGAAAATATACTCAATTAAAAGGGCAGAAACTCTTGTTGGAAAAAATATTCTGAGTTTAAAAACTCTTTCTGGAAACTAAATCTGCTCAAAAAATTTTGCTGGAGACTGAATTTTAAAAAAGGACTCTTTGCTATAAACTGAATTCTGCACAAAAAAAAAATGTATTTTTTTTTTGTTTGGGGAAAAATTTGTATGTGAAAAGGTGGAATGGTATGAATGGGAGGTATTGAAAAGGGCGTAATGGGAATAATAAAAGGAATTATATGAAATGGTGATGGGGGCGCATAATAAAAGGAATGTAATGACAACGTTTGCGTTACAACCAGCGTTGATATTAAATGAGGGGTCGACGGGCCATGTAATGACAGCGTTTAAATAATACAACCAGCGTTTAATATGACATATCTCATAGACAGGCGGTATTACTATTGACAGACAACGTTTAATAGACTGATGTATTAATAAATACAATGAACAACGTTTTTAAACAGCGTATAGATGGAAGACAGTATGACTGCGTTGAAATTACAATACGGACATCGTTGTATTATAGCGTTGATAACATAACCAGAGGCAGCGTTTAAATATGCAGAGGCAGCGTTTAAACCAGAGCCACGCTCCCACACTGACTTAACAAAAAATGCAGTCGACGTTGAAGGTTAGGGTGAACGCAACGGAGCGATGTTTATGGAGTGAAGAGCATTGTATGGAACGCTGTAAGGAGGTGTGCAGCGATGTAAACAAACGAGTGAAGGGCTTTAATACCAATGACAGTGCGTATTGCAATTGAGAGGAGATAAAACTCAGATGGTGGTGTCGAGGGCGTTCACTGGTGGAGGGCGCAGAGAATTTATGTCATAACGCAGAGATATAGTATTGAATGGAGGGCATAGACCAGTGAGGTATATACAGCGCTTTGTATATTGAATGATGGATGCGGTGAATTGATATCGATTTGTGGGAGATACCAAGCGCAGGTTGATGAGGGAGTTGAGAAGGCGTTGGGTAGGGAATAGGGAGAGGGAGGTGAGTGAGGGAGAGGGCGTAGGGCGCAGAGGGAGAATGGAACAGGGATGAATGGAGAGGGCGCAAGGATGGATGGAGAATGGTGGAGGCCCAAAAGGGCGTTACAAATTTTTTTTTTGAAATGGAATCTGCAGAATGACAGAGTTGCGGGACTGCTTGAATGGCAGAATGGCAGAGCTGCAATTTGCAGATTGACAGACACTGCAGTCTTCAGGAGCTGCAGGAGCTGGAGCTGCAAATGTCAGTGATAAATAGGGAAAAAAAATGCAGAATAACAGTCTAGCAATTAGGAGCAGCAGAAAACAATTAATAAAATTGACTGAGCAAAGCATAGGGAGTTACACCACAGGGCAGAAATGCCAAATGTGGGGCTGGCTCTGATACCATGTCAAACCAGGAGGTAACTCCTCAAAACTAGAATGTGTATTAGCTGAAGAATGTACATGCTTATATAGATGGGAGGTGAGGCTATTGGGATTCAGCTCCCAATGACTCTTGGCCTTCCTTATTTCCTAATAATAAATAATATACAAAAATACATATGCACACCCATCCATAGGATTAGGTGTCAACAAAACTTCAAGTTAGGGTTTCAGGTCAATTTTGGGGCAAAAGAGGCCAAGAAATGGAGATCAAGGCTATGAGAGCAGAATTTGCGGGGATAAAAGGGCTAGGATGATAGATTGGGGCCCAAGGATGAAGAATATGGCCTCAAAGGGCCACTGTTATGCCTCATGAGGCTAGCATTGGGGATAAGGAGGGTTTAGGGGCCTATGGCCAAAGGCCAAGAAAAGGAAGTCGCAAGCCCTGAAAGGGCTGCGACTTATGGAGGAGAGGAAAAAAGGCCGAGGGAGGGGAGGCCGAGGAGGATGGAGGGCCGAGGAGGAGAGGGGAGGTGGACGAAGAAGGGCTTCGTGTCTGAGAAAATAAGTATTGAGAAAATAAATACTTACTAGAATGTAAGCTTTTGTAAATGGGTGAATAAGTGGAGTCGCCACCCAAACATTAAACCAACCTAAATGTCCAGGTGCTAAGGTGCAAATAGAGAAGTGAATAAGGTGATAAGAAGATTAGTGAGATATCAAATCACCAACAAATGTGATGCTTGATGGATGGAAATGGATTAGAAGATTATGAAATTTAATGAGAATGTCATCAACACCAAGGTCCAATAAATTGGTCCTTGGCAATGACGCCGAAAATGTTGTGGCGTTGGTGGGACAACGAATGAAGGATGAAAGATCACAAGATGATAGAATGTTGCAAACCCTGACAACGAGCAAATTCGTCCCTCGACAACGATGCCAAAAAATGTTTTCACTCGGATTGTACAAACACCGCGACAATGCTTAGGACAAAGGCTGTCACTCTGATCCCCATCCACTCCATTCTAACTATTTCCCAACAATAGGCTATGGGAGGTGGTCCCTATAGAATGAGATGGAAGGAAACAAGTTGGAAACCAACTTACTTGGGAGACACGGATGAGTGGCCTAACCACTTGGTTGAATTCAAGCAAGGTTATTGTTAAAATTAGATAATTTATTATGAGACCAGTGCCTTAATGGAGTCACAAATCCTTGCTTTTAGTAAATTAAAACCAAATGACCAGATGGACACGCATTGCTTGAGATGATTGACTAACCTGCAAGACTTAAGACCTAGGTGTAGTGCAGTGATCTTGGTAAATTTTAATTAGATGCCTAGTCTAAATGTAACCTTTTCCCCAACTGTTTTGAGAAACAATTCTCAAAGTAAGTTGTGAAATAGAAGCCAACAAGAAGCAGACAACAACTTGATCAACGATACCTCCCCCTGTGTTCCACCCACCCAATGACTCCGGCGTTGCAGGGACTATTGATCTGACGACTGCAAGGTTACTGTGTTAATCACTAGGAGAAGTTGAATCTCTCAAGCTAGATTAGAAAGGGTTGCCCTATATCTCTATTAACCTAGCTATGCTAGGAGTTAAGTATTAGTGCAATCTAGATCTAATATTCTAATGCAAGAGATTATGAGTGAGATTTATCTTGAATTAAGATTTTCTTAAGTTGTTTTACTTGATTAGAATTTTCTTAATAGTACTTAACAATAGTGAATTACAATCTTAGACAAGATAAAGTGCTTAGAGATACAAGTGTAAACTTCCAAAAGATACCAAGTAACTAATGAACCCAAGATGCCAAATGCTTAAGATAATCAATCGAGATGCTGATCACAGATTTATGACAGTTTATACCAGCAATACTATTTCAGAAAATTCAGATCTTATCAATGTTATAACAACAGTGCATAAACTCTTTCAAATGATGAAATTTGCCCAACACATGAAACACAAAATTTCCAATAACTAGCAAATGTAAGTTAGCTTGTTTAGCACACTTTATGATGGTGTATTTAGTGAAAATTCAGATCTGATCTTAAAGTAAATAACCACTGATCAACAAGCTAATAATGCCAAAAATAGATAGCCAATATGCCCCAAAATAGTAAAAATGTACTTAAAACTTAAAAATCTCAATATCAGGGCTTTTAGAGAGTTTGCTTAAGCAATTTTCAGAACTGATATGTTTATTACAGCAGTGAGTTAACCACAAATCTACAAACAATTCAAGCTTAAGATGATGCCCAATTTTTCCAAAAATATGAAATTTTTATGGAAATTGAAAATTTCAGTTTTGGGCTCTTATTAAGAATTTGATTCAGAAATTTCAGATCTGCAGAATTTTTCAGTTATGCAGAAAAATCGAGCAAGCTTAAAATGTTAGATCTTGGACGAAACACAAATACCCAAGAGACTAAAATTTGTGAAAATGAAGATTTTGCAATTTTAAATGACTTTGACCATTTAGTTTGTGATTATAGTGCCTAATTATTAGTAATTTGCTTGTTGCAATAAAATTGTAGAAAATAAAGGTTTAGAGGTCAAACTCTAGGCCCAAGGCCTTGAAGATCCCACTGTTGAAATTCGTTGAATCATTGGAGCAAAAGAGACCAAGAAATGGAGATCAATGCTACGAAAGCCGAATATGTGGGGATAAAAGGTCTAGGATGATAGATCGGGGACCAAGGATAAAAATAATGGCCTCAAAGGGCCAACATTATGCTTAATGAGGCTAGTGTTGGGGATAATGATGGTTTAGGGGCTTAAGGCCTATGGCTTATGGCTTAAAGGCCAAGGAAAAGGAGGGGCTGCGGCCTAGGGAGGAGAGGAAAGAAGGCTGAGGGAGGGGAGTCCGAGAAGGACAAAGGGTCGAGGAGGAGAGGGGAGCTGGATAAAGGGCCGAAGAGGAGGCCACAAGGCCTTCTAGGTTTGCGACTAGGGAGAAGAAGGGAGTCCACAACCCCTAAAGGTCACGACCAACCTTAGGAAGGCTGAAAAGGGTGACGCAGGAGGCCAAAGGGGCGATGCTGGGGTTTGGAGGAGAAAAGGACGAAGGGTCGAGGAGGAGAGGGGAATTGGACAGAGGGCCAAAGAGGAGGCTGCGAGGCCTTCTAGGCCTTGACTAGGGAGAAGAAGGGAGTCCGCAACCCCTAAAGGGCACAACCAACCTTAGGAAGGCTGAAAAGGGTAACGTAGGACGGTAGGAGGCTAGAGGGGTGACGTGGGGTTTGGAGGAGAAAAACCAGAGCTAGGAGCCCTAAAAACCTTGAAACCCTTGCTCAAAAAATTTATGATTGAGCTCTTTTGATTTTACGAAAATTTCTCCATGGGAAACCTTGCAAAAGTTTCCAAGAGACTAGATCTTACCCTCAAGAGCCTAGATCTAACTCTTATCCCACTTGACTTCTTGATCCAACCTGCAAAAATGAAAATGGAAACAACCAAACCCCAATATATACAAAATAAATCTAAAACTCCAACCTAAGTTAGAAAAAATAATTTACAAATTTAAAATTACAAAATTATTTAAAAAATATACATGGGTTTTTAAATAGATTTTCATAGAATAATTTTTATAATATTTTTCCTTGAAAGAATGGCTAAAACACTTTAGAAAAATTGTTGCTCACTATAGCCCTAGCGAAGATTTAATCCACCATATAAAAACTAGGAATCCAAGCAAGATGATCCTTGCCCACAGTCTGTGAACACATATCAACAAACAATAACACTTCGAGTTGCACCCCAAAGTCTTTTATTGTGGTAGAAAAAATAGTTCCCAATGGGACAATAATTTACAAAATGCTTTGGTAGCAATTCTAGCCAGAGATAAAGATTCCGATTTCTGGAGACTCAAATGACTTTAATTTATAGATAAATCCTCCAAGTGGAAAAATAATGGCTAGTTTCTTTGATCTTTGTCAAAATAATCTTGGCTGTTGATAAACACTTCAAGATCTTTTAATCTTGACCTTTGATTCTTTATTTTTGTGGAAATTTTGAATTTATCATTTAACTCCACATTAATTGGCTTTAAATTAGTTATTTCGAACTAATTTCCTAAAAAAATTGACTTTGACTTAACCATCAAGGCTCAAGGGTCCAATTTTTCTCGAAATATATAATATTCCCTAGGTGGAGTACCTTTAAAAGTTGATTCTTTGAAGACCCACAAATTTTTCCACTTCGAGAATTATTTTTCCTAAGACATTCATTTGATCTAATTAATTAATTTTCTGGTTTATGATTTTATTTTATTTTTCCAGTAAAATTAATTAATTTACACGAGGGGATTTAATTATTTTTCCAACCCTCATTTACATATGATTTTACATTTTTGACTCAAAGAGGGAACACACATTATGCTTAGACCCTCAAGACACAACCCATTTGCGACACATTATGATCTAGTAGACCAAGTGATTTGTAATAAAATAATTAAGCCAACTAGCTTAAATTATTCCTAAACCACTTTTACATTAGGCTCAACTAAAACACTAAAACACCTAAGATTTCGATGATAAATTTCACTCTAGCTTTGGGGGTTTAAGCTGGAGGGAAAAAACTCTTTTGATTAACCATGTTTATAAACACATGTAATCAACGAGGTTAAAAACCCTCCTAGGATGAAATTTGTCGCCAAAATCATAGAGATACCTAGGTTGTTACATAGACTCAACGTCATACTAGGATCATTTACATCATATAACTTGCAGAATGGTAGACCATGACACATATACTAGTGGTAGATGATCCGATCTTTGTTGAAAAAATAGGCACTTCTGCTTCCTTGGAAGTTTGACAATTTGAGTGCAACAAGACGGTTTACTGAAATATTTTTCTTTTGATGTTTTATCCAGCTTGAACTACCCCTTTTTAATTCCATCAGAATGTATTTCATATCCATATTGGAGCTGTGGCCTGATATCCAGAACTAGAACTTGTTCAATATCTTTGGAAAATAAAAAACCCTAAGCTGTCCTATGATTTACAAAGGTTGTTCTCGATGATGAGTATGCTATTGCCGAAGCTTTATTTTTGAGTTTTAAGCATGAAAATGCTGTTTTTTCGCCAAATAGCTGTTGGGAATCGCGATTGCCGTTAGAACAAAACCCGCAGGTATTAGTCAACGATTGCATGCTAGAGATAAGGATCCACAAGAGTCAGTTAGTCCATGTCTCGAAACACACGGGGAGCATTCGTTTATCCATGTCCAACAATTTCGCCCCCCAATGCGAGCCGGGTGTGTATCGAATTTGTGACCTATGCTCTGATTCCACTTGTTGGGAATCACGATTGCCGTTAGACCAAAAACCACAGGTATTAGTCAATGATCGCATCGCGAGAGATAAGGATCCACGAGAGGTGGTTTGTCTCTGTCGCGAAACACACAGGGATCGTTGGTTTATCCAATGTCCAACAATAGCAACCTTCTCCAGTCATAATACCAAGTTCTGGAAACTTGTGTACTGGGTGGAAATGCTGTAATTTCTGGGAGATGTCTCTTAAACTACTGTTATAAATACAGTGCCTTGATTGCTGCCAATGATGCCTGAACATGTTCCAACATCATTGTAATAGATATGTGCACCCATTAGATCTAGTCTGTGTTGTTATTTGAAATAGATGGTATTTAAGAACCAACTAGTGCTGAAGCATATTCCATTTTAAACTGTGTACAATGAGGCTACTGATACTAAGACCAGCTTCCCCTCACTATCCAATTACCAAAATGGATTTTATTGATTGGCGAATATGCTACTCCAGAACTGTTAAGCTGATACATCAGTCCCTTTTGTATGATGATGATAAATGGAACAAGTTCATGCCTTGAAATGCTACATGTTAGGCCTCTATGTCAATTCCAATTATCAGCCAAAAGAACTCCAAAGTACATAAAACGACTGAAAGGATGACATCCTATATCCAACATGCAACTCTGCTATTCACTCTCTGCAACTTACAGTGCTACCTGCTGAAAAGCATAAAGGGGAAATAAGGTGTGCATTTTGAGGGGTATTACAGTGTCCAAGAATCTTCAGTTTATTGTGTTAGTATTGTTTCTGTTAACTACTTATTTTCTACTTTATGAGCATGGACATTAACCAATATGGTATTTTGATGTCTGCCTTTTGGAAGGGAATGTAGGATATTCAATATTTATTGTATTCATCTGTTTTGGTTATGGATCTTTTTTCGTTTCATTTTTGTCTAAAATAAAAATGTTTAACTAACCACCACTTTCTGTTAATAATAGGAAACACACCCTTCAGAGGATCATTGTAAACCAACTTCAGGCTAGTGCAGAGGATGAGTCGTCGTACAGGACAGTGATACGGAACCTTAACACAAAAGTTCCGTTGTTGCAGGTAGTCCTTCTAAATGCAAATGCATGGTTTTGTAGTGGCAACTGCTGGGAACGGATCATTCCAGGTGAAAAAGCTACATATTATACGGAAATGTCAATTGATAGGGAAGAAGTGTTTGGTCATGATGTCTCTAAAGGCCTAGATGGGACAGACTCAAGACCTTTAGAAGTCACTGAAGTTGTTGCAACGAAACGATATAATTGCAAAAGCTTGAACCCTGTTGTTAAAGTGCTGTTCTCTGATTGTAGCAGCTTCACACCAGATGAATCAAGGTCAGTGTTTTACATAGGAAATAAGCTAAATTTTTTCACTGTGCACTTTACATCCTGTGTCTTTTTCACAACCTAGTTAATATTTTGTGCATCCCTAAAATTCATTGGTTATGCTCACAAGTCTAGTTTTCAGCAGTTGCATTCATCAGATATCAACTTTTTTTGTGTTTTCCTTCCTATTTCTTAAAGCAGTGGTTCGATTCTAATTTTCTTTTGAATTTTTCATGCTACTGAAGTTTGAGCTATTTTGAAGAGCTATCTTGTTTTACTTGATGTCATTTACTCATTTAAGGTGGAATGGAAATGGTTAATATTCAGACACTGATTTTATTCTACGGTGACCCAGATTTGAGTAGAATATGGTGCCAATGGGTGTGCTTGTTCAACTGCTTGTAACATTAATATTGTATAAGTTACATGCTAATGCTTAACATCATAATAATGATAATTAATCACCAAGGGACATAGCCCTTCACTTTATGAGTCATTGAATGTATATACCATCAGGTGTTAATGTGAATCATAATCAAGCATTTATGTTATATTGCAGATAAATCTGTGCATTCAAATAATAGCACCATTTGTGCTTATTACATTGGTATCAAAACCCTAACTTGGCCCAAATTGTGGTGGGTCTTGTTACCAGCTTACCCCTCATTGCATGAGGCTTAACTCGTGATTTTGATCACAAAGGCAGGTTTAGACTTTACAGGTTGATGGAGCCTTGGGGCTTATGAGATCACTTGATGATTGTGATGCCTTGGTTGATAGTTGATGAGATGATGGCCATGGGTGTCTTGATGGTGTTATGCTTGCTATACTTGCTCATCATAATGAAAACATTGTGCTTGATCATGTAATATTCTAGCCTTCATTTTAGATAGATGATTGGATACAAGGATATATGATTCTCTTGATGGAACAACACTTTTGGGTTAGTTTGGTACTGCATAAACATCTTCATTTGGTTGGCATCATAATGGCATAAAGCGCTTGACACTTCCCTTGTCTTCCACAATTTTTACATTCCTTTTGGTGTGATTTTACATGGTTTAGCATCATTGGAGCCTTGGTGCGAGAGTGCCCTAGCTTATATGGAGGATCTTCACATATGGTGTGTAAATTCATTTGTTTGGGATCATTGTTATGGATAACACTTGGCATATAACCCATTTTTTCATATGGTTAATTATTTTGATGAATTATTATTAGCATGGTTAGAGGCGCATTGCTTGAAAACCCTAGCTCTTATCAATGTTTTCACAAATGGATGTGTTGCTTATGATGTGGAGTATTGTTTTATGTGGAATGCTTACCCCCTTGGCATATCTGTGGAGGCTTTAGACACTTTGTTACACTTTTGCTTGAGGTTTCCCCCCTTCTTTTGAAAATGTAGTGAGTGAAGGTCTTTTGGCTTGTGCCTTAGCTAGTAAAGACCTCAGTGTGTGTTTCTCTTAGCATAAGTGCGAGCTCATGAGTTGGAATTCAGTTAGGATGAGTTTATTTCCGCTTTACTTGAATGATCATCAAGATTGCATGCATAGAGTTGGAGCTTCAATTACGTGGAGTCTTCTTCAGTTTGACTATAGAACGAGGTGGCAGCGAATAGTTTAGTTAGAACTAGTTAGTCTTCAGTGTTGATTGGAGAGAGAACAAGTTAAGAATCCAAGTGTTGATTGGAGAAAGGACGCGAAGAACTCTTAGTTAACTCACAATCAGAACTCGACTTCTAAAATTGAATTGGACCTTCTTGCATGCTGGAATTGGGTCTATAAAGAGGAGGACGGAGGCACAATTCAATATGCAAGTTTGTGAGATCATATTTGATTGTGGAGAGCACAAAACAAAATTGAGCATCAATTTTGTGCAAGGATTTAGGATATTGTGCACTACAAAATAAGAGCAAATTAAAGCTAGAAAATAGGGGCCTCTTGTGCGGTAGGAAATAAGAGAAGTGCACGTGGAAATAGGGGCTCAAATGTGCAAGGAAATAGGAGTTGGCATTAGGCAAGAGGCAGGGCAAGTCAAGGCTATTTAGCAGGGGAATAATTGCGTGCTAGAGGGCCGAGAGCAAGCAATGTTCAGGGTAAGCCGAGATCAATTGTATCAACTGAGATTTGTGAGAAGAAGCAGAACACATTCTTAGAGACAAATTGCTTTGTAATATATCAAACTGCTCAAGAACAATCAATAAAATAACACAACTAACAAAGCGAGTTTTTCCATTTGGGTTTCTTGGGTAAACAACCGTGTCAATTTGTGTGAATGTGTTTTTATCTCTCGATTATTTTCCTTTGCTTATAAATTGTTGAGAAACTCTGTATCTTGGTGAAAGTAAATTTGGCTTCAGTTGCCTTGTTTTCAATAATTCATGTGAGTAGTTGTAGAGTTTCAAGGAAATTTAACACCTTCTTGATGAGTTTGTTGATCACTTGGATGACTTGGTGTATGGTTGATGATGATAAATGGCTTGTTTGACTCCATCATGGATCTAGCAACCTGCAGATACTATGAGGATGTTTTAATGGGTTGATGGCACACATGCGAAGGCATAGTCTTATTTTATTGTTTGATTAGGTTTTTTCTTTGTTATCGCAAAATCTAACAAGCCTAGTGCAAATACTCACCGAGAAACCTAGGTCTTATGCCAACAAGAGATCAACCACCATTGTCATCTCAGTGGTTTCTCTCCAACTATTCAGAGGTGGATATTATCCCCATAAGGGAGGCTTTCGTAAGGAAATAACCAACAAGATATTCAACTAATAAAGATTCAAGGGTGATGCAAGGTGTCTGTAAAGCTTACAAAAATTCTTGCCAAGAAACGTTGTTAAGAGATAGGTGTTTCCAACATATGGAATCTAAAAAATACGTCAGTCAAACTAGAAGCACATATAATCTTGAATTCCAAGATGTAAGACAACAAATAGATTTAATGTAAATTTCTAAAGATGTTCTATGCTAGATGCAAATTTAATTTAAACCCAAAAAGCAATCACATGAAAGTAAAACGCTGATAGAACATACCAATAGATCGATGGAAGACAAGCCAATAGTATACTAATCGTTTTGACAAACAAAGATGAAGAATGGTGGCGTTATGACGATCAACAGGATGCTTCAACCAACAAAGTCTCCATTAGGTCAGCCAACCAAATGTGTCAGACAACCCCAAGACAACTCATCAAAACACTGCATCAAGAAAACTGCTCCAAGGACGCTGCTCCAAGAGAAGCCCTAACGCTGCACCATGAGTGAGAGAAGAGAATGCCTCCAAAAAATGTGAGTGATGAAATGACCTCCAAGTCTCCAATATATATATCCATCTGTGGGGGTGTGTGACGCATCTCTTAGGCATGTGGGATAAATCTCGCCGACCTTGCACATGTGGAAAATAAATTCAAAATCAATGTTTTGCTCATCCGATCAAGATGATCTTTAGATTGATCTTGCACCTCTCCGAAAGAGGAATCCAATAAAAATATTGGCATCATCATTTGAGCATCACAACATGGAATTTGGACCTAGTTGCCCAAAATTAACACTCCCTCTCAACTAGGAGAACTCCATCCACTTGTGACATCCAAACATTGTGCGTCATCCCGCCGTAACTTGCTTTGCTGGCTTCTTTATTTCAAAACGGTGAGTCACAAAGACATCACACCCGGCTAACCCGAAGTCAGCTTAGAGGTCCGAAACCTCTATAGGACTCAAGGGAGTCTCATACACCTCTTCCTTTATAGATCCATGCAGAAAAGCGGTCTTCACATGTTGAAAATGCTACAAGATGATGGAGCTTAGTGAAATGAAGTTGCCTTCACTAAGTGGGCCCGCAGGCTATTTTTGGCGCAAAGTCTATTTTTAGACATATGGATCATGGTCTATGAGTTGCAGGATGCTATTTATGGATGATTGGTCGAGCAAAGGGTTAGATGGACTTCATTTTTAGACATGTGTTTCTATTTTTAGACCTGCCTATTAAAAAATAGAACAAATAAATATTAACCCTAATAATATTTAGACTATAAACATTATCTTATCCTCTGAGCACTTGCTTTGATGCTTGGATGTGGCACATGCAAATTTATTGCATGAAATACGCTTTTCCTAAGGGTTAGTTGAGCTATTGCGTGGTTGACTTCGCTAGAACTCATGTATGTGAGTTTTGCAGGAGTTGATGAGACAATGGTGGAGTTGTGTTCGTTTAACTTAGTTAACTAGATATGGCTTGAAGGTCTAACTCCATAAATACACTAGTGATGAGTGGTGTGAATTAATTATTAATTAATTCACTAATTATTAACTCATAAATCAACTAAAGAACACATCAGTTAACTGCAATGCATGGACAGTTCAGTGGAGAACAGTGTCAGAGGTGGGTGAAAGGGTGAGTGTGACTATCAGTTGTGACCATGATTGTGCATGAGATTTGCACACACATTGATGGAGATTGCCAATGAGGATTGCGCAGTTGGAGCTAGTGGGATTCGAACCTGGATCTCATTCATTACTCATCTTGGATTGCGCAGTAGAGGCAGGCAGACTTGTGGAGGAGATTTGAACCTGTGACTTGTTCACTTTCCATACTAGTTTGTGTCATGTGAGATAGTGCTGAGAGCTGTGAGAGCTTTGTGCTATGTATTGTTACATGTTTTCTATCATTATAATATACAGATAGTTGGGGGTTTTCAGCTATTGCTTTCCCCATTACATACTGTGTTCTATGTGTGCTTGATTATTTGTTTATGGGCGCATGCGACTGTTTCTATTTTCGCAAATTGATGATCAATTGTAGAAGAGGTTAGGTATTATGCATGAAGCTTAAATAGTAAAAATCAGATAATCTCATGAATAATTCACAAATTATTCAAATTTCTACATGGTATCGTAGTGGGGACGATCATCGGGATCACCGCGTTGATTACACTATTTCGGTAGACAGAAATCGTGTTGTGCTGTGTAGCTCTCCGGATCCATCCCTCCTCGAAAGGTAATATCCGGGGAATTCCCCTACAGTCGATCTCTGTGCTAGAAATACTTTGTTCTCACAGATCCAGAAGCAGTTGAGTTTTGAGCTTGGAATTCGAATTTGCAGCAGAATTTGGAATTCGAATTTGCAGCAGTTTTCTTGGTGCCAGAGTTGAAATGTATTTCAACGGATTGCGACTAGAGTATGCCCTTGAGGGCAGTTCGAATTATGTTGCATGGAAGGACTAGATGGAGGCGGTATTAGATGATAACGGGCTGAAGGAGTTCATAGAGGCTGAGGTCCCAAAGCCTACTAATGCTGCTCAAGTTGAGGCTTGGCAAAAGAAGATGGAAAAATGTTGAAGGATTCTGTTGGAGGGCGTGAAGGATCACCTTGTATCCAGCATGCATGGAAAAGCTTCTCCATACTTGATGTGGAAAGCGTTGACAGATTTATTCCAAAGCAAGAGTGACCAGAGGAAGTTGGCGCTCAAGGATAAACTCAGACACATAAAGATGGAGAAAGGCGAAAGTATGCCCAAGTACCTCACGAAGTTCATCCAATGCAGGGATGAGCTGGGAAGTGTGGGGGTGACTGTTGATGATGAGGAATTGGTGAGCTTGGCTCTCCTTGGTCTTCCGAAGAGTTGGCATGCCTATCAGGATTCTGTCAATGGTTGGGAGAAATTGCCAGGATGGGAGCGACTTTGGTCGGATCTTGTGCAAGAGGAGATAAGGCGGAGTACCAGAGATGGATCTTCATCAAAGGCATCTGATGAAGAAAATTGCGCTTTGGCTGCCAAAGCAAAGAAGGGGAAGAGCAAGAAAGCTTCTCATTCCGGTGCGAAAGGCAAGAAGCATGACATGTCCAAGGTGAAGTGTTTTCACTGTCACCAACACGGACATTATGCCACAAATTGTCCGCAGAAGAAGAAAAATAAGCAAATTGCTGGATCTGCAGCGGGAGAGGTCTTAGCCTCGCAGTTTGAGCTGGATTTTTCGCTGATTGCATGCTTGGTCTCAAGTGTGATGGGATCAGTATGGTTCTTGGACGGTGGTGCGTCTTTTCACATGACTGGAGATCGAGATCTGTTTTCAGATCTGGATGAGAAAGATCTTGGAGTGCACATCGAGATGGGCGATGATGGTAGATACAATGCGACCAGTATCGGTACCATTTCCTTTGAGAGGGAGTCTGGTAAACCCTTCGTATTGAAGGAAGTGATGCATGTTCTAGGATTGAAGAATAATTTGATCTCCGTGGCGATGTTAGAAGACAAGGGGTATGATGTTGTCTTCAGCGAGGGAAAGGCTTTCCTACGCAGTAAGACAACTGGAGAAACCCGAAAGATAGGGGTTCGAGTCAAGAACCTTTATCAGTTGCAAGTAGATGGCTGCGCAACAATGGCATGCAAGGCAGAAGGAGTGGTGAGTTGGGATGATGGTGAGCTGTGGCACTAGAGATTGGGCCACCTTCACCATGGAGCTTTGAAGATACTGTAGCAGATTTCTACTGGGCTTCCTAAGGGCACTCTTGCGCAGTCAGATCAGTGCAAGGGGTGTACCTTGGGAAAATTTGTGAAAGCCACCACGAAGGATATACGCGCCACGACGATCCTTGAGAGAATTCACACGTACGGTTGCGGGACCTTTTCTCGCAGCTTCGACAAGAAGCACAAGTACTATGTGATCTTTGCTGATGATTTCTCTCGGAAGTGCTGGATCTTCTTCATGCAGAAGAAGAGCGAGACATATTCAAAGTTCTGTGAATTCAAGGCGCTGGTTGAGAAGGAATCGGGGAAGCATGTGAAGGCTCTTAGGAGCGACAATGGTGGTGAATTCATCTTTGCTGAATTCAAGGACTTTTGCAGCGCAGAAGGGATTCGGAGAGAGCTCATCGCACCCCATAACCCACAACAGAACGGGGTTGCTGAGCGGAAGAACAGAACGATCGTGGGTGCTGCACGGGCGATGTTGCATGATCAGGGCCTACCCCTTCATTTGTGGGCTGAGGCATGCACTACTACAGTATATGTGCAGAACCGTTGTCCTCACAAGATACTTGGCATGAGTACACCCGAGGAGGCGTTTTCTGGTAAGAAGCCTGATATTTCCCATTTGAGGATTTTTGGTTCACCTGTTTACATTCATGTGATGAAGGATGCTAGGAAGAAGCTGATCCAATCATTGCAGGCTGAGACGTAGCATACCGATACACCCCACAACTATCGTGAGTATTTGAGCTTGTGAGCTGTGAGCTCAGACCTACAGCGACGATATCAAATTTCAGGAGGAGAAAGCCATGAAGTGTTCACTTGAGAGGGAGCCACACTTGCATGCAGATGAGGAGCTATTAGTTCCTAAGGATGAGCTCCCGGATGTGGATCAGCCACAAGAGGAAGTTCATGGAATGGAAGAGACCACTCATGCAGTGCCAACCATCAGAGGGTGCAAGCGCACTACAGAAGCTAAGCGACTGGCTCAAGATGCAGAGAAGATTGTAGGACCACCTACAGCACAGCGCAGACAGAGACAGTCACCGAATCGGTACACTGGATACATGGCTCTTTGTGGAAAGTGTATTGTGACGGAGCCATCCTCTTTTGAGGAAGCTGCGGAGGACCTCGCATGGGTAGATGCCATGGTGGAAGAGTATGATTCCATTGTCGGGTCAGCTGCATGGGAGATTGTCCCAAGACCGGAGGGTGACCGTGGTGGGTTCGCGATGGATCTACAAAGTGAAGCAGTGCTACTGACGGGAGTGTGGGAGGCACATGGGATTGAGCTGCCTGGTGTTTCCTCAGAGGGGATCGACAGAGGAGACCTTTGCACTGTCGTGAAGGTATTCTTCCATACGGACGATCCTAGCTCTCTCAAATATTGATAGGTGGCACATCCATCGCATGGATGTGAATGTATTTAAGGCTCCTCAACGGTCATTTAATATCAAGTGTACATAGAGCAAATTTCTCGAAGGTTTCGAGATCTTTAGCAGTGAGTCGCATGTGTGCCGACTCAAGAGAGCACTGTACGGGCTGAAGCAAGCACCTCGTGCTTGGTACACACGGATTGACAATTATTTCACCGGGCTTGGATTTTCCAAGAGTGAGGCTGATCCTAACCTGTACCAGATTGTGGTGGAGGGGAAGTTGCTGATCATTGTACTGTATGTAGATGATCTGATTTTGACGGGTGATGAGCTGTTGATACTTTCATGCAAGGAGGATCTTGCTAGAGAGTTTGAGATGGAGGACTTGGGCCTCCTTCATTATTTCCTGGGATTGGAAATTTGGCAGTGCAGTGATGGACTATTTGTTTCTCAGGGTAAATATGCCCGGAAAATACTGGAGAAGTTCAACATGCATGGCTGCAAGCCTGTTGATACTCCTCTTCCTGGAGGTTGGAGGAAGGAGGATGCTACTTCAGCGGAGGTAGTGGATGCCACTGTTTATCGACAGCTGGTGGGGTCGCTTATGTATCTGGTCAATACACGACCCGATATATGCTATGCTGTTAACCAGCTTTCGCAAGCTATGGTTAAGCCTACCAAGCTCTTCTGGAAGGCATGCAAGCATGTATTGCGTTATCTTAGAGGCACATCGGGATATGGCTTGTGGTACAGACAGGAGGATGAGGTGAAGTTGTGTGGCTTCGCTTGGATGCAGACAAGGTGGAGCCCACCGTACGTAAAGTGAAATATCTGAGGGATCTTTAGTTCGGGTCGACAGTTAGCTGCACACCGGGAAGTGTAGATCCGTGGCACTCAGTTCAGCAGAGGCTGAGTATATGGCAGCAAGCTTGGCCGCATGCGAGGCCATATGGATGAGGAAGATCCTGGTCGGGTTGTTCGGGTCACACTTGGAGCCTACTGTGATTTATTGTGATAACCAGAGTTGCATTAAACTCTCGGCTAATCCAGTATTTCATGATAGATCCAAACACATCGACATTAGGTACCATCATATCAGAGATTGTGTGCAGCGGAGAATCATGTTACTTTCATATATTCCCACGGAGGATCAGGATGCTGATATCTTGACGAAGGCGCTCACCAGGAGCAAATTCGAATACCACAGAGGCAGGATAGGGGTTGCAGATAATCCATATCTTGTTGAGAGGGAGTGTTGAAAATGCAACAAGATGATGGAGTTTAGTGAAATGAAGTCGCCTTCACTAAGTGGGCCCGCAGGCTATTTTTGGCGCAAAGTCTATTTTTAGACTATGTCTATTTTTAGACATATGGATCATGGTCTATGAGTTGCAGGATGCTATTTATGGATGATTGATCGAGTTGGTAAAAATAGATGGACCTATATTTTTAGACATTGGGCGGTTTCTATTTTTAGACTATCGAGCTAAAAATAGAACAGTTAAATATTATTAACCCTTAATAATATTTAGAATATAAACATTATCTTATCCTCTTGGAGCACTTCAGTTTGATGCTTGGATGTGGCACATGCAGCTGACAGAAGGAAATACGCTTTTCCTAAGGGTTAGTTGAGTTATTGCATGGTTGACTTCAGTTAGAACTCATGTGGCAGAGTTTGGTGGAGTTGATGAGACAGTTGGTGGAGTTGTGTTCGGTTTAACTTAGTTGAACTAGTTGTATTTAGTCTAACCGAAAAATACACTAGTGATGAGTGGTGTGAATTAATTATTAATTAATTCACTAATTATTAACTCATAAATCAACTAAAGAACACATCAGTTAACTGCAATGCATGGACAGTTCAGTGGAGACTAGTGTTAGAGGTGGGTGAAAGGGTGAGTGTGACTATAAGTTGTGAACATGATTGTGCATGAGATTTGCACACACATTGATGGAGATTGCCAATGAGGATTGCGCAGTTGGAGCTAGTGGGATTCGAACCTGGATCTCATTCATTACTCATCTTGGATTGCGCAGTAGAGGCAGGCAGACTTGTGGAGGAGATTTGAACCTGTGACTTGTTCACTTTCCATACTAGTTTGTGTGTAGCATGTGAGATAGTGCTGAGAGCTGTGAGAGCTTTGTGCTATGTATTGTTACATGTTCTCTATCATTATAATATACAGATAGTTGGGGGTTTTCAGCTATTGCTTTCCCCATTACATACTGTGTTCTATGTGTGCTTGATTATTTGTTTATGGGCGCATGCAACTGTTTCTATTTTCCGCATATTGATGATCAATTGTAGAAGAGGTTATGTATTATGCATGAAGCTTAAATAGTGTGTAATTAAGATAATCTCGGTGAATAATTCAACAAATTATTCAAATTTATACATCACATCCACCTGATGTAGACTCCATCCTTGCGTAGCAGCAAGGGCAATAATAGATCAGATGGTGGTATAGCGGGCCACAGAGGCAAATATATCATCATAATCTATGCCTTCCTTTTGAGATCATAGAAGCACTTTAGCAGTCCTCAGCTTCTGTATATCTTGACGAAGAAGATGTTGATCTTACTCCCTCTGAGATTGAAAAGACGAGGCATATACGATAGAGGAAAATTGTTCATAAAATCATAGACATATCTCAAGGCCATGATCTTCAATTCTTCTCCAAGGTCGAGTTTAACCTTTTCTTCAATTCCATTCCTGTTGATCTGAGCAATACCGTAGCTGTGAGAGGTACAAGATTCTCAGAATCCTCTTGTGCAATATAACAGGACTCACTAAAGAGCTACCTCACATTGCTGACGATTTTCAATGTACAACCTAAACATTTTTCCAGACTTCGGTCTTAAGATGAATTATAGCTTTACTATTCATCATACTTGCGCTTTAGCAATTTTGATAGCGTACCTCGGAGTACTTGAAAAGTGTCTGGATCAACAACTTCAGCTTAAAGCTAAAGAGAACATTAGCTCCCCTTGAATATTTGAGAAGATATCTTGCACAATGAGACATCTGCAACTGGTTATCAGTCCTAGTTATATGGAATTTTTTTTAAAATAATCAATGGGCAAGAGGAGATACTTCTACTTCCTTTGATCTTTCAGAAGACTGTCATTTGTAGCTTAGGCTTAATAGCTACAACCATCTCCTTTCCTTGGTGGAGCCTATCTGCTTCTGAACTTAAAGGACACCGGCCTGAAGCAAGATTTCAAGACTCCTGAGGTATTTCATCCTCAGTCCAAGTTGAAGGAACATTCAACCATTAAGAGTTAGGTTGGTTTACTTTCAATAACTGTCTTCTAGGTCATATAAACAATCTGAAGACTTACTTTCAACTGAGATCATTACTGGGCTATAATACAGATTTGTTCAGTAGTGATTGATGCACAACTATCTGCTTGATCTGAAGCTATGAATTCATACTATGTACCATTGTCATATCATTGTTGACACCTTTGACATGATGGAGTTTACAATTTTGTTACAGGAGCATTGTCATCGTAATGAGAATTGTCACTGATATCAAGGATCAAAAGTTCTTATAAAATAGGGTTATTTCCTTCATTAAAAATGCAACGAGATCAGCCTCAACATTTGACTATCATAACAGAGATCATATTCTTATGTAACTGTCCGTTGATCTTAATACAAATCAGAATATCAAGATGAGGAATCAACAAACAGATTAGAGTACAACCTTTATACTGCTAATCTGAGATGGACCGAAATACTGATGTGAGATCCACTTGTTATGAGGCGAGACATAGGGATGCCATTTATAAAACAAGATTTCAGAACAGCGTGTGAGATGCCGCAGTGAAATAGATCAAAGCCTCTATATTTGATTGTTCGGAAGTCATCATTATAGTAATGCAGACCCAAAAACAAAGATATGTATGACTCTCCTTCCTCTGCTGAGATGCCTCCTCCTTCGCTCCAACTGTAGACCCTTAACTCGCACTTCTATTGCATAACTGATCCGAAGTGATGGTGCTATAATGAGGCCACATCATCCTTTATAGATGGATCCTTACTGTGGTGCTATGGCCTACGGCCTAGCACACAGTAATCCTGTAGCTTACGGCCAACATACTTGTTTCCAAGCTTTTCACGTTTTTCTTCCACAAATCGTCTACAAATGCCTTCAACATTAGTTAAATAAACTCGAACTAACTCCCTCCTATACTGGCAATCAAGACATTGAAATGGGCGATGGGAGTTTTCCCTGATAACCTGAACTTGAGCCTTAATCACAAGGATATCTGCCACAAGGAAGCCATCCAATACTTTTGATAGCTCCATAAACTTTTTCCAACCCCAATCATGTTCCTTTTTACAGAATCGGTGGAGTGTATCGGAGTATTTAGATTTCTTTGGATCCTTGTTCACTACAACAATCGTAAATTGAGCAAAATGACTCCAACCTGGTAGGAGCTTATCATAGTAAGACACGCAGAGAGAGAGAGAAAAGAAAGAAAGGTGGTTACATACATCACATCCCTACGGATATACTAAGATGTACCATCGATAACCACCAATTTCAAACACATTACTCCGGAGCTCCCTTTTGCTGATTTCTGAAAACTTTTCATTTTTTTTTCAGGTAAATTTGCCATAGAGATCAGATGGCCTTGGTCCAAGGTTGTCATCATCGTCAGTGTCCCAGTAGGGGGGTGAAGTGGAGGGAGTGGCGTTGTCGAGCACCTAATCCCATGATCGAAGCTCCGCCCCCGCCTCTCCGCCTCTCGTGCTGCCACCAGTGCCGGTGCCGGTGCCGTTGCTGTTGCCTTTGCCACTGCCACTGCTTCCTACTGTATCCATTGATGTCCCCATGCTGTTTTCTTCTCTCCCGTCATTCGCCATTAGCTCGACCCTTCTTCTCCTCTTCCCCGCCTCTGAATTGAGGACCGGATGAGATGGGATGAGCTTGCAATTCCGCTGCCCAGAATAAACGAATGTGAGCAAATGCGAAATGATAGGAAGCAGATAGCAACAAAATGGAATGGATTTTGTTTAAATGGGATGATAATCTAGCAAATGATGTTAAGGGTTTCTGTGTGAGTTGTGTTGTTGGTATTTTTCTTCGATGGCTTCTATCAATACATGCGCGGAAATGTTGCGTGCTAGGGGATAACAATCCGTTAAATAGTTTATCCCCTATATCATTCATAGAGACACTGCGGCCTGCAAGAGAAGGAGATGCTGTCCAGAATTGCCCTTAAACACGGATTGCATAAGATCAGACTTCCTCCCTGCAACCTCGACCTCTTGACTATAGAATTCAGCTCATGAAAAAAAAGACAGAACAAATCCCAAACAAGCCCTTGATATCTTCGCTGGAAATATTCCTTATAATTAATTGTGAGATCACAAGAAAAAACTCCCTCAAGGTGGGACACAGAGTGGGCTTTGCCTTTTCCTTAGCTTTGATTCCATGTAAATTTCTGAAGATGTTCTATGCTAGATGCTAATTTACTTTAAACCCAAAAAGAAATCACATGAAAGTAAAATGCTGATAGAACATACCAAACAAACAGAGATGAAGAATGGTGGCGTTATGACGATCAGCAGGATGTTTCAACCAACAAAGTCTCCATTAGGTCATCCAACCAAATGTGTCACACAACCCTAAGACAACTCATCAAAACGCTGCATCAAGAACGCTGCTCCAAGGACGTTGCTCGAAGAGAAGCCCTAACGCTGCACTATGAGTGAGAGAAGGGAATGCCTCCAAAAAATGTGAGTGATGAAATGACCTCCAAGTCTCCAATATATATATCCATCTGTGGGGGCGTGTGACACATCTCTTAGGCATGTGGGATAAATCTAGCCGACCTTGCATATGTGGAAAATAAATTCAAAATCAATGTTCTGCTCATCCGATCAAGACGATCTTTAGATCGATCTTGCACCTCTTCGAAAGAGGAATCCAATAAAAATATTGGCATCATCATCTGAGCATCACAACATGGAGTTTGGACCTAGTTGCCCAAAATTAACATTTAACAAATAACCAACTTTGAAAAATATATTCTTATTGGGGAACAAAACCCCTTTAAAGGCCTACAACAACACTTAAAGCAATATAAACACAAAGTAAGGTTACCTCATATGTTAAACAACAAGCATCCGCACAACGCTTGTACACCATTATTTGTCTCCAAAGCCTTTTATTCGAAATGACAAAAACATTTACAAATGATAAAAAAGCTCTCTTACAATCTTATTCTCTAACTCCTTTTGAAATGGAGAAACTCCTTTTGAAATGGAGAAGAGTGTTTTGTTTTATAGACCCAAGAGGGAGGAGTTTCCAAAGAAACTCTTCAACTTAGAAAAAGGGGAAGCCCCTTTTCTTAAAAAAAAAAGAGGAATCTTTTTCTAATTAAAAAAAAGGAAACATTTTAACATGCAACAAGTTAATTTATTCACCCTTTTGAGTGAATAATTAATTTTCATGAGGAAAAATTAACATTTTCTCCGAAAAGGAGGGTACTCTGAGTTAGAAAATGAGTACCCTCAAGGCATATGACACGTCCTAGTATCTCCTTATAAATTTTACAAGGAAAATTCCTGAGGGAATTTTGTTTTAATATTAAAAAAAATCCTAGAACAATCTAAATGCAATTTTGTAAGACTTGAGATAATGAGTAGCATGGATTAATACATTGACTGTAGACTTAGACAACAACACTAAGGCCTAGCCATTAGACCGTACTCCAGCTTTGGAAATTATTAATCGCAAAAAAAAAAAAAATAATTAACCAAGTAAAAAAAACACTCTAGAGTAACTTCCTTAATAACTGAGTTCTAGGGAGGTAAGTCTTTTACATAAGTTCGTCATGCTAGCATCATTTATTACAATTCCCCCATGGGGGTTCAGATGTTGAATGGAGAAGGAAGGATAAAATTGTCATGCAAGGCTTCTGAATTTGAAATTTGAACAAGTGCCTTATTCAACCTTGGTGGCTCACTACGTCCTGTCTGGTACATCTGGGGAGGTAACATCTCTTCAATAGCCTGTGCTCCTAGTTTATCTTATTAGTCATAGGCTATTTTCCAAGGTACTATATGCCATTATATGCCCTAAATCTGCATATCTTAAAAACCCTAACTTATGGCAGCTTTTTTCTAAGTCATAAATGTCTTAGGATAGTGTAGTTGAACTCTTGGTAACTCTTATCTTCGCCTTTCAAGGTTTGGCCGATAGCTTTCTATTCAATTATTAGACCTTGCATCACTCTTGAATCTTTATTAGTTGAATATCTTGTTGGTTATTTCCTTAGGGAAGCCTCCCTTATGGGGATAATATCCACCTCTGAATAGTTGGAGAGAAACCATTGAGATGACAATGGTGGTTGATCTCTTGTTTGACTGACATATTTTTTAGATTTCATATGTTGGAAACACCTATCTCTTAGCAACGTTTCTTGGCAAGAATTTTTGTAAGCTTTACAGACACCTCGATTTGGAGAAGTGGATCACTTTGGCTAGATGCTCCATTAACTTCAAACCATAAGAAGCAGTATCCAACCGACCTCCAACAAGATGCTCCATTTCCCAAGGATTCCTCCCACAAGCTTCTTCCTCTTCTTTAAATTCTAAGCTAAAATATCTAAAATCTTTTCCTGTTACTGTTCTAAGCTATCATTGATATATTTGGAAAATATTAGTGCCAATCGTTTGCTGTTCCAACAACAAATAACAAGCATCTAAGAGAGCTAACTATTGTTAGCTCTTTCTTAGTTGTCTAGACTAAATTTTCTCATTTTTTTAAATAAGTTTTCACTCAGATTTTTTTTGATTTTAGGACCAGCTTTTGCGGGAGTTCTCAAAGTCATATGGGGCATCTTTCATGATTAGTAGCTTGCTGTTTTTTGCCAAGTCTTTTACATAAGTTTGTCATGCTGGCATCATTTATTACAATTCCCCCATGGGGGTTCAGATGTTGAATGGAGAGGAAAGGGAAAAATTGTCATGCAAGACTTCTGAATTTGAAATTTGAATAAGTGTCTTATCCAACCTTGGTGGCTCACTATGTCCTGTTTGGTACATCTTGTTGAAAAGTGTAACTAGGATCGGTCTTCATATTGACTCATAGTATTAAAAACCGGCTGGGTTGAACTAGAAACTGGTCAAACCGGCCGGTCAGGAGCCTAGCCGGTCAAAACCGGTCCAAAAACCCAGTCGGCCACCTCATTTCGCAGATTTTCCCGGTCGAACCAGTGTTGACCGACCGGTTAAGGATGAAACTAGCTGGTTTAGGGATAAACTGGACGGTTCCGTCCTTAACCGGCCGGTCAGCTGCCACCCATGCAAAGGGACCCATGCACGGACTTTTGGGCAGTTTAGGGTTGTTTTGGAGGGAAGAGGACGGTTGTTTCCCTCCAAAAACACCCTCTCCAATCCTTTATAAGCAGGGGCAACCTCTCATTTGTCTCACACCATCTCATTTGGAGCTTTTGTGAGTTTGATTGAGAGCTTGGGGAGTGTTGAGTTTTCGCTGGAGCAGTGATCTTGGAGGCTTGGAGTTGGAGCTATTTTGGAGATAGTTTGGAGCTGTCAGTAGAGTTGGCATCTTCAAGAGGAGGCTAAGGAAGCTAGTTTGCATTTCCAAGTAAGGATTTTCACTTGAAAAATCCCTCATTTCACTGCTGTCCATGTATTAATGTTTTTATGTGTTCATCTATGCTATTGCTATCAAATCTCTAGTCCTATGCTATCAAATTTTGCATGTTTCAATGTGCATTTTGTTTCATAAATTTAGCCTTGGTTTTCCACTTATCTTAGCTGCAATTTTTTTTAAATGGCAGATTTAATTCCAAATTTTAATCAATTCATGTCAAGATGGCTCCAAAAGCAAAGGACAATGCATGGGTCCATTGTGATGTGGTTGATGGAAAGATGATATGCAAATTTTGTGAAGAACCTATTGGAGGTGGGGGTATTCTTAGATTGAAACAACACTTGACTGGGATAAGAGGCCAAGTAAAGCCATGTGATGCACCTAATGAAGTGATAGGTCTTGTTAGGGTAGAATACCTTGCCAAGTTTGAAAAGTTTGAGAAGACTAAAGCTAGGGAGAAGGCCATCCAAGATGAAATTGCAAGGAAGAGGGAATTAGTAGAAGCCATGAAAGAGAGTGTGTATGATGATTATGAGATTCAAGACTCCACTTCCATCCCTTCCACCAATGACCCCTTTCACTATGTTCCTCCTCTTGGCCAAAAATCAAAACCAACAAAGAGACCCAACATCCAGAGTTATTTCTCATCCACTGCTAATCCCACAACCACTTCCTCCCAGCCAAGTTGTCAACCCACTTTGGATCAACATTGGAAAAAAAATGCAAAAGAAACTTCTTATCAGTGCATTGCTAGATGGTGGTATGATGCAGATATCCCATTTAATGTTGCTTGCTCACCTTATTACCAAGCTATGTGGGACTCTGTTTTAGCTGCAGGAGTGACTGCTATATTCATGGAAAAATCCAGGTAGATCAACCCGAAGGGATCTACCTACCGGCTCAAACTAGCAGTGCCTAACCCCAAGGGTGTCGAGGAGATTTGACCTCGTGACCCCGCAATAGGCCAGGTACTTAGCAACAGGAACTCAACCCACTGAGCTATCCATTGGGGTTGAAATATTACACTTATATTAAAAAGGTTTATAAATATATAAATTTATATAATTTAAGTGTGAATGGTATAAATAAAAAAATAACATATCAAATTGTGAAGATAAAGATAAACAAATAGAAATGAAAAATATTATTAAAAAAAAGTCGGTGTTACACGACTCAACATCCTCTCAAAGCTAACTTAACCCGTATTGGTATCTCCCTGGTTGTCAAGTTTGACATTCAAAGATAACGTTCTGTTATTGCATGCAACTTGAAATCTTTCTTTTAAAGCAAGCAGGTTTTAGCATTTATGGTTTTATTGTTTTTTTATTATGAACCTCTTTGAATTTCTTGTGATTTCATAACGAACTTGAAATGAATTTCAATAGAATTTAGAGGAATTTCATGAAATTATTCACGTTCGTGCTTGGCCTGTTTGTGTTCGCCAATGAATGAAATCATTCAGCGAACTTCGAATTTAATCAGTTTTGTATGCCGAACTGGGTGATTTAGCCAAAAACAATTTCTAGAATTCAAGTGGTAAGGGAAGAATTATAAGTAATATGGGTCAGAAACCTTATATCACAAGGTAAATCTGTCCCTCTCCCAAGTAGTGAAAAAAGATGTTTCAAAGAAAATCTGTTTGCATATCGAACTCATCTAAGCAAACATCATACCAACGATCACCGAGATACCACATTTGTCACATGGTTTAGGGTCAGGTTCAGATTCTAGTTTGGCAACTATGAAAATCACATAAAATTCGAATTGTGCAATGAATTGGAATAAAATTCAGCACTAGGCTCATCCATATGCAATTCATTTTTTTGTTCTTTTTCGTTAAAAATGTATTTAATGAATGAAAAGGACATTTTTTTATAAAGATGTGGTGGTATTTGCCTTGAATTTCCGCTTTGTAATTTTGTGAACCGCACCGATTTTTTCTGAGATCAAGTGAACTTTGAACCTCATCAATAAAATTCTCCGAACCTTGTGGTTTAGCCATGTTAAGAGACAAAAAGAAGAATCACCCAAGGTAAATCTCCTCGGAAATTCTTTGTGGGTCAGAGTATCTCTAAATGGGGAGGCATTGTAACAAATAATGTATGCATAAATTATACATTTACACTTTACATAAAATAATAATAATAATTTAATGACCAAACTATATGGGGAGGCATTGTAACAAATAATGTATGCATAAATTATACATTTACACTTTACATAAAATAATAATAATAATTTAATGACCAAACGATGTAGCCCTTCTCCTTATGACTAGTCAACAAGTCATTGAATATTTCTGTCACAAGTTATTGTAAATCATCATCAAACATTCATTCAAAAATATATTATATAGTGTAGAATCTAGATATATCTGCGCATTTGAGTAATAAGCACCATTTGTGGTTAATACACTGATAAACTAAGTACAAATTAAATTCAACTAATCTCAAATACTATTCATGTGCATATGATATGGAATAGTTCTAGTTTGTGATTCTCTAAATATGATGTATTGAGATTCTTAGGAAGTAGCGGGTATAATATCTTGGTTCTTTTCATCAAACTGCAAATAAATGCACTCATAAGCTTGACTAATACAATATCTACTTGAAAATCTTGGTAGCCTGTGTTAGGAATTGTATTCTATCTGCATGCTGATTGATTTCTTTTTTTTTAATACCAGGGTCATTAATGACTGGGCACTCCAAAAGCATGCAGAGGAAATATATATCCTAGAAGAGGAGATCAAGACGTTGGTAGAAGCGTTAATAGCTATGAAGTTGAGGCTTCCAGCATCATGTAGCTCGCTAGAGGGTTTCTACTTGTCTTTTTTGGAGAAATAGTGTTCACGTGCTTAAAACATCAGACATACAGTTTCCGTGCAATTTAAAAAAAATGGAGTTTCGCCAAATTTTGTTTGAATTCAGGGTCCCTGAGATATGACGTAAGTTTCTATGTTGAGCCATTCAAGAAATGTTTTAATCGGCACATTTTGGCTTGTCACTAGAATTAGAACCAAATCAGAGAGATCTGATCGCATTTTGGAATTCCTTTAACTTGCTTCATATGACCTACGAATGATAAGCCGTCGAGCAAGGTAAGATGGTAAGCATCGTGCTTTGTTAGCTGCTGCAGAAATGGTTTCTTCTTGTAGTTTGACGGTGATCTGAGGTCTGAATTGGATGAAAACAAATTTGTTGGGACTTGGGGCATGGTTTTGACGATTTCAATTCCTTGTAGTTTGCCCATTGCATTTCAATTTATCTGTTAGAATATATCTTACATATTTGGAATTTGATTATGTTTAAACTTTTTAGCTTTTCCACTTTATAATGAATGTAAGCTTGTCATTGGGGATGGGCAAAGTCAAATTGTGTGAAAATATACATCTGAAATTTAAGATGTAGTAACATTAGCTTTAAGAAATGCAACTGATGGTGTAAATCATAATTGTTCGGTTTTCTTTGTAATGGATGCAAACCTTATCCATTCACCACAGTAATAAGCTAGTGATCCTATCTTTCGAGTTTCTTGATGGCTTTGATAGTTTGTTCTTGTAGAGGAAGGGAAAGGAAGTGCTTAGGAAAAAATGCTCTTGTTCAACATGGGACTTTGAATAAGCATGCTTGCCATTCCCAGCCTTGTAAAATTGGCTTAGTGTATTTGGTTTAAAAAAACTCTCTACATCTTTTCTACATAGTAAAATTCCCAGAGGCCCATCATGCATGATAAAACTAAGTTTGTGTAGGTTTTAACCTTGTACAGAAATTATTTCAAACGAATTCTTAAAGACAAAAAATAAACAATAGCGAGAGCATAAAACATAAAAAAAATACATAGATATTTCCCTTGGATCCCAAAACCGAGACTACTAGCTTGATTTTTCATTATATTCCTTTTAGTGTTACAACACATATATATATGCTGAAGCATTCATAAACCCCAATCCATTAACTTTAGATTAAAACATAACCGTAGTTCCCTTGACTAGATCTACAAAATACCAGGGGCCAAAACGATGTGCAAACCCATGCACAAAACCATAGGCGGGTCTACCCATCGAAAAATATAACACATACCCAACTGTTTGAATTCCTATTGACATGATCATAACATGCCATAGATCCCACTTCCTATCGGTATTGTTAGACACTTAAATCTGTTTGGATTATTGTGAGTAATATGAATAGTCAGGGTCCAAGAGACCTTGGAATATAAATCTAATGGTCTTAAATTGTATTTATGTCTATTATTTTAATGATGAAGTAATCCATGATTTTTCAATCTGCTTTGGGCATTCTGATAGTGGTAATAGAGTATATGTTTTTCTAAATTGTCTTTTTCCCTCTACTTTTATGAGCTCTGCTTCTCCTACCATGTTAGATATCTACTCCAATTTGCATCCAAGAATCTTCTGCATGCTCTCAGCTCTTTGTTTGTGTGCATGAGAAACCCTAGCTGCCTCATCTAATGCCCATTCTAGCAGTGGTATCAAAGCTTGTTTATTCCTATCATGCTTGATTATTTGTGAGCCACGGTTTTGTAAGCCTTGTTGAAATATCACAGGGGCTTCACTGCAGGAGCAATACCATAGCACGTGGGTTCATATTGGGTGATATATAATGAGGAAAAAATGACACAATATATTGAGGGATATATAGGGGGTAAAGGGTTTTTATATTGGCAGGTATAAAAAATAGAGCTTAAAGTTAATGAAAAAATATAAAGGGGTATATAAAATGTTAATGAAAAAATGGATACCTATAATATATAGTGAAAGTAAGAGATTTTTAAATTGGGAAGGTGTATTGGGTTTATATTGGCAGGGGGTTAAATAATGTGATTTTTATAGGTATTTTCCAATATGTACTCAAATTAAGGGTATTGTTTAATATTCTATGATCGCATGCGATATGTTAAAGGTTCATTGAGTGAAGCCCCCGTGTGAAATATGTAACTAGGTTCGGTCTTCATAATGTCTTATGTAATCTTGATTTTATGTATTTGATGTAAAATAGAAAAGGAGAATTATTATTGTTATTTTATCGCATGGGTTTCATGCTCAAGGTCAATTTATTTTTATGTCAAGCACCCATTGTGTGCTTCTAGGGTTTTCCATAGAGTCAAGAGATCTATAGAGTCATTGTCATATGTAAAGTACCCCATCGGGCATCTTGTAACAAGTCAAAAGAATTAATTTTAAGTCAAAAGTGACAAATTACCCCTCTAAGACCAATTCGACCTGACACTCATGAAGAAGTCTGCCTAATTAGGGCTATTCATCCTCCTTGGAAGCCTATATATAAGAGAACATTCGACCTCCTTTGGAACTCACTCACTCATTCACTCAAGAAAGCAAGAACGAGAAGCAAGAAGGCACGCTAAGGCCTAGAAGAAAGAAGAAAGAAAAGAAATCTGATTTTTTTTTCTCTCTATCTCTCACACGTACAAAAGAGGCAAGGATTTTTGCATCTATGAGGTCAAAGTTTCTAAAGGAGAAAAGATGGGACGAAATCCAAGGAAATAAGTCAATTTGATCACATACTAGCCTTTGAAGAAGAAGCAACCCAAGTGAAGGAAGGAGGAAGCCTAAAAAGTGCTAATTGATCCATGCGTGCGAAGTTGTAGCTAATTGCAGGGGGGCGAAAATTGCATGTCTGCAGTAAGGGCTGAAATTTGTTGCTGGGGATCAAAGTTGTGGAGTTGGAAGAGATTTGAATGGGTTTGACTTGGTGAAGAAAAACACATCCTCAAAGAAGGTTGACATGGTTTTGGAAGGGTCCCGGTCTTGAGTCTAAGGGTCTTGGAATTCGTCATTTGAAGATACTGTAAGAAGAGGAGATTTTTGTGGGTTTTCATCTCTATGAGAGGTTTGGGCCCTGGCTAACAACCTACATCCAATGTCCATTTGTTCGTTTGATCTTCATGTTTTGGTAGTTGTTTGATGATATACACACCTTAATAATAAGAGAAGAAGAAGTTAATTTTAAAGAAAAGTAAAAGTAGATCACAAGCAGTTGTCAAGTTAAAGAGAAATCACCAAATCTAAGCCCGATTTCTCAACATGGTATCAGAGATAAGGTTGACAAAGGGCATAATGAAGATCACTACATCCTTGAAGAAGCCATTGAAGTTCTCATTGAAGCGGTTTTCTATGATGACAAAACATCTCAAGCAAGACATCAAAGAATTTAGGGATATCTTATTATTTATCAAGAATTATATGACCAAGACTTCCACTACAAAGAACAAAGGATTATTCTCAACACTTACATGCACTTTTGAAGATGACAACATATGGGTAATTGACATTGGAGCTTCTAGACATATGACAGGTGAACATGGACAACTAAAGACCCTATCAAAAGGAATATCTTCTCATTCAATCGAGCTTGGAGACAAGAAGAACTATGTAGTCAGAGGAATTAGATCAACCACGTTGCAACTGGAAGATGGAAGGAATATACATCTCAACATCATCTTATATGTCCCAGGTTTGAAGAAAAAATTACTTTCCATTTCTTGTCTAGAAGATAAAGGTGATAGCATTGTTTTTGTAGATGGAAAAGTTATGGTATGGGGTAAGGGCTTTAGCATTAATAATGCAAAAATCATTGGAGTTCGTGCGGGTAGACTCTACAAATTACTTACACCTCTCGCTGAAGCCTTGGTTCACCTTGAAATCAACCCATGTGAACTTTGGGATAGAACGTTTGGACACCTTCATTACAAAATCTTACCATCTTTAAACTCAATGGTGAATGGCATCCCTGAGCTAAAAGAAGAGCATGAAGGAATTTGTAAGGGATGTGAATTAGACAAAAATGTAAAGAAACCATTTGGAAGCAGTGCTTCAAGGTCTAAAGAAATTTTGGATCTCATTCACTCTAATGTTTGTGGTCTTATTGCTACAAAATCTCTTGGAGGTCATCTATACTATGTAACTTTCATTAATGACCACTCAAGAAAGATTTGGATTTATCTTCTTAAGTCCAAGGATGAAGTATTTGATAAATTTCAAAAATTCAAGGCAGAAGTAGAGAATCTTATAGAAAGGAAGATAAAAGTACTAAGATCTGACAATGGAGGATAGTTTATGTCAAAAGAACTCATTTCTTTTTGTAAGGAGGCTGGATTTAAGAGGGAGCTAATAGTTCCCTTCAACCCTGAACAAAATGTGGTAGTAGAAAGAAATAATTGTACAATTGAAGGATGTATTAGAGCTATGTTGCGCGATCAAGACTTACCTCAATTTATGTGGGGTGAAACATCCAACAAAACAATATATATTCAAAACCGAAGTCCTCATAAGATACTTGAAAACATGGCTCCTGAAGAAGTGTTTACTGAAAGAAAACCTTGTGTAGATCATCTCTGAATATTTGGTTACCCTGTCTACTTTCACATTCCAAAAGATAAGAGGAAGAAATTGGTTCCTACAAGCATGAAGGGCATATTTGTTGGTTATAGTGCCTCGTCAAAGGCATATAAAATCTACGTTAAGGAAGATCACCAGATTGAAGTAAGTAGAGATGTGATTTTTTATGAGAACATTGCCTACAAGAAGTCTAAAGATTTCCCTATTGATTCTGATGATGAAGATCTAACAATATTTGAAGAATGTCCAAGGGAAGAAGAAGATACTATACCTAATTATGAAGAAGAAGGTCCCAGTGAACCTGTGCAACAAGTCATAATCCCTAAATCTCGTAAGAGACCCGTTTGGTTAACATCTACTCTTCAAGAAGCAGAAGGACATGCTGCAACTAAAGGAACATTCAGGGAAAGTAAAAAATCCAAAAAGATATCCAGGGTATGCAACTTATATGACAAAATTAATTGATGCAGAACCATCCTCTTTTGAAGAAGCTATCAATCATCAAGAATGGAAAGATGTTATGAAAGAAGTATATCAATCTACAATGAAGAATGGAGTTTGGGAAATTGTTCCTACGTCGAATGACAAATCTGTTGTAACTTCCAAATGGCTCTACAAGATCAAACATGTAACAGATGGAAGCATTGACAAGTACAAAGAAAGGTTTGTGGCTAGGGGTTTCTCTCAACAAGAAGGCATCGACTATAAATAAAAATTTGCTCCTACAACAAGATACACAACACTAAGATCATTAATCTCATTGACAACAACTATGGGATGGAACATCCATCAAATGGATGTCAAAACAACTTTCCCGAATAATACCATTGATGAAGAAGTATATATTGAACAACCCTTGGGATTCGAAGTACATAGTAAGGAAACCTTATGTCTGCAGGCTGAAGAAGGCACTTTATGGTCTCAAACAATCCCCAAGGGCTTGGTATATTAGGATGGATACATATCTACAAAGGATTGGTTTTTCAAGGAGTTTTGGAGATCCAAATCTTTATATCATAGTGAAGGATGAATGAGTGATCATTCTTCTATATGTGGATGAATTACTCATAACAAGTGTGGAAATTCGTATTCAAGAATGTAAGAGACATTGGCAACAAAATTTGATATGAAGGATCTATGGCTTATGTGCATTACTTGGGGTTGGAACTTTGGCAGAAACCTGGAGAAATATATTTAGGTCAATGAAAGTACACAATTAAG
Source organism: Pinus albicaulis (assembly GCA_034641835.2). Lineage (NCBI taxonomy): Eukaryota > Viridiplantae > Streptophyta > Pinopsida > Pinales > Pinaceae > Pinus > Pinus albicaulis. The sequence goes on along the minus strand of CM076576.1, from coordinate 95,827,011 downwards.
ATGCTACAAAAGTTTGGCATGATGGATAACAAGCCAATGACAACTCCCATGATCAGCAAATTGAAGAGATTGAGAAGTTCAAAATCAAGGCTCGTAGATCCCACAAGTTATAGACAATTGGTTGGCTGTCTAATGTATCTTGTAAACACACGTCCATATATTTGTTTTGTAGTGAATATTCTCAGTCAGTTTCAGATGGAGCCTAGAAATGACCAGTAGATAACAACCAAACATGTATTGAGATATCTGTGAGGGGCAATACATTACTTCTTGAAGTATGAAGGAAAGAATAATATCCATCTAATGGGATATACCAATTCAGACAGGGAGGCAATAAGACTGATGGAAGAAGCACTACTGGAAGATGTTTTAGCTTGGGATCCTCTATGATCTCATGGATGAGTAGAAAGCAAGAATCAATTGCTTTAAGTAGTGCTGGAGCTGAATATATTTTAGCATATGGAGTTGGTAGAGAAGTTGTTTGGTTAAGGAAGTTGTTATCCGATTTTTTTGAAGGACCGATGGACCCTACAATCATACATTGTGACAACAGAAGTTGCATAAGGTTGCTTGAAGACCCCATATTCCATGCAAGATCAAAGCATACAAACAAGTATCATTACATACGAAAATTGGTGCAAGATGGGGTGGTACAACTACAATATATCTCCACCGATGAGTAGGTAGCTGATATTTTGACAAAATCTCTTCCTAACAAGAAGCTTGTTTATATAAGAAGTAAGCTTGGACTGTTTTCTATTTACTCCTTGGTTGAGAGCGAGGGATAAGCACATGATTCTTGTGTTCACATTATGAAGAAAGAATGGAGGATTGTGTAAGCATTTGAATTCCGATACTCTTTGAGGATGAGTTAGGGCATCCAATAGGTAAGAGTATTCGAAGAGGAAATTCCTTGAGGATGTGTAAATCCAAGATAGAAATGGTCCTAAAAGGACATACGTTGTGAACATCTAGATGGGGTATGTACCTTGAGAGACAATGTTGAAGGTGTCTATAAGTCATTGTCTCCCCAACCTTGTGCTCTAATCTAGTGGAGAGATAGAGATATTAGTCAAGGCCTTGCTATATGAAAATGCTAGTTGATATGATGAGATGCACCGATATAAGCTGAAATGATAACTTATGAGATGGCTTACCAATTCGACTCTTCTTATGAGATCACTTCAGTATGAGAATGTCCTTGTACCATTATGATTACCTCCCTAGTTAAGAGGGCATGTTGAAATACGTAAATAGGTTCAGCCTTCATAATGTATTATGTAATCTTGATTTTATGTGTTTGATGTAAAAGAGAAAAGAAAAATAATTATTGTTATTTTATAACACGAGTTTCATGCTCAAGGTCAATTGATTTTTAGGTCAAGCACCCATTGTGTGCTTCTAGGATTTGTCATAGAGTCAAGATCTATACAGTCATTGTCATATGTCAAAAGAATTATTTTTGAGTCAAAAGTGTCAAATTACCCCTCCAAAACCAAGTTGGCATGGTAGTGAAGAAGTCAGCCTAATTAGGGCTATTCATCCTCCTTGGAAGCCTATATATAAGAGATCATTTAACCTCCTTTGGAACTCACTCACTCATTCACTCAAGAAAGAAAGAACAAAAAGCAAGAAGGCAAGCGCAGGTCTAGAATGAAGAAGAAAGACACAAATTTCATTTTTTTTTTCTCTCTATCTCTCAAACATGTGAAAGAGGCTAGGGTTTTTGTAGCTACAAGGTCGAAGTTTCTAAAGGAGAAAAGAAGGGAAAAAATGCAAGGAAATGAAGTCAGTTTGATCACATACTAGCATTTGAAGAAGAAGTAGCCCAAGCAAAGGAAGGAGGAAGCCTAAAAAGCCCTAATTCATCCACATGTGCGAACTTGCAGCGAATTGCCAGGGGCTAAAAATTGTAGGTTTGTAGTAAGGGCCGAAATTTGTTGTTGGAGATCGAAGTTGTGCAGTTGGAAGAGATTTGATTGGGTTTGACTTGGTGAAGAAAAGCACATCCTGAAAGAAGGTTGACTTGGTCTTGGAAGTGTCTGGGTCATGAGTCTAAGGGTCTTGGAATTTGTCATTTGAAGATTCTATGAGAAGAGAAGAGATTTTTGTGGGTTTTCCTCTCTAGGAGAGATTTTGGCCCTCGCTAGCAACCTGCATCCTGTGTCCATTTGTTCTATTGATCTTCATGTTTTGGTAGTTGTTTGATGATAATAACACCTTAATAATAAGAGAAGAAGAAGCTAATTAAAGTAAAAGTAGATCATAAGTTGTTATTAAGTTAAAGAGAAATCACTCAAATCTAAGCCCTATTGATTTCTCAACAACCCTCAACCTAGGCACTTTTTTCCTCGCCTCCCTCATCGTTACTAACTCCTGATCGAGATTGAATAATAGTTCCAGATCCCATGCCTAGAGAAGCAAACCATGTAGAGGTATACATTATAGGAACATGGGGGAAAATTACATCAAGACTATTAAAAAGGAGTTGATCCACCTTTCTTTTTATATACGTTCAAGGCTGTGGAAATAACAATTGAAGCTGTAATTATTATATTATGTCTTTTATGCGCCCGTTGATTCATCAATTGCGAAGCTAAGGCACAACCAATTCATCCATTTTGGGGGAGTTTGTTGTTCCTATGCGTGCTTGTCCGCAACCTATCAAAGTTCTGAGTGCCCCTTTGTGCACTCTTGCCTGCTACATTATTTGTGTCAAAGAAGCCCTATGATGTCCTCATCTTTTTGCTTGGTATCACAAGAACCCATTTGGATTGAAAGGGAGAATGTTAGATACCCAATCTATTTGGGTTATGGTGAGGAATATGAAGAATTAGGAGTCCAAGAGTCCTTGGAATATAAATCCAATGGTTTCAAAATGTATTTAGGTGTATTATTTTAATGATAATGTAATCCTTTCCTATCTTTCAATCTGTTTTATGCATTCAAACAATGGTGTCAGAGTTGAGTTCCAGAATTGATGAAGTATGAGACTTACTGAATACTCTAATACTCTCTACTTTTGATGATATAGTCAAATCGACAAAGCCATTCTCACCAATGTTCAAACTTGTTTACAAAATTCACAAGGAAAAACTAAATTTCTCTAGTGTGAGACACACCTCCAATGAGATGAACGACAACAAAAGAGTGATAATTTTGGACTAGTCCTTATTCATAGAATTGACTTAGTGTAATTTTGAAAACGGTAGTGTTCTCATCCCCTTGGAATAACCATAAGGTTTGAATGTTCATATCCCCTCTTGGAGTCCTAATCCAATAAGTTTATTTTATTTTCCTCCGAAGTGTTGGAGAATGTAGTAGGGCAACTATGTAATCTTTCCTTGATAAAAGCTTGTGAACTTATGTTATCTTCCTATGTTCTTTGTTATATTCTTTTCATCAAACAATTATGAAGAGCAAAAACAATAAAGACGATAGACATAAGAATTAGGCTCCAAGCCAGGGAAAAAGCCCTCCAAGGGGAAAAACCCAAAATAACTTCTTCTCTTCTTATAGGATCTAATCAAATGAGAAAACCAAGACCCATAACCTTAGACCAAGTCCTCCTCCAAGTACCAAGTCAACCCTTCAAGAATCTTCTCCAAATAGGTCAAAGATTAACCAGTCAACAAGGGTCAATTTACTTACAACCTACTTCAATTCTTAATTTCAACCATGCAATCTCGTCCAACAACTCTCAGCCCCACTGCAGAAACCCTGGCACCACACGTGTGGGTAGAAGAGATCAAATTTAGGTCTCCTTCCTTCGATTTAGCTTGCTCCTTTGCTTCTAGATCATTTGGCTTCAAGTCTTGACCTTCTTGCAACAAAGTTTCAGATTTGCGATTAAGTCTGCAATTTCGGCCTTGTAGCAACAACAAAAACCCTAGATCCTTCGCACTTGTGAGAGAAATATGTTCAAAACATTAGATTTCGGTTTCTTCTTGAGATGCTCCCTTCTTCTATGTCTTCACTCTTTCTTGTCTTCGTTTTTTTCTTGAGATCAAATTGTAGAAGTATACCTCAAATTAGGTCGAGTTTTTCTTATAGATAGCTTTCTCAAGAGGTCGAATGGCCTCAAACTGGGTCGACCTCTTCTGGCTGGGACAACCTGTGCTTGGAGGCTTCTTAAGGACTTTCTAGACTTAAAGTAATATCTTCCACATGTTACAACTTGCCCAATAAGGTCTTATATAATTGACAAAGACTCTCTTGACTCAAGAAAAATATACTATTGACTTGACAAACCCTAGGAGCATGAAATGCATGCTTGACCTAGATGACCAATAAAATGAAGCATGAAACCCATGCTTTTTCTTTCTTCTTTTCTCTTGTAACATAAGATATACATAATGACACGAGTACATTGACAATTATGAAGATCCAAACTTGTTACATTTTACAACACTCCCTCTTAACTAGGGAGGTATTCATAATTGTACACTCGATACAAGGATATTCTCAAACTGAATATTTCTCATAAGAATAGCCAGATTGGTAAGCCATCTTTAAGCATCAACACCATGAGCAACATTGTCAACATAGTAAGGCCTTAAGTTAACAAGCTCTTCTAAGTTCTCACCTCAGAGCATAATGTTGGGAGGCTTTACGTGGGATACCACACTACCACTTCAAGGTACATACCCCGTCCAGATGTTCACTAGGTATGTCCTTCTAGGAATATTCTTATCTTGGATTCCCAATCCTCAAAGAATATCGGTCCTCTTCGACCACTCTTGTCATGGATAACTATCCAATCCTCAAAGAGTGTCGGCCAACAAGAATACTTCCTATCTTGGATTTTTTATCCTCAAGAAGTATTAATATCAATTTCTTATCCAATCCTCCATTCTCCTTATCACGACCTTCACTTAGATGTACGACTGTTAGCCTTGGGCTAGTGCATGACACATGATAGAAAGAGAATACAATATCCATCATCACTTCCTCTCAACCATGGAGGATATCCTCATTCCCTCTTAATTAGGGAATAGTTCCTTGCTCCTTTTTAATCATTTAAGGAGGCTTTTGTTGGAAATACTAAGAGGGGGGTGAATCAATATTTATTTTCAATTGTTATTATAACCAGTTAGATTCTACACAAAAAATAGAGAAATGAATAATTTATTATAGAAGGAAGGATAATGATCCTTTTACAAATGAATGAGTACAATAATTATGTGAGTGCACCAACCCTTCATTGCTTTAGGCACCAACCTGTTGATAAGCACCAACTTGGACTTTGGTGAGGCTCTGACCTCTAGGGCTTCGACCCTATCTTCTCCAAGGCTCCAACCTTGACTTTTAGAGGCTCTAACCTCTAGGGAACCGACCCTTCAATATTTTAATAATAATGATTAAGTAATTTACTTGAATTGCTTCACAATAGTCAATGCTACACTGTTCCAAAATCTTCACTTTATTGTTCAGAATAAGTTTTATGCCTTCAAATTCATCACTATTTTATCATCCAATTGTTCCATGAGTTCTTTTACTGTCTATGAGTCTCCACATGTCTGAGGCAATTTACCTTAGATCAAAGGCTGCAACAAACTTCACAAAAACAAGCTTCTGAACTGATAATTCCACAAGTAAATGATTCTGAGTTGACTGCCTTAAGAGAAATGTTCGAACTGGATCACAAGTCCTTCACAATTTTATATTACTGATCAAGGTAACAAAGGTCCAAAAGTTGTAGTTTTAATGAATCCAAGACACCAATACAAAAGTTTGTAGTGTTGTAGATGGTTAAGAAGTTCGATCAACCTAATCCGCAGTCCTGAAGGTGCTATCTTGTCACAGTGTTTGGTGACTGATGCCTGTAGCTTGGTACTAGCTCCTAATGCTGCAACAGAGCTTTCATACACCAGGTTTGACACATAAAGCACGAAATTTGAGCTTCTGATATTTATACAGGTCTGAGCTATAAACTTGACCCACAGCTCCTCATGTATATTTTCATCAATGACAATTCATCTAATAATTATTGACCAAAAATCTCTCCCTTTGTCATTGATGGAAATATTTCAACACTCTCTCCCCCTTTGAAATCAATGGAAAATGGGGTGCCAAAGTACTCCCCCTATCAAGCTGCTCCCCTTGTCATGTTGCTTCTTCTCTTGTTGATGTGTTCTTTTAATGTGATGCAAGAGCAGTGACCCCCATCTTTTGGCGAAGATATTCAAATGCTCCTCGCGGAAGGGGTTTTGTAAAGATATCTGCAATTTTCTCCTTTGTATTAACATATTCCAACTTTGATATTATGTTCAACAACTTGTTCACGAAGAAAAAAGTATTTGATTGGAATATGTTTGGTCTTTGAGTGCATCACTAGATTCTTTGAAAGAATGAAAGCGCTAGTGTTGTCACAAAAAATATTGATTGGTTTCTTAGTTTCTATGTTGACATCCTTCAAAGCTTCCTTCATCCACAATATTTGTATACAACAATCGGCAACAACTATATATTCGGCTTCAGCTGTATAAAGAGATATAGATGATTGCTTTTTGTTGAGCCAAGATACATGACAATCTCCCATAAAGAATGCATTTCCACTGGTACTTTTTCGATCATCCACGCTTCTAGCCCAATCAACATCGGAGTAATTGGTTACACTAAGAGTTGAGCTCTTAGGATACCAAAGACTGAAATCAACAGTTCCTTTTAAATATCTAAGTATTCTCTTCACATCAGCTAGATGGGAATGTTTAAGACTTGACTAAAATCTTGCTACCATTCCCACTGTTTGCATAATATCTGGCCTTGTAGCAGTTAAGTATAGAAGAGCTCCAATTATTGACCTGTAAATAGTTGCATCTATGAGAGGGGAATCATCATCTTTTCTTAATTTACAATTTGTGGTCATCGGTGTGCTCATGGGTGCACAGTCTTCCATCCCATATCTTTTGAGCATGTCTTTAAGATATTTTGCTTGAGATATAAACATGCCTGCAATGGTTTGAGATATTTGTAGCCCAAGAAAGTAAGATAACTCACCAATCATTGACATTTCGAATCTTTTGGACATATTTAGAGCAAATTCATGGCTCATCCCATCATCATTGCTGGAAAATATTAGATTATCGATGTATACAAGAGTGATCAAAAGTTTATCCTTGTCCATCTTCATGTATAGATTGCTTCCTGCTACTCCCTTTTTGAAACCTTCTTGTTGCAGATAGTTATCCAACTTTTCATGCCAAGCTCTAGGGGCTCGTTTCAATACATACAAGGCCTTTTTCAACTTGCATACAAAGTCTTTCCCTTCAACTAGATCAAATCCTTCCGGTTGCTCCATGTAGACTTCTTCCTTGAGGTCTCCATTCAAAAATGATGATTTTACATCCATTTGATATACCTTGAATCCTTTTGAGCAAGTAAATGCCAAAAACATTCTTATAGCTTCCAAACGTGCTATTGGAGCAAAAGTTTCTTCAAAGTCAATTCCTTCAATTTGTAGGAATCCTTTGCAAACAAGTCTAGCTTTATTTCTGAAAATTTGTCCATCCTCATTCATCTTGTTTTTGAATACCCATTTTGTTCCAATTATATTTTTATCTTCTGGACGAGGTACTAGCTCCCAAGTCTCATTCTTTTCGATTTGAGACATTTCTTCTTCCATGGCCTTTATCCAATGAGGATCTTTACTTGCTAGAGAAAAATTTTCAGGTTCTATTAGAAATAAGTGTTATAGGTCAATTTGGGCACCATTTTTAATGACCTGGTTAAACTGGACATCATCCCCAGAACCAATGAATAATGTCTATCATCCCCTATCATTTCAGTTGCTATATGCCCTAAGACAAAGAACAAGAACAAATCATCCATGACTTCCATTGCAAGGTTTCCAAGATTTGAAGTACATGTTATATCACCTATGAGCTCACCAACGCAGCCTCTCAAGGGACTAACTGCTTTGCATATGCAGTCACCTCCATTCAAGGGTGCTTTGCAAAGCACTTCCCGACACTCAAGGGTGTATTGGTCAATTGAGAGTGAAAGTCTCATTGTTCCAGAATCTCCAAATGGCCAGTGCCTTCTAGAAGAATGCATATGTGTCAAACTTCGAATCCATGTGTCCATTCAACACCTCTGAGCTTGGAACATGTCTTGCCTATTATTAGAAAGTCATTGATTGTGAAACTACCTTCAGCTCATCTATAAATTGAGCACAGATCCTAGTGCTTGAAAATGAAGAAATTTGGTAGAGAAATGCTGTTGGAATCTCAATTGAGGGTTTGATTTGAGTGATATGCTACTGGAGAGATGTTCATTGTGATGAGGTTGGGATGATGCTGGAGTTGGTGACATCAAATCAATCGCTGGTTCTAACCTCCCCTTCTATCCATTAATAAAGATTGCTGCTTACTTTCCCACATATGTATCTGTATAAGCTTATGTCTTTCATATTATGGATTCTTATCTGATGTATATGTTTCATGTTTCATTGATTTAACTGATTAAAGTGAATAGCCATCTTTATATTGCAATCTCTTTGCTATTTAGTGTTCATACTTGCAGGAAATATTTTGGCGATCAAGCTTGGATTGGAAGCTACATCAATAGCGACATAAGGAGAATAGGAAGCGCTTGGACTCCAAGTAAGTTTCTTAATCTATTATGTGTGTCTATTTACTGTTAGGAAAAGTATCTGCAAAGTCTTTGATCTATTGTTCTAAATTCATAGCACCACATTTAGGGAATGTGTTTCATCCGTAATCCATAATTCCGCATAACAAATTGGCGACTCTGCTGGGGAGTTTACCTTCACCCTTGGTGTATTTTTCCTCTGCTTATCCACCCAGTAACATCTACTCTCAATTATTAGGTTTTTGAAACTAAGAATTGCATTAGAAGTGTGTTAGTAGCTTGAGTTTTTTGTTCTTTGCTGCGCCCAACGCACTGTTGGTCAAGACACGGTGCTTTGCAATGCACTGTCTCCCACTCAGGGGTGCTTTGCAATGCACTGTCTTCCCTTAGAGACTGTGTTGCCCCCTAAGCCAACCAAATTCCTTTTGAATTTGTCATTGCCATTACTTTCAGCCTTTTGTTTGCTGTGTTTTCAAATGTTTGATGCCTTATAGAGACTAGTGAATTTACCTGAATCTTCCTCCTTTGAGAAGTAAGTTTGTTTAATGTCTCTTTAAGTGTTTTTCTTTATCATTAACAAATCAAATTCGAAGTATTTTTATTTCTACAGTAGATCCATTTGTTTTCATAAAGGAAATTGTCGTTCTTGTAGGAAAAATGTAGTTCCATTCTTCATTTTTCCTAAAAGAGAAATTGTTGTTAAATTCATCGTTTCTCAAAGAAGAAAGCAATTATTTTTGTTGATTTGATGCATTTAGTTTCTTTTTTATCATTCACATCAAGGGGACTGAAAAGAAAAACCTGCATTTGCATATAGTGGATTGTGTGTTTTGCATAGGAACAATTATGAAAGCTGCATATTAGTTTGTGCTCTTTGTTGTTTGCTCTCAAAACTGATTGCTCTTTCCCTTTAGTACTAAGATTTTCATTGAAAAAGCTAAAAGTGAAAAGTTTGCTTATCATTTTATTAATTTCCATCACATCATCGCGGTGAACCTTGAAAGGCAAATTGATAAACAAGATCAACTTAAAATTTACATCAATTTAACTAACAAAGCATTGGAACCATAACGATAACATTTAGAAGGTCTAGGCTAGAGACATGTTCCGGCATCGTAAAACATAGCAGCTGTCGTTAATTTTCTGCGATACATTCCGAGTGTGATACCTCACTCCACGTACGTAAGTATATCATAGCTTGTCCACGTACCTTCGGGTATATCGGGCGATGTTATAGTACGAAAAGTATAAAGGGGTGCTCTCACTGTGCGGTTTCGCATCAGACAACGCTAATACGAACTTGGGCCTCCACGTACCTTTGGGTATATTTTGAGGGACAAATTTAGGTTGCTATCCATCCATGTGAACCGAGTCGACCACCTTGTAAATTTTGATACACCAAGCACAACATTCGGGGAGATTGCTTGCCCGTACTTCTTGGTTCGCCAGAAGGTATTCTGTAGTTCACAGTTTCTTCGTAAACCTTTTGCCTAACATTACCCTTTTATTTTTGTTTATTTATTTTTGGTCATAAAATAAATCAACCATCGTGGAAGAAGAAAATCCATTTCCCCGTTGTTCGCGTAGACTTGCATTGAAACCACCTTTACCACTAGAAGTGACTCCTGGGCGACAAAGGCGACATCGCTCTACCGAAACTAGTACCATCAGTACCTCTGGTGAAGCATCATCTTCCCATATACTAGAGTCGGCAGAAGTTGTTTCTACAAATCCTGGTTTGTCTAATGTTGTCGAGACGGAGTCCTCACAGCGACCCGTGGTCACGATCCATCCAATTAGTGAGACCATACCTCTCGAACCCGATGTTGTTCAACTGGAAGTTGATCGAGATCCTGTCTCTTTTTTGCCAGAGTATCTGCACCCCACAATCTATTGTAGCCATTGAGTTTCCCATATCACACAGTCAACCAACTGAAATATACTATGGGCATGACGACGAAATCCTTCCACTTGGTTTAATTTCGACTGAAGAAATACCACAAGACGAGACACCTTTAACTCCAACTCATTTTCGGTAGGATCTTTACCTGTAAAAGTCTTTTCCTCAATCACCTTCCTCCACTTTTGTTGATCATGTTTCACTTCGAGTTCTCGTAGATTCTATTGGGTATACATTGGGTCATTTGACCATGGCTGAGATAACATCCCAGATTGAACCATCTATTTCAGCTGCGACATCATCTATTGTTGCTTCATCTTCGATGTTTTGTCCATTGACTTCACCCATGTCGTCATCTGAAATCTTATCTGGTTCCTCCCTTATGAGTACTGAACGACTTGATCCTTTATTCACATCTTCAGTGCAATATCAAGCTGGTCCCATCAGTTATTCTCCTTAGTGGTCGGTGATTTCACAGAAATTACCTTTTGAAATTCCAAAATTCAATGAAAACCCTGGAGAAGATCCGTTGTTATACAAGTAAATCCTCTCTGCGGACAGAGACGATCCCTCTAGCCCTAGAGTGGGTCTAGTAACAACGGGACAAGCTAAAGTGTAGGTTCCTAATTAACATACTTATCGATGAAACGAGAACTATTACCTCAAAACGGAAACTCTAACAAAAAAAACATCAAAAGATCATGAAAAAACAACTCGAAAATGAAAATTTGTAGTATGGAATAAGCTCTTTCTTCTTCTTTTTTTTTTTTTTTTTTTTTTTAAATTTAATTTAATTAATTAATTTATTTTTATTTTTTTAATTTTTATTTTTCAGAGTAAATTTTCAACATATTTTAAAAATGCAAGTAAAAGCCAATTTTTTTTGGTGCAAAACACACTCTGAAAATGAAAAATTGTATTGTGGAATAACCTGATTTTTTTTTTTTTTTTTTTCTCAGAGTAAATTTTTGACATTTTTAAAAATAGAAGTAAAAGGCAATTCTAAAACAAAAATTTTAGAATAAGAAAAAATTATATTAAAAATTAAAAAAAGATATGAAAAAAACATTTTAAAATAATTGCAAAAAAATACAAAATTCATTACATTTTTTTAAATTAAAAAAATTTTAAAATTCAAAAATTAAAAAAATCCTAAAATTTAAGAAACAAAAATAAAATAAAAAAAATAAAAACATTTTAAAAATTAAAATTTAAAAATATATTAAAAAATAAAAAATAAAATAAAAACAAAATAAAAATATTAAATTAAAAAAAAGGAAATTTACAAATTAAATTTAAAAAATAAAAAGAAAATGTTTATTACATTAAAAACAAAAAAGCATAAATTTTAAAATAAAAAAATTAAATTAAAAAAAAAAATTAAATTCTAAAAAAAAAAAAAACAACAACAAGATTATCTAAATTAAAATTAAAATTAAAAATAAAAATCAATTAAAAATTAAAAATTAAAGTATTAAACTAAAAAAAGATATTAAAATACAAATAAATTTTAAAAAATAAAATAAATTTAAATTATAAAAAATAAAATATATGATGATGATGATGATGGTTAACGAGACCAATTTTTGGTCTATCGGACCTAAAGAAAAGAGTTATTTAATTTGATTTAAGATTCTATTCCTATGCTCAAAAAGCTTGGAGAGAAGCCTCTCGAGCTCACTATAATTTTGACATCTTAAAAAGCTAGGAAAGTCAGTATTGCAACAAAGATTATGAAATTGAACTCTAATGTGGTTGTACGCGGGGCACTCTAATAGGAAGTGATTTTCATCCTCGATGTTCATATTCTCACAGAGATGGCAGATCCTTTCCATCCATGGTGTTTTAGGAACTTTCCAACGACCTGTTTCACTGTGGAGCTCATGAGAGTTCGTTCTAATCTTGGCTATATTAATTTTCTTCTTTGAGCTAGTTAAAACAGAGAGATACTTTTGATCTTCTAGGGTGGGGTTGATGACTTCCTTATAATATCTTAATTTTCTTTTAGCTACTAGATCTTTCTCACACCACATTTTTTCTTTGAACTTAGAAGTAACAATTTTTTTAATGTTATTAATGTTTTGCAATGCAACATTCTCGTCGATCTCCTAATGGTTTAACCAGGCCCTGGTGTCTTTATACCAACCTCGTTTAAGCCTTAGGTGGTTTTGGCTGGAATTTAAAGCTATCTTAGGAAGTCTATGGTCTCCTATGCTATTGAGCTTGTGCTTGTACAACATAAGCCTAGTCATAGCTAGGCTCTCGATAGGGGAAAGACCCACTTCTATAAGGAGAATAGGATAGGGTGTATTGCTTTTAATTTTAAGGTTATAAGTTATAAAACGCTTCTGGATTTGCTCAATCTTTCTCCAGGATTCTCTAGAGATGCTGCAACCCCAAACCTCACATCCATATAAGATAACATGAGTGACTAAAGTTTCAAAGAGGAACTTCTTTCTATCCCACATTACGAGGTTTTCCATTTTACAATTATTTTCAAGACCAAAATAAGCTTTCCACCCCCCATTAATCATTTTCTGAATGCTATAGTTCCAGTTGAGCTTGTGATGAATATCAATTCCTAGGTACTTGTAAGAAGACACTTCCTCCAAGTTACTATTGTCATACATAAAATTATCATAAGTATCCTTCTTGGATTTGATAATCATAACTTTTGTTTTGTTAGTGTTAACAAACATAGCCATGGTAGAGCAGAAATCCTTAAGAAGTCTAAGTTGCTTATCAAGATCAGTTGGGCACCTTCATAGAAGAACAATATCGTCAGCATAAAGAAGAAGGATGATGACTATCCCAGCTAAGATCGTGCCAGTACATCTTGCTTCCTCTAAACAACCTTCTATCTTGTCGATGTAAATGCCAAATAGGGTAGGGGAGAGGGGGAAACCTTGTTTAACTCCAATATTACACTTAATATCTTTTGACCACCCCTTATTGCTCTTTAACTTGGCAATTACATTCTCGTATAACCTTATAGCGGCCGCTCTTAGCTCGAAAGGAACATTTAGCTCTTCTAATCTATTCCATAGGTTATTTCTAGGAACCATATCGAAAGCCTTTCTAAAGTCCACAAAGCAACAAAAGAGATTGGATTTATCATTGCGGCATTCCTCCACAATGATCCTAAGCGTAACGAGGTGGTCCGTTGTTGAGTGCTGCCTTCTAAAACCCGCTTGGCCTTTAGCCCGCTTACCTTCACTTTCAAGCCAAATGCTCAACTTATTTTCCAAAATAATACCATATAACTTGGCTAAGAGAGGGCTGATCATAATTGTTCGATAATTAGAGGGGTTATTTGTATCCCCACTTTTAAAAATAGGGATAATGAGGCTCTGAGTCCAAGGTTTAGGGAACCCTTGCTTGACCGCTTGGTTGAAAAGCTTGTGGATGTGGGGGATGAGGACATGACCTCCAATTTTTAAGATTTCCGCCTGGTAACCTTCAATGTCTTTAGCTTTCCCATTTGCCAGGCGTTTAACCCCAAAATCAATGTCTTCTAATGAGAAAACTTCTTTTGTTGTGAGCAGGGTTTCAAAATCCCTGGCATTTGGAGATTCATAAAGCTTTTTAAGATAGGAATTCTAGTCGTGTAAATCAATTTTATTATTATCTTTAGTTTTCCTAGTTAGAATCTGCCTCCAGAATTTCTTAGGAGCCACCTCAGAGAGGTGTAAGAGATTCTCTTGTCTTTTACGAATATACTGCCTTTTTTTCCTTTTAGTTAGGGCTTTGTAGATTTTTATCTTGTCAATTTTGAGAGATTCATCAACAACTTCCTTAATTGCTCTCCTCGCACTTTTACAATCTTTGTCATACCATGGGTTGGTTTTTCTATTTCTTTTATTACTTGAGACTTCAATTGATAACTTGTTAATAGAATATGAGGGGGTTGTAGTAAAATTATGATAGAGGTCATCTATGTTGTCTATACTAGATAAAGGAAGCAAATTAGTTTTTAATTCATTTAGAAAGAGATCATTTTTATTTCTATCAAAGATTAAGTTCTTTTGACTATAAGGATTATCTTCTATGGGATCTCTATGCATGACAAAATTGAGAGTTATGAGTAAAGGCCTATGATCAGAGTCAGGCTCGTGGTCGTCTAAGATGTCAAAATTTATTATTTCGTTGTATAAAGGGAGATCAGAAATAACATAGTCTACCACGCTCCTGCCAAGCCCATGGATGCAGGTCATCTTGCTAGAATTGGGCCACTTCTTTAGACCGTTGCAAATTATGAGATCCTGAGCACTACAGAGCTTGACTAGCTTCGACCCAAACAAATTATCCCCGAGGTCTTCAGAGCTCCTTTTGTACCGGCTAGCCAGAGTAAGGTCTTCATCTAACCAAAGAGGAATGGGGTTGGAATGATTGCTTAGAAGAATAGCTTGGTTGCTTGAAGTTCGAGCATTAAAGTCACCCATTAAAAGGATATTAGCTTCATTCCTTAGGCTAGAAATATCATTCTCTAAACCATTGTAAGGAGTATTTTTATCTAGATTCTTTTACTTATAGAAGTTAGAATTAATAGGGGAAAAATAACAGATTGCTATGTAGGTCTTTTTATCATTAATGTCAGTAATCTCAATCCAATTATATTGGTTGTAAGGGTCGTTTTTATAAATCCTAGCATGGGGGGAGATGTTCTTCTTAATGTAGCACGCTATGCCCCCAATGCCTCTACTGGAGGATTGCTTGTTCCAGGTAGACCATAGTGCAAAGACATCTATGTTAGGGACCTTAGATTCTTCGTGCTCCCAAGTTTCAACAAGCAATATAATATCAACATCATTTGAGATCCAACTTAGCTTGGGGCCTTTGTTCCATGGAAAGCCTCGATAGTTCCAAGAAAGAATTCGAAGCATGTTGAATTGCTATTTATTACTATCTTTTTGGTTTTATCTCGAATAACGACTTTTCTATTTCTGATTATTGCCCATTTTCCTTCCTTCCTAGCTTCTTTTGCCTTTTGAACCTCCTTTCTTAATTCTGCTTGATCTTCTGGAATGAGATCTTTGTTTATAAATATTCTCGTTCCTTTTAGACTTGAGGTTTTACTAAGTATGTCATACTTATGGTCAGTAGAGCTCACCTTTATTCGGATCAGTGTTCCTTTATTCTCAGTTAATTTCCCTAACCTTGTTGCTTCTGTGAGACACGTGGTTTCAATTTGTAATTTATTATGTAATTCTGTCTGGGCTATGGCTAAAGTATCTTCGTCTACCTCCTCTTTCAAACCGAATATTATAAGGTTCAAGGCCCTTTTATTACACTCATGGTCTAATTCGATCAATTTTTGCATTTCATCTTTAATTGGTTTGATATCAAATTTACCCGCCCCACTATTTAGGGTGAGATTGTTGTTAACTTTTTCTTCTAGTTCTTTAATCATGTCCTTCATTTTAAGACTCTCTATATTATCAGCATCTCCTTGTTGGGATGTTTGGTTCGTATCTTGGTTTTGTTTTTCTATGACCTGCAACCTAGTTTCCATTGGCTCCATTTTATTCTCCAATAGTTCTATTTTATTTTCTATTTGTTTTTGGATCTTGTCTTCAAAAGATGTGAATTTGTTTTCCAGCATGGCTTCTAACTCGGTTTGTAGCTTGACTTCTCTTTCTTCTCTACGTTTCTCTAAAGATTCTATATACTCATAAAGGCTCTGTAGAGTAACTGTGCTAGGTCTACCTTTGGTAATCTTTGGTAGCTGTGGTGAATTATTCATACTTGAGAATATATGAGTAGATATGTTTTAGAAAAAGATAAGGAATGTGTGCACCTGAATATCAGCAAACCGGACAGAAGACCTCAAGTGCCAGGTCCGAAAATTTATTGAGAAAAAATCACCCAGACCCAAGTAGTAATGGAGAATTTCACGCAGAATTTCACCATAGACCCAAGTAGTAATGGAGAAAATTCACCGCAGACCCAAGTATTAATCCATAAAATTCACTGCAGACCAAAGTATATATATGAACGTAAAATAAAAAATATTTATATTACATTTTATTAAATTTAAAAATAAATTAAATATTAAAATAACAAATTAAATTAAAAAAAATATTAAATTTTAATAAATAAACGAATAAACAAATAAATTTTGAAATAAAAATTAAATTAAAAAACAAAAAACAAAAAAAAAATTGTTAAAATGAAAATTAAAAAAAAAGTTAAAAATCGATTAAAAATGGAAAATGGAAAAAAATAAATAAATATAAAATATGAAATTCAAAAAAAAAATTATAAAACAAATTAATTTAAAAAAAGGTTTAATTAAAAAAAATAATTTAATTTAAAATACAAAATTTTAATTTAAACAAAAAATATTAAATTTGATATAATTAAAAAAAAAATTAAAAAAAAATCAAAATTATAAAATTAGTTATAAAATTTAAATAAATTAAAAAAAATTTAAAAATTTATTGAATTTTATTAAATTAATTTAAAAAAACCTAAAATAAAATTTAATAATAAAGAAAAATTACTTTACAAAAAAAAAATCAATTAAATTTAAAACACAAATACAAAATTTATTAAAAAATATAAACAAAATTAAAAATAAAAATAAAAACAAAAA